>JABSTQ010010357.1:0-246527 GCA_013358835.2 Ixodes persulcatus | reverse complement strand
CCTCCGTGACGTCAAGCCCGCGTGTCGGTCTATACCAGGAGTCCTCAAAGGACGCGGCCCGCGACTCGCTGGGACGCGGCCCTCCTGGCAACCGGCTACGAGTCCCGGTCCCAATGTCTCGAGTGCTAGAAATGGCATTGCCCATCGTGATCTCATCTCGCCGATTCATTTTTGCTTGAAAAGCAGCATGCTCGTTTAACCTATTCACGCACTTTATACCTATTTGTGTTCATTTGCCCTTTGTTTCGCTTTATATTTTGATTCCCAACTTTTTGTAATGTACGATAACTCCGCTAATAGCCTGCAAGCGCAAGCTATTCACCGAAGGATGCATTTCGGCTGCGCGACCTCTCGGTCAGCAGGAGGCAACTGGCAAAGATAAAGCTACGAGCTCGGGATTCTCGCCTTCAAAACTGTTTCACATTAAACGACAAGTATTAGTTCGGACTGTTGTAGTAAAAATCGTCAAAAAAACAACAACTGTCCATATTAACTGATTGTTTTTAGAAACATGTTGAGCTTGGTCAATTCCTGGGTGAATTGAGCAACGGGAACGACAGTGTACTTGTTCTAATAAAAATGCCAGCACGTTGGCGGAGCTGTGTCATTTTTATTCTTGTCACATCAGGTCAAGGTCCAAAGTACATGTCACTGGCAAGACTTTGAGTTTAAAAAAGCAAAAAAGTACGAAGTCTCCTCGTTGCCCCCCCCCCCCCCCCCCCCCTTTCCCCCGCGTCTTACGTTGTCCTGGTCATTTCAGGTGTTTGGTATCTGGCCCCCACACTCTAATGAGTTTGAGAGCACTGGTCTATATCATAGCCTCCTCTATACTCACAAAGCCCGGTCGCAGATTTGGAGCGCGAGGAACTGGTAGCAGAGAACATTACTCAAGGAATCTGTTATTCCGCGCACAGCTTTTGCAGCGGCGGCGACCCGAAACATGGTTTTCACACCCGGCGAGAAAAGAAGCGGTAGCGCGAGGAACGCGAGGAGTACGAGCGGACATTCCATCGCTCGGGAGAAGTGTGTTTCGGCGTCTCGCCGCAGCGGGGCACCCGTTATATGCCTCTCCTCTCATCCGTTGTCTGCCGCTCTACCTTTCTAATTTCGGCGGCCGCGTCTCGCGATCTGCCAAGCTCTGTTAGTATAGAGGAGGCTATGCCTATAGGAAGTATTCACCTGGACGCCATATTTGTAAGTGCTGTTTAGAGCGCATGCTCAGAACAAGCTCACATCATAGGCTGCTAAGACGGGCACTCTTGATGGTGCGGAATGCACCTTGCAAAACAACTGTGGAAGCTCGCCATCAGCACGCGCTCAGCATTCGCGCACACAGCTATGGCCGCCAGTGAATACTCCCTATTAGCCCCGTGCGCGACCGAAAGCGTCGCTGTGGTCGGCCTTCTACGATTGGCCGAACGCTGACTATGACGTCGGAAAGGGGATTTTCATCGACGGAAATAAGAGGAATGAAAGAACTTTAATTTTGACGGTGTTGGCAGTGTTCCTTTGAGAGCGCAATGATTTCAAGCTTCCACCATGCTATAACAAACACCATCGAACTTGTTGTTTGCAAGGTAATTACGTCACAAGGGGGGAACCACAGGAGGGCGCCACCAGAACTTCTCGCCGCTACGGCCATGCTGGTATTTTATTAGCCACGAGCGTTCGCTTCACCGTGTTAGTTTCATACCGCAGAAGTAGTACCTCGAGGGTATTAGTAAATAGAAATAACCGTGAACACCCAGCAACGGCGACAACTATAAGCTAAGTGTTTAAGGTATTTACTGGGTGCCATACTTGTGCGCGCTATTCACAGCGCTTCTGAGGAGGGGGGGGGGGGGGGAGGGGGGGGCGGAGGGGGTGGTATGATTGACCTGGCAGAGGCCCCCGCATCCTCAGACCAACCTCCAACCTAAGGTCTGCAAAGAACGGTGATCTTGATGGTGTAGACTGCACGTTTGCGGAAGCAGCGTGGAAGCTTTATTTCCACAACGTAGTTAACGCGTAAAGGCTGAACTCCATGGGACAAAAATGCTGCGAATAACCGATGAAGTTTGCCCGGCGGCCTTTGCTCTGCGCGTGGAATCAACACAGTGGTTATTCGCCAGTTATTCGTCACATAATTCGTTCCATGGAGTTCGTTCTCCGCCGAGTCACATTCAGGACTGAGTAACTCCACCAGCGAGCCGCGAATTGGTGTTGTTTCTTAGGAAAGCATGACGTGGCGGGCATCCCAACGGAGCCTCACAGACCGCTACCAGACGCAACTTTGAAATGTGTTAATTCGTTTCAAAATTCCGTTTTCTTGACTTTTCTGCTAACAGCCGGGAAACGCTAGTCTAGGCTAGTGTATCTGGGCTGGCCGGCCCGGTACAACATGGACAACATCTAAACAAAAAACATAAGTGCAAACATTTCGTTTCCTACCCCTTTTACACGCTTTGAGTGTGCTAAGCTTTAGTAAAGGAGTGTCGTTTTTGCGCTTGGTTGGTAGGACCAGCTACTGAGATGGTTTGTCATGAACACTCGAAGTCTAGGAATCTTATTGCTCGCTCAACCGGGAGTTCGTGCTAAGTTTTAACGATCCAGGCGGATTTGAACGTAGAAAGAACCGAGGGAGGGATTTATTTTTTTCCCCACGTGGAATGCACTAATCGGACAAAGAGGACGAGTCTCAACCACAGACTTCGGGAACACAATACACGCCATACAGACCGATTCAGATCATTCAATAATTCATTGCCGAGATCTAGGGCGTTCTCAACGTCTGGCCAACTGCACCGCACTGGGCAGGAGCAATAACAAACTGACGCGAGAAATCATAGAAACCGCTAACATTGTCACGTATAGATAGCTTATGTTTTAGGCACCCCTCTCTTTAGCTTTATAAAAAAAAGGACTTATACCTTCAAAAAATATACCGAAAATACACACTTCTTTTTTTTTACTTAGTTTAAAATATATTTCTGAAAATAGTTTTAAAATGCTTTATTTAAACTGCATTTGAAGTCCTTTTCATGCGTTCTGAAATATGTAAATAATAAATTAGTAGGCACAAAATACCTTTTAATTAGATTTCTTAAAATATTAGTTTATTTCATGCAAAATATACTACAACCCTAAAAAAAGGCAGCGATCAAAATATGTGCAGAATGCTCTTAAAATACCTAGAAATCGTAAATACTGTTCTGTTACCCTAAGTACGTTTTGACTGCATTAAATTGGTACTTTGACTTAAACTACCAAAGTATGAAAAGCTTGCCTATCAGAAATTCACTTCAAGCAGATGTGGAGTACATTGAACTGCCTAAATACAACATTGATTAGTTTGTCAATTGAGTGTGCAGCATCAAACTGAGGAATCAGAGAAGTTTATGTTATTGTTTTGTTTTGTTTTCTATCAAGAACACACCTGATGAGTTCTTGCACACAATCACAAACGGGGTTCGGGAACTACAACCACAAACTTGCTGATGCTGGAAAGCTTCAGCAAGTGCAGTGAGCAGATATGTTTGGCGTGGAATTGTGTTAGCGCATGCGTTAGTTCACTGAATGTGTATACTCGCCATTGTATGTTATGTGAGTAGTGACTTTAATATAGTGACGTTAATGACCGTATTAAAAGTCAACTAGTAAAGAAAAGCAAAATTACTATTTTAAGTGAAGAAGAAACTAGCTTGACTCGCTTCATCCTGAGTGGTGCTATGCAGAGAAGCAATAACATTTCTTCTAGAAGCCGTTTTTGTGGATAGTTTTAGCGACTGCGCCAAACGCCAAATAATATTAGTTGTACCAATGCTTTTTAGTAAGAGATATCGTCCACGAACTTCAAAACACTGTTTCTCATTTGACAGACTCCCTAGGAGAAGATAGAATACTTAGAACCTTAATAAGTGCAGAGCTGGTCACTTAGATTAGCGCACTGAACTGTCATTAAGCTAACGACAGTGGACGTAATTGCGATCGGCCGGAGTTACACGGCGGCGCCAGCTGTCATTAAAGGGCCTCTGACACGACACGCCAAAAAAAATATTTTATTTTCATGCTAAACGTTGCAATGGCATATCAGGACATTACAAAAAAATTGTTTCACTATAGAGTTGCGTAGTTTTTTTTATAAAAAATAGAAATACGAGGCCCAATTCAAAGTTCCCGTCGTGCACTGTGACGTAACAGTGTACCGCAAGGTGTCGGGGCGGTCAGAAGGGAGGCAGAGCCGAAGGGAGGCATTGCCGGAAGTCACGTGAGTTGTATCCCTCCTCGTGCTTACCGCGAGCGCGTGTAATATTTTTTTAATATTTTTATTATTCTCCGCACCTCCACGAGCGATGCAAGCAGACAAGGTTTCTTTTATTTGCTTTTCATCGCTTAATGTTGCTGTAAAGGTAGAAGAAGCGGAGTCAGTGAATTGACGTGATCAACTACAATGCCTAGAAGGTGCTGTGTGAGGGACTGTCCCGGTATTTCAGCAACTGAAGAAGAGATCACACTGCATGCATTTCTGAGAGACATACATCGGCCGCATGAGCACCCAGTAAACAAGTTCTACTCATGCTCTAGACAAAATACGTACTTTGTGCTCGACGTTTACTTGTACTTGGTACACTCACCAGTTCGTATTCTTTAGACGGCAGGCATCTACAGCCTGGAGAGTATCCGATGATTCAACGACCTCGGTGTCTCAACCTTCAGCAATGCGATCGGGCGTGTCGTATGCTAGCAATCCTAATTTCTGCGAGCGTTCTAAATTTTTTTTTGAAAACTTGATAGCTGGTTTTGCGCCCAGTATAGCCCTGTATTATCGGACTGACGGCATGCACTCGTACACTGGCTTGTACTCGCAACGCTTTCATCATTGACCTCCATCACGTCGATCCACTGACTCTTCGTCCTCAAATTTTACAGCACGCAAACTAACCAACGGTGCAGGGATAAGAGCTAGTGGAACTGAAACTTCGTTTTCTACGATCGCTCGTACGAAGAGCAGAATAATAAAAAGAAAAAAAGTCTTAGGCACGGTCGCGGAGAGCACGAGGAGTGAAACTCACGCGACTTCCGGTTAACCCACTTTTAGTGACGTAGCTCGATGCCTCCTTTCTGACCGCCCCGACACCTTGCGGTACACTGTTACGTCACAGTGCACGGCGGGAACTTTGAATTGGGCCTCGTATTTCTATTTTTTATAAAACAACTACGCAACTCTATAGTGAAACAATTTTTTTGTAATGTCCTGATATGCAATTGCAACGTTTAGCGTGAAAAAAAAATATTTTTTTTTGGCGTGTCAGAGGCCCTTTAAGCCGCTGACAATAATTGAGTTCAACTGAGCTGGCCTACCTCACTTATGCTCTATTTCATCTTATGATGTACCGCAGGAAAGGCTACAAGCAAGAGCTCCTTGCTCTGGGGCGCAGTCTCGGCGGCCCAAGCTCATCAGCACTAACTGCCAACGCTATGAGCTTGCGCTTCTCGCCTTCGCGGCGGTACAACATAAGGGAAAATGAAATATAACCGATGGAGGTTCGGCCCAGTAGAGCTAAAGATGGCGGCGTCCGCGGCATCGCCCCCCCAAGACCAGCGTCAACGAAACACTTAATATTGCGGGAGATTGGGGGAAGTATCTAGAAAGTATGGTAGCAGCGAAGATTGTTTGAAGAGGCATGATTCGGGGCCCGAGCTGCCGTTACAACGGTCACGGCACGTCGCGGAAGCCAAAGCTCGATGAGGTCTGACGTTGTGATGTCGGTGCCAATAAGATTTATTTATTTATTTATTCATTTATTTAAATACCTTAAGGACCCCTAGGGGGTATTACATAAGGGGTACGGCATAAAACAAACATCAACAAAAGAAGTGCACAATGTCACAAAAGCAAATTTGCATATAAAATAAAACAAAAATCGTCAAGAAGATTAGTATGCAAAAACACAACACAACGCGATTGCACGTAATAATTCTTTAAATTCTAATGAGTCATCAGTAGTTACAATGTTCTGGGAGAGCCCGTTCCAATCAAAGGCTGTGCGTGAAAAAAATAGAGTTCTGAAATGTGGTGGTTCTTGCCTTTGGACGCTGTACATCGAGATTGTGACCCGTGCGACGGTTGCGGCGTACAGAAAGAATGATGTATGATAGTCGGAGGCACGGGTTGTAAAAGAATTTGTAAAAAAGAGATAACCTAGCTTAGTGACGGCGTTAAGAGAGGAAGGAGAGTTTGGCGTGGGTTCGAAGAGAAGTGACGCTAGTAAAAGAAGAATAATCTGAGTAGCTAAGTAAAACGTAATGCTCGACGCTGAACTGATTCGATGTTATTGATGAGGTAGGCTTGGTGCGGATCCCAGATAGCAGATGCGTATTCCAGTTTAGGGCGGATAAGGTATGAGTAAGCAAGTTGTTTTATGTGAGGAGGGGCCAGTTTCAAGTTGCGCCTCAAAAAACCTAAAGAGCGATTTCCAGAGGATATGGTGTGACTGATATGAGTGGCCCAGGAAAGATTTGATGTAAGATAAACTCCGAGATACTTGTAGGAATTCGTTTTTTCCAAAGGAACGCTGTTAAGGGAGTAGGAAAAAATAGAGGGTTTAGAGCGACGTGTAAGAGACAGACTTCCGTTTTGTCTCTCTTGCTTGCGTGTGACACGTCCTGATTGTAGATTTTTAACTCTAAAAACGAAAAAGTTCATTTTATTTTATTTTACGCGTTTATAATAAATTAAAAGTGTACATATATTTAGTTTGCATCGCTATTTAAAGAAAGATAATGTGACATCAGGTTTGGTTTTGTTTTGGTTTCAACTGTGTCCCCTGACCCGCATCTCAACTGGGGTTGTTAGGCCTATGCCTATGCACATTGTAGCACCGGACAACTTAATTGAGCTCAGTGACAGTAAAGAGATGTCAACGATCGTTGGCTTAATGACAGTTGAAAGCGCTAGTGCAACTAGGACATTAGACTATTTAGTAAAAGTTGCCTAGTTATATCAGCCATAGATTTATCTAGTAAAAAAAAAAATGACGAGGAAGCACAATACAAACCAGAGTTGAGAATCAGCACAGTGCGAGTGTTCTTTCATTGTGTGAGTGAACCTTTGAAGTGTGTCTGTTCTTGTGCGCTGTGAAGTGTAAGTAATAATACTGCTTTTAACCCTTGCTATTTTTTCCAACACCCCTCGCCCTTGTTTTTCTGGTCTACGTCTACTTAGTGAATACATTTAGAGCTTTGGGAAATGTCCACTTCATCACCCAATGAAAACGACCACCAGATATTAGTGATGGCCAATCAGACAGTTTTGATGGTTGAAAGTAAACATATTTGGCAGAAGGCTGCCTGGTTGGGTTAGAATTGAAGTAAAAAAAGTTTTACTTAAATTCTAGATTTTGTTGTGTTCGTCTGTTTTTTATCGTTCCCCATCTCAGGGTTTCCAAGATGTCGATTAATTACCAGCTCGCCTGCACTCTATCACTGCTTACAAAAATTATCTTCAACAAAATAAAAAAAAATAAATAACCCCAACGTTTCGAAACAAGCACGATGTTTTCTTCAAGGATGACCAAAAGCACGCGGAGCCGCAGCAGCTCCGAACCTCGTTGTCTTCAAAATAAAAATATAAAAAATAATTAAAATTCGGTAAAATTTAAAAATTATGTCACAGAAGCCATGTGCGTACACAAAGGGCAAGACGCTCAGCGACCTGTTTAGGTTTTCTGGTGTGTGCTGGATTTGCCATGACTGAAAAGAAAGCCTTCTTCGGATATTTGGTTTTGTGTCAAACACGTGCGCGTTTGCGAAGTCGAGGCGATAGTCTAGGCATCGCAGTGTTCGGCGATGAGGCTACGCTCATTGTCGAACTTCCGCACGTCGTTCTATCGTACCGGCGTGCGGTATAGTGTATCCCTACTGCGTGGTGCACGTTAAAAGACCCTAGGCTAGCTGTTTTACAGCACTGGCTAAATTGCTCATCTATAGCTGAGACACCAGACGCCCACTGAGGCAGACTATGTTCAGGCTGTATAAACCTACCCACAACCCAATTTTGTTTTGTGTGTTGGCGGATTCGCTCGATAAGGTTATTGTTTGATAAGTTTTATAAATTTTTATTTTCTTTCGAAGACAAGGATAGGAGCCGCTGCTGCTTCGCGTGTTTTCAGTCACCCCAGAAGAAGAAAGCGAGCTGGTTTCGAAACATCGCATTTCCTTCGAAGATTTTGTTCTAGCTATTTTTTGCTTTTATTTTTGTTGGTTCATCGGACATTCTCGATGGCCCATCCGACGTTCTTAATGTTACATTCTACAATCTTGATGGTCCGACAAACTTTCTTCATGGTCTCATTGGATCATCGTAAGTCCTTTGATGCTGGCTTACAGACTTGCAAAGACTTCTGATAGTGGCAGACAGACCAACCAAACGGTTGTTGATGACTTATAAGCGGAACTTTTTTGATATCCCTAAAGCGAGACCACCAGGTTATCAGAACGTCAAAAAGTCTGGTCGTGCTGCTTGACACCTTGCAGTGGTGGATAGAAACCGATCACCCTCGGGGTGTTATAGCAGTGGCCGAGAGGCGGCGCAAAAGATCACTCGTCGCACCGCATGCGTAGATAACATCCATTGTGGAAAGTTCACGGTGGTGTGGCTCGATGATACAGCGTTAAATTTGTGATAATCCGCCTCAAAAATTGCCCTAAGACAGACGGAAGGTCGTGGGGGCACCTTGTTACAAACCCAGGTATGTTTTCGGAAGTGTCGTTTTGTTTCAAATTGTGTCTTGGTCCGCCGGGGAAACGCTTTGTTGGTCCTTCTTGGATGTAAAACAGACAGCATGTTTACGGTTCTGTTGGCAGTGAATGCGCCATAAAACACACTCTGCATGATCGGAAATCAATTTATTAGACGTACGTGTAATGTGAGCTAAATGTGTATAAGATGAAATAGTCGAAAGGCCGCGAGTCCAGAAAGTCGAGGCTTATTGCATTCTCGTTGCAACGAGGCTTAGTGTACGTATTATGCGCCGTCGCACGACGCCGTTATGCCCAGCTTGGATGGTAGAGAAACATTAGGGAGTTTTCGTAGATGGTTTTCGCCGTCCTGCAGCGCTCTCTGAAAGCTTCTACAATACACGGAACTTTACAGCCGAGGCCATCGGCGCGCAGGCGCAGTGGCGGCTTCTTCGTTGCGGAGGGTTTCGCTGAGGGGGAAACGCGGTGTACGAAAAATCCATATTGTGGATAGCTACATAGTAAAGACCACTAAAATAAAACGTTGTTGAGTCGCAAAAGAGCGAGTGAGTCGGACGCATTTCTATTTCCGTTTTGTTTCTGCGGTTTAGTCACAGCGTTGAGTAATTTAGAAATTGGAATAACGACAAGCCGTAACATAACCAAAGTAAAATTATTGTTTTTAGGTTTGCACGGGGATTTCGGACGGCTTGTGAAGGCCTCGGAACATTAAAAAATATATTAATAGGCACGAAATAAAGTTTAGAAATGATTGTACAGCAGTATATCTTTTGTCGGTTTATGACTGAGTGTTTAAGAACGCACACAGATTATTAGACCAACGGACCGTCAAGATACCAGGCCCTCAGACGTCACACAAAACGACAGACCACCAGAGCATCAAACCTTCACACTATAACGCTATCAGTCAGTCAAACCATCAGACAATCATTGACCCAAAATAGGCCACAACATCAGCCTGATAGACCATGAAGACATTTATGATGCTCCCTTTTGACGGGATCTTGCGATAAAAGAAAGAGTGATAAAAAGCACTATGAAGGCAGACTAAACTCTCTGTCCGGACAGTATATAATATATCGTGTTTTTTGTGTTTCGAGCTCAGACTGTAAAGTCTGAGTTCCCTACAAAAAACCTTTCACTGCGAAGTTTGATGGCCAATGTAGCATCTGCGTCTTTATTAACCCTTCAAACCGTCCACCCCTCCACCCTTAAAAAATGATAAATCTGACTCAAAGTACGTGTATACACGGTGCACGCAAAGCAATCCCAAATAATGTGACAAGAAAAAAAGTGAGCTCTTTTCCACATTAAGATGAGCAATTGACGCTCCACACCAGTTGAGAGGAGTAGTTTGGAAACCCGTAATTCCAATCCACGAATGGAGAGTGCGAAGAGCCGGTCTGCAAAATGACAGGCAAATCGTGAATAAGCTTAGTAATAATCCCGGAGCTCATCTCACGCTTAGTTTGATTTATATTTCTAGTACTTTCCGGATTCGTTACTTTTTGACGCGGGAAAGTTAATCCTGGTCAGTGTATTTCATTTCATTTATTTGCACCTCACAAGCGCCCCAAGGGGGTATACATGAGGGGGGGAATTCGGCAGTATACAAAGAAAAGAGAACAGTGAAAATATGAACAAACATCATGCAAAAATACAATATAATGAAAACACGTGGAAAGCATACATATCAATTTACGCAGTATAGAGCACACGCAATTTTAAATTCGTCGACATTTACTAAAGATACAATGTTGGCTGGCAGTTTGTTCCAGTCGGAAATTGCCAACCGTAAGGGTGATGTCTGGAAAAGTTTTGTATGTCATGTTTGTAATAGTATCTTATGTTGATGAGCAAATCGAGGAAAAATACGGTGGTGGCGGCTTTCAAAGTTCAAGCTTGAGGAGTGGGTTATTATAATACGTATTACGGATGAATGTTAGCCTAGAAAGTTTTATTCTGGTAGAGAGGAGTGGCAAGTCTGCTTTTTCTTTCAGCTGAGTTACGCTTGTGTGTCGAGAATAATCTTTGTAAATAAATCTGCTTGCCCTGTTTTGAATTGACTCTATTTTCTAATTAGGTAGTCCTGAGAAGTGTTTCATATGATAGAAGCATACTCTAATTGAGACCGAACATATGGTTTGTAAGCGAGTAAACGAACGTCTGGAGGTGCCAGATATAAATTTCGTCTTAGAAAACCTACTGACCTACTAGCCTTGCTAGCCACATAATTTACGTGATCTTGCCAGTGTAGATTCTCTCTCAAAATAACTCCTAGATATTTGTAGGTATTTACTTTCTCGATTGATAGATGACCTATTGAGTAGCTGAAACTTACAGTGGATTTTTTTGCGGAGAAGGTCATGAATTTAGATTTTGACGTATTGGTGTTCATTTGCCAGCGATCACACCACAACGAGAGGGCGTCTAAGTAATGCTGTAGTGAGAGACAGTCGGTGTGACTTTTGACAATTCTATAAATAACGCAGTCGTCTGCAAAGAGTCTGACTGTGGAGGAAATGCTAGTGGCAATATCATTAATATAGATAAGGAACAACAAGGGGCCCAAAACTGATCCCTGAGGAACTCCAGACTTCACATTAACACTAGAAGAAACATTACAATGATAAGAAACTATCTGTGTTCTGTTGGTTAAGAATTCCCGAATCCAGTTAATTAAAGAACTATCAATATTAAGACACTCAAGTTTTTTAAGTAGGCGTTTATGTGGCACGCGGTCAAACGCCTTAGTAAAATCAATAAAAATAGTGTCAGTCTGAACTCGTGAATGTATGTTTCTGTGTAGATTGGTAATTAATTCAAAAAGTTGGGAATCGCAACACCGGTTCTTCCTAAAGCCATGTTGGTTGATGAAAATGAAATCATTGTCTACAAGAAAGTTCATTATATGAGTGTACAAAACATGCTTAAGAATCTTGCATGGAACACTGGTGAGAGATATCGGTAGATAATTACAAAACAAAGATTTACTGCCAAAGTTGTAAACTGGAGTGACGATTGCATGCTTCCAGTCATGCGGTATAATGCTCAGGTCTAAGAATTGTTGATAAAGCTGTGCAAGAAGAAGCCCGGCATATGGCTGCGTTATTTTTAGTAGTTTGGAACTGATGCCGTCGGCACCAGGAGAAGGCTGGAGGGGCAGATTTTGGATTATATTTTTAATACCATCCGGGTCAATTTAAATTTTCGACAATAAAAAATGGTTGTGTACAAAATCACACTAGGGCAGCGGGTAAGACTCTTCGAAAAAAAAAACAAAAAAACATCTCCGAAGTACTCAATAAAATATTTTTCACACTCCATTGGTGACATTTCATTGCCATGCTGGTCTAAGAAAAAATTAGGAATTGTGCCTTTAGGTGGCATAAGTATTTTCCAAAATTTCTTGAGATGTTTTTCCACCATGTTTTCTAGACCATTGCCATAGAAGTTGGATTTTGCGAATCCCGGAGAAAAGCTCACGGGAGAAAAGCTCACCGTAGATAAGCTCACCGGAGAAAAGCTCACCGCAAAACCGGCGGATGCGGAGAAAAGCTCACCGCAAAACCGGCGGATGCGGAGAAAAGCTCACCGGCCATTGAGCGTATGCGGAGAAAAGCTCACCGATTTTTTTTTCTTCTTTTTATATAAAGGCTGTTGGATCATGCGTAACATATATCAATTTATTATCATTAAAATTCGTCAGCTTTGCAAAAAAGAAAATATCTTTTTTTCGTAATATTTGTTAAGCTTATTGGGTATATTGCTCCCAAATTAATAATTGCGGGCGAGTGTTTTCTGTGGCTTACTCTCTAGGCAACGAAAGCCGAAACAGAAAACTTTATGAACTTGAATAACAGGAAAATGTCCGAAAACTTAATAATATCTGACTAAAACCTAAAAATCAAGCCGTTCGTGCTAGTGTTTTCACACAGTGCCGTTTTGTGATTGTGCCCTTCTACAGTGAGCCACCCATGACCTTCAGAGCTGCACACTGGCACCGTTGTTACTCGTGACCTATATAAGAAGTAGACTTCTATAAGGCAGCGAATAGGGCGAGTTGGTAAAGGTCATGCATCATGAAAACCGCTCAAACGACGACTACGGAGTGAAGACAGCAAACACGACAGAAGCTGTTCTCGCAACTAAAGTTTTGTTAGTGAAATTAACAGAAAGAAAACAGCGTAGCCGACACTTATTACATCAACAAACACCTACTTATCTATTAGGCAGTACACAATATTCGGAGCTGAAATGGTTCACACACCGCTGTTCATATTAGCTCGCAAAGAACAAACCTCTTTATCTGACAGAGCTACCGACGGCGCACTGTCAGCTGTCGATAAATTGTTGTCTTTTTTACCCGAGTTCAATGTTCTGATTTATACTTGCGGATTCATTAATATACAGATTGGTTTATTACTGATTTCTGAGGATTTAGTAAATATGTACAATGAACTTCAAGAATATTACAAAAAAAGAGGACATATTTTTAATGAAGTGACGAATGCGAATTGTGTTAAATTGCCACGTTTGGCGCGGAAATCGCTAAGATAAAAAATCGGTGAGCTTTTCTCCGCATCCGCTCAAAAGCCGGTGAGCTTTTCTCCGCATCGGCCGGTTTCGCGGTGAGCTTTTTTTCCGGTGAGCTTATCTCCGGTGAGCTTTTCTCCGGTGAGCTCTTCTCCGCCGCAACGTTGGTTTCACGCTGGCACAGCTTTGCCTGAGTATCGTACTGAGACCATAATTCGTCAGTATTTCGAGATTGTGCCTTTGTGAAGAGACGTCTTTTAGTGTTTAGGATTTTTTTAGGGATTTCGTGAAACACGGCTTTTCTGAAAAAACGGTTAAAGTGCAAGCGAGCTGGTGTAAGTTATGGGTGGCGGAGAAAAGCTCACCGGAGAAAAGCTCACCGGAGATAAGCTCACTGGAGAAAAGCTCATCGTAAAACCGGCAGATGCGGAGAAAAGCTCACCGCGGCCTTTGAGCGGATGCGAAGAAAAGCTTACCGATTTTTTTAACTCAGAGGATTCTGCGTCAAACGTGGCAGTTTAACACAATTCGCATTCGTCACTTCATTAAAAATAGTTCCTCTTTTTTTAATATTCTTGAAGTTCATTGGGCATGTTACTAATTCTTCAAAAATTTGTAATCACCCATTTTGTATCATTATGAAGCCGTAAGTATAAATCGGAACATCGTACACCGGTAAAAAAAGACAACGCTTTATTGACAGCCGACAGTGCGCCGTCAGTAGCTCTGTCAGATAAAGAGGTTTGTTCTTTGCGAGCTTATATGAATAGTGCTGTGTGAACCATTTCAGCTCCAAATATTGTGTAGTGCCTAATAGATAAGTAGGTGTTTGTTGATGTAATAAGTGTCGGCTACGCGGTTTTCTTTCTGTTAATTTCACTAACAAAACTTTAGTTGCGAGAACAGCTTCTGTCGTGTTTGCTGTCTTCACTCCGTAGTCGTCGTTTGAGCGGTTTTCATCATGCATGACCTTTACCAACTCGCCCTATTCGCTGCCTTACAGAGGACCACTTCTTATATAGGTCACGAGCAGGGTTGGGCAGAAATACTCAAAAATGTATTTGGAAATACGAATACTGGGATACATTGAAGTGGTAGCTAAAATACTGATACTAAAATATATCTGTAAATATGTATCGCGATACGTATCGGAAATACATTTTAAATAGAGGCAAAAATTATTTGGAAATACAAATACAGGAATACATTTTAGGGAGAGCAGAAATACAAATACAGAAATACTGATACTGCAATGCAATTTTCAAATTTGTTTGAGACGCCAACTGAGATGAAGCTTAAAGTTTGAAGTGGAAGATTTTGATCCCGAAATTACTTTCCCGTAGGCACTTTGCCTCGAAGGTAGTGGTTTTTGGCGACGAGGAGTCTTCGATGGGCTCAAACAAACGTTCCATCAAGGACTGACCGCGGTCCCTTCCCTGACATCCTGTCTGTATAAGGAGGGGCGCGAAAAGACTTGGACCTCCAGAAACGTTCTATGTCGCCCTTGATCCCATCGAAACGTCACCACGCCCCTGTCCAATAAGGACACCCCTGTCAACATTGACCACATGACGCCACGGTGGAATGAACTGGTATTCTTTATCTGTAGGTGTGGGCTTGAACATTAAACTTTACGACGCTGCTGTATCAAAGGACAATACGTACTTTCGTTGTATACAACGTAAATACGTATTGTCCTTTGATACAGGTTATCTTGTTGAAGGTCGTGCAGGCACCGTCATTTGGAATTTTCGAGAATAGTGGACCACCTGAAGCATCCTGGAGCACGTGTCTTATCTTCTGCTACGGTAGAAAAACACGATACGGTGGCATCCCTGTTGTGAAGGTCCTTTCTGCCGACCCTCCGCCACTGACGCATGAATTGTAGTCCTCAAGTTTCGCCTAGCATCATCCGAAAAGACCAAGTGGATTAGCAGCCTGATATTGCCGGCACAGGGGCGAGCTCTCCGAGAAGCAGCGCGCTCGAGACGAGTCGCAGGTGTACGAAGTCTGGGTTGGCACATCGAGGCCACGTCTGACCTCTTTTCTGGGTTTCCGATCACCAAAGCAGCGGGTCACGTTCACGTCAGCTAATGACGTACCTTTGAGCCGTGCAATATTACGGGTACAGCTACAGACGCATTAGAATATGTGTTGAACTTCACTGCGTGAGTCGTTCTACTATTTCATGTCAACCACCGCCAGGCTCGTGCTGCAATAGACTGTGACTCAGCTTTGCCGACTGGGTTTACTGTGTACGCTAATCCAAGAGAGACGGTTAGCAGCGGGCATTGGATGCCAGCAAACAATGACTCAAGAAATTCCTACCTAAGGATCTGCGGCAGAAGATGCGGCCGACTCCACTCCTGGCACACCACCTGGTTCGTGTCCCCGGCTACGCAAACACTTCTCAGAAGAGGGAAGAGGACGCATAGAAAAATAGTTTGGAGAATTGAAAGGAACCTTGGTCGGCATAGTAACCCATGCCCCAGAATCTCTTTGACCCAGGTGTCCTCGGAAATAAATAAAAAAATCGTTCGTACTTGGATTTTTTTTTCGGGGGGGGGGGGGGGGGTGGGGGGGGGGGGTGGGGGGGGCGGGAGTATTCTCAAGAAATGTAACGAAATACATTTCATCCTGATTGTATCGCGATACAAAGAACCACTCCAAATTGTACTTCGATACAGGAATACAGATACTAGCGGTAAAAATGTATCGCGATACAGAAATACAGATACTAAATGCATTTCTGAAATACTATCGCGATACATTTGTATCGCGATACTGCCCAACCCTGGTCTCGAGTAACAACGGTGCCAGTGTGCATCTCTGAAGGTCATGGGTGGCTCGCCGTAGACGGGCACTATCACACAAAGGCAGCGTGTGGAAACACCAGCACCAACGGCTAGAAACGTGCATGTCCGTGGAAGAAAGAAGCCTCGATATCCTACTGACGGTTTTATCCGGTTTTCAAAGGTTAACAAAAGCTTCAAAGAGAATTTCAGGCACCGCGTTGTTGCGCATGCACTTTCGGATTTTCGCCATTTACAGTTTGGCTTTTTAGCTTTTAGGCAGACATTATGAAGTTTTCGAACTTTTTCCTGTTCTTCAAGTTCATGAAGTTTTCAGTTAGGCTTTCGTTGCTTAGAGAGTAAGCCACAGAAAACACTCACCCGCAATTATTGATTTGGGAGCAATATACCCAATAAGCTTAACAAATATTACAAAAAAAATCTATTTCCTTTTTTACAAAGTCGGCGGTTTTTAATAATAATAAATTGACATATGTTACGCGTGATCCAACAGCCTCTATATAAAAATAAGAAAAAAAAACGGTAAGCTTTTCTCCGCATACGCTCAATGGCCGGTGAGCTTTTCTCCGCATCCGCCGGTTTTGCGGTGAGCTTTTCTCCGGTGAGCTTATCTCCGGGGAGCTTTTCTCCGGGATTCGTAAGTTATACATGACGATTGAAAACCTGATACTGTGGTTCGAAAAACAGAAAATCGTGAAGTAGGAAGAAAAGGGACAGACAACGTCTCAACTCAGCTAAAAACTTTATTGCCTCTACGTCTTATATACACCTCCCCCGGACGTCAAAACCACCACAACGGTTGATCACTGAACTACAAACAATACACCATGATGACAATACACCGGACCCCCCCCCCCAAAAAAAAAACAAAAAAACAACACATTATACAAACAGAAACAAAAGGTCGTCACCATCGCACCCGGAAGGACTCCGACGCGGAACAATGTCACCAGCACTTGGAAACACACAAAGACCGTTTCTAAATTACCCCCCTTTTCCCCTTAACTGAACCATGAATCACACATATTTCGACAAAAACCCTGAGACTGGGACACGAAGGGACGGACAAATACAAAGTCCCAACGCCTATATAAGCACCTTTCGTTGTCAAATAAAATTCAGCTGTGTTTGAGACTTTGTGTTTGTCCGTGCCTTCTTGTCCCCGTCTCAGGGTTTTTGTCGAAATGTATAACCACCACCAGCTCGTTTGCGCCCTTACCTTTTGTTCACTAATCACAACACAGTCGCCAACAATGCCCCCCATTACGATCCCGAACTTAACGAGCAATCAACTCTACGAAGCAGCCCCCTCCCCTCTTACGTTCACCCCCACACTTGGTCTTTACAGTCGAAGAAACTTTTTAACTCACTTCCAATTTGCAGTGACGCTTGGCTAATGCAATTTCCACGATGTTTTTATGCGAACAGTTTCTCGCACAACACGTCTCATCTCCTCACGCTCTTTGTGCACGATTCTGTCTCTGACCAGTTCGCTGTACATGCATTACACTCCTGGAGATGCCTCGCTAGTTCAGAGTTTGAAGCTTTAATCCGCACATTCCGTTTATGTTCTGTCAACTATCGTTAATGCACCTTGCAGTCTGACCAACATATTTAAAGCCGCATTCCTAAGAACTTTCCTACACTAATCCGCTGACACATGAAACAGATCTGTCGCGAAGCATTTTTTACATTATTCTCGTCCGCCTCAAAAGTAGTCAGTTCAGCTAATTTGAAATCACATGTGAAAACAGTGTTACCCCAAATCTCTCTGCACGCCTTCAAATGCGAAGGCGGAAAATATGGGATGCAGCCCGTCGTTCTTGACACTCCGCTTATTTTGCCTATCTTTGATCTGTAGAGCAAGCTGCCGTTTCATGAAGGATTCTGATAGCCGGCCCTCTCCAGTCTTCCCCCATTGTATTTTTAAAGACTGCTCCATGTAATGGGTGCATGACCTTTGTAGAGCGTTCTGAGTCAGAGACTTCACTACCCCTGCCTTTACAATTTAGAATGATAACTCTGCTTCGATAGGACGGGTTTCGGCGCCTGCTTCCCATATTCCCAACACAGCCCACTGCCCACATGAATGCGTAAATCCAAAAATTGAATGACATTCTCCTCCGGCTTTTCCACAGTGAAACGCAGCTCCGGGGCCCGCTGAACTTATTACATTTCTTAGAGAATCCGAAAGGTTATCTTGAAAAGTGCGCACAATTATATCGTCTACATATCTTCGAACAAAACATACATCTGGGGGAACTCTCTCATCTTCGCAACCACAACTCTGTCTAGGGTTTTGAGGTAAACTCGGCAAAAGCGGCGCCACCAACGAGCCTGTACAGATACCCTCCTGCTGTACGTACATCCATTCATCATACTCAATATCGTTGACTGCAGGTATCGGTCCAGAACTATGAGAAAACCATCTACCGACACTTTCGACTCTGACTGGAATTTCACTAGATTTAGCTCTAACAGTTCCTCCACCGCCGACATAAGTCTTTTCTTTTCAAGAGAATAATAAAATCCTTTATGTCTATTTAGAAAACTCAACACTTTCTAATGTGATTGCTATTCATGACATCGATAAGATCTCCTGAATATCTAAGGATAGCGAATGATCCAAGGAGATCAGCCCTAACCCACGTTGTAGAAAAGAAGAGACGATCTTCTGCCAAGTGCCAATTTAATTTATAACAACTCGGAAAGGCATGTCAACCTTGTGGTCTTTTAAAAAGAATTTCAAACATAGAGTCGTCTTGGATTGGGCCATGATGCTCTTCACTACACTTTCCTTTTCCTCATCTTTTAGTACGTTACAAATGTCTCTCCTTAACTTTCCTAAATTTCCTGTCCATTCCCTGAACAACGACCCCAAAGCATCGTCTGTCTTTCTCCGGAATACCTGCTCCGGGATGACAGCAAACCGTCCGGACTTATCCGTTTGGAGGAGTTTCAAAGACTTTGATTCCAGCTCCTTCTTCCCACGTAGCACCCAATGTCGTGCGAACATTCCCTGGGTGTTCTGAATGTTGAAGGAACGTTAAAACACCATTCGGAGCGTTCTAGGAATGTTTGTATGCGAACATTCCCTACAAGGTAAGCTGCTCAACATTCTAAGAACGTTCGTTGACGAACATTCGTATGCACAATGTTCTGGGAACATTCGCCTTCGTGCATTCATTAACGCAACATTCCTTGAACGTTCGCTTACAACCATTCCTAGTAGTTACAGCGGGTGAAGCCAACTTTACAAAGCTCTCACGCAACCTGTGGTTCGAAACACCATCCGCTATATGCCGCTTTGTGCCAAAAATATGCAAATTAAGTGGAGTTTCTGGAAACTTAGCATAAGGGATCAGATTTATCTTATATGAGTCTAACGAGGAATGTGATATAAGGTGTAGTAGAAAAGAAACTTTTTTTCAAAACGTGATAATGAACTTGGCACTCACTGCGTATGTAGAGGCGCAGTTTTGAATAGACCGGATTTTTAGCATATGGGTATTCATACTTTGAAGAAAGTAAATCCTGCAGTCGGGTGTGGGATTCCATATAAATCTGCTCTTAAGCTCAGAGTGAGTTGTCGGTTACGTACGCAGCACATTTTGAATGAAAGAAGTCGACAAGTAAATGTAGGAGTAAGCTGTCGTTAGTACATGCTTAGGCTGGTGCGCTGGGAAAGCGGCAATCTTGCGCCTGCGCCTTCTAAAATATATTTCAATTAAAAAATATTCATCGCCCTGCGAGGAGCTTTAACACATCCATATATGTAGTATGGTTCACTGGTGCTGTTTCCTAAGCAAACCGTCGTTGTAAAGTCTTTGTAAATAAGCCAAAGAAAATGTTTTCTGAATGTAGGGATTACCCACACCACGTTCCGAGGAGATTGAAAGGATGTCCCTGCATAAATTTGCAAGATTTCAGAAAAAAAGCAGAAGTTCTTTGGATAATCTGAGAACGTTCTTAGAACCTTCTTAGGATATTTGAATGTTGATTGAATGTCCTGGTAATGTTCTATGTCGTGCTCAGAACGTTCTAAGCATATTCATTTGAAAACATTCCCCGAATGTAAAGATAAGTGCCTGCGCCACATTCTGACAACATTGATAGAATGTTCTTACGAAAATTTGCAACATTCTTGGAATGTTGCCTATGTTCTTTTGAACATTCTCGGAATGTTCTCAGAACGTTCTCGTGCTACGTGGGCTTCACCATGTTTCCATTTTTGAAATTCCTCCCCTCCGACGGGTATGCGTCCCCCTTAACCTTTCCTAATCTCCCTACAGTTCGATCGACAAATGAAACTCTTTCATCGTGATTCACATACCGTGCAATCTGGACCGCGGAAAACACATCCAGTCTGGAAGGCTTTACATTCATACAAAACTTGGGACCTTTTTCCAGGATTGCTTCTGTTCTCTCCGAAATCGGTTCTTTACAAAAGTACAAAAGTTCACTACACCTGGTTGATACTCCGACTCAACCTGGCCATACATCCAAACGTCGGGCACAGTTACATTCCGTAATTTCATCATCTTGATCGAGCTCAAAGCATGCGATCTTTTCACATACCAAACCTGGTTGTACTGCGCTTTCTTAACATTTTCCCAGTGTCGATATCCCTTGCTTGTAATGAATTCCTTGCCCGGAGAATGTCCCACAGTCTATCGCACGCATTCCGGAGTTCGTTGATTCTCTTGATCGCTCCTTCTCTGGATGTCCTGAGGATTCTTTTCTTCGTTCTCCATGGGAGGTTGCCTGTTGAAAGATGCTTGAAAATCGGCAGATCAACGAAGTCCAGGTTTTCAATCATCATGTATAACTTACACCAGCTCGCCTGCACTTTAACCGTTTTTTTTTAAGACATACGTTAAATAATGAATAGGTTTAGACTAATTCATCTTTTTCTTTCTTTTGCTTCAAACTGCTGAAACTTTAGGTGACACGTGTGGTGCGAGCCTTGTCAAAGGTGGACGGTTTCTTCCAGGATTTAATAATGCCAGTGAAGGGGAATTTCCCTGGCAGGTAAGCGTACTAAAACCGGTATCAGGCATTGTTTTAACGCGGTTTGAGTCATCTGCTTGTCCAATAATAGGCCACAATTATTGCTTTACTGTTTAGAGTCTTGAGTACAATACGCGTACACTTCTTCATACCGGTGAGTGTTTCGTGTCTAAACGTGAAGAGGCTGACCGACGGCATCTTTACGAAACGAACACTGAATAGGTAGCTGTGAATTAATTATTTTCTTTACCAACTCCGCAAATACGAAATAAAGGACAAAATTAAATCACCGACAGCTTCCATATCACCTTTGTCGTTTCTTATAATTTACTCGGAATTATGAAGGAGTGAAAGCGTGTGACTGCCCGCAGCCCCTGGAATACAGACATCACGTTCATACATTGTAAATGAATTATTATGCCTATCCTGATGTGTAGGGAAATGCAAACGGTAAGACAAACTACAAAGTCACTGGCAGATTAAAAAGCACAGGGTGGGTGTCCTCACGGTTCTTGCATTGTGATTTGTTCTTAAACTCATCGGAGAGGTAATAAAATGTTCGGCACTGCCATATCATACGTTTCTTAAGCGTCAGAATCTTAGGGCATGGAGAGTCCCATCTCATCGCTCCACAGCTGATGATGGCTTTATTTATTGCCGTTAGCCGATCAGGAAGGCGAAGAACGAAGCAAGAACCGTGATGATAACAAGGAACGACCTGCATTTGTTGAGCTGTCGGCGACCGTATTTTTGGTATCTTTCGAAGTAGGAGTACATCGCGTAGGACTGTGGAAAAGTAGCATCTCAATCGAACCAATCCGACAGAAATAGCAGGTTTTCCGACTCGTCTGGCATTTTATAACGGCGTACGCAGAATTAGTCGTGCCTCGTTAATACGAAACCCCGTTAATACGAATACCCCGCTGTATAAAGAACGATTTTGGCGACGAACGGGGTAAACGTGTGTTTTTAGAGCGCAGCTCTCAGGTGCGCCGTTTCCGGGTTTCGCGGCGCCGCCGTCGGCGTCGGCGTAACCGCCCCGCCAAATTTAGCGAGAAATTGAATTGGTGCTGAGGTCCCGTGACGACAACTTTCCCGCTAAATTTAGCGGGGAAAATGACGTCACATGACTTTGTGTCACGTCGCCCAAGAACAAATTCAGTTTCTCGGCTTGATTTAGCGGGAAAACTGACGTCACGTGACCTCAACACCAATTCGAATTGTACGGAGGAGGAGGGGGGGACATATCTTCGCCTCCGTACCCTCCCCACCTCCTCTTCAAGAGGTGCGCTCTAATTTCGCGTTACAAAGATTTGCAAACGTCTTTATTTATTTTTTTGGTCTCGTTATTACGTGCAACTTACATTATGTACACATTTGCTTCTTTTTTTTAAGGGAGGGGGGAGGGGGAGGGAGAGAGGAGTGATGGAGGTGTTGGTATCAATGAGACTATTACCCGGCACCCTGTTCCACTGCAGGTATCTCTCAAGTCCAAGACATATTTTTGTGGGGGATCTATCATCGAACCGGACATCGTTGTGACTGCTGCATATTGTGTAAACGGGCACGTACAAGGTTTACTTGGTAAGAAAAATTCCATGAGCAGCGTACTTTTCTTCCTAGGCAAGATCCAGCGGATATTGTAGTCCAGGCTGGACTTGTGGACCTCAATAACCCGCCCATATACTGCGAACAGCGCCATGTAAGTGTCGCACCATTACAAAATGATGGCATTTTGTTTAGATTGTTAATTTAGTTTTGAGGTTTAGGACACGCGAGAGATACTGTACGACTGAGTGTCCATTAGTCACTCTGTTCACCAAGAGGTGAAGTTATGTTTGCACTATTCTCGTTGTCACGTCAAGAAAAAAGGTAGGCCTGAGCCTTATTAATGCGCATGCGCGAAGTAGTTCTTAGAAGATTTGGTCATTCAAAGAGAAAAAAAAAATGCTTTCAGCGTTTGAAACGTCTATGTCTTGATAGAATGACATAAATTTGACCTAATAAGATGTAGCAACATATATCTTAATTCAACATGTGACCCGGCAAATTAGCAATTTTCAGCGAAAACAAAAAAACACATTTTGTTTCCACTGCGGTTCTGCAGATGAAAGCGAGTTTAGATAAAAAGACATTTCGAGTAGGAGTGTAAAATAACAGTCAATCATTCATATATGCCGTGACAAAAGATTAATCGAGCAATGATTAAGATAACCACTTTTATTGGGAACACGATACCTATTCGGAACAACTCTGCTTAATTCGGTCCTCTTGACTGACGCTAGCGACTGGAGTGGGAGGGCCCTTCTAGTCCAGCGATGTTGTTACTTGCGATCAGATATCTACGTAACGCATTACTAGTAACGCGTCACTTCTAGCTAGTTACTTTTTCCGGTAACTAGTAACGTATTTAGGTACTTCTTTAGGAAAGCATCGAGTAACGTTCTTAGCTAATTTTAAGGCCAAGTAACGAGTAACGGCATTTCGTTACATTTGAGGAGTAACGTGTACGAGAAAATTGAAACAGACTCGTTTTTAATTCTTACCTGAGTATGCGTCTATTTCGACAAAGGCAGATGGGCAACGCGAAAAACAACTAAACAGTATGACAGTATAGCAACGTTTATCGCTGAGCACGTCAGTCAAACTCTACAGCTGGGAATGTCCTTTACCCAGCGAGCACAATACCGTTCGTTGGTTGAACCATCCGGAATCGACAACAGATCGAATGTAAACCCGGAGGTTCCAACGCGCGAAGTCACATAACTCATTGTGAACTTCGAACATTTGAAGCGGAGAGAACAAATGATAGAGGGAATTTCTAGATTCACCAGCACTTGGTGAAGCACAACACTGGCGTTCATTCGAGCGCGTCCTTAGAACGGCTCTTCAGCCTCGCCGGAGATGTATTCGCAAAGAAGCGGCGATACATAACTGATTAGAATTTCGTGAGGCAACTACTGCTGAAGTGTAATGGCTACTGAGAAAAATATCAATACACCATAAAACGAAACCAGTTGTGTAATTGGTCGTCAAAGTAATGTCAAAAGTAACTCGCTACATTTGAGGTAAAGTAAAGCGTTCCTTTTGCGAATCGGTAATGAGTAAACTATTATTTACTTTTTGAGGGAGTAACGAGTAATGGTATTTAATTACTTTTGGGGGGTAACGTGTACATGTCTGCTAGCGATAGCTTACAAAGTTTATTATCGGCACTTGCGGTGACTCTCGATACCTCATTTATATGGACGGACTAATCAATTAATACTCCAATGGGAATTATGCAATTGTAAAGAATAAATCGACCGTTTTCGTCATTGCCCTCAGGTGCGAAAAATTGTCATTCACGAGTTGTATGGATTCCTGGTCAACAATATAGCTCTGCTCAAGTTGTCTGTCCCTTTTGACTTTGCCGAGAGCAAGGGGCACATCGGCGCTGTCTGTCTTCCCGCCAAGGATCACCCGTTAAAGGGCAACGTTGTGGTCACCGGCTGGGGAGCCATATCACACGGTAATGGAGGCTCGAGTTGTTACAGCTGCTCGTTTGGTGCCTTTTGAGACAGCGCTGAGGTCAGTTTCAGCACCTTCAGAACTAACCATTAATGTTTCTCTTTTTTTTTTTTTTTGTGGGCTTTTTGCTTAAGACGATATTTTCGAACGTCACAAAATCGGGAACGGCAGGTGCACGATTCTCACATTTAAGGACTTCCGAGTTTCACGCTTGTGCGACTGGAAAGCTTTTATTAGGTCACTGACGGCATAAGAAAACCATGGCTTGACCTATTATGATCACGTTTCTTGCTTGCCAACATTGCTGCGATTTTCCCGCGCTCTCCAGTAAGTTGATGTTGTATAACTGGCTAGCCGAGTAGGCGCCCCAGAAAAACACAAAAATTTCCGCGTGTATGTCTAATTATTATTTTTGTTTGCTGGCGTTGTTTAACTAGCATCCGTTTTACACCACCGAACGTATTGTAACCCGTCGCAAAGAAGCTGCGATGCTCCTATATTGCCCCATATTACGACGCGATAAATCCTCTCAGCCTCTCAGACGGTTTGCAAACTTCAATAAATTCGCGAAAAAAAATTATTGTGACTGGAAATGTACGTTACTAGTTCAAATCTGTGTATAAATGCCCTGAAGCAGTTTTGAAGGAAATCAGTGACTATCGAAATTCCGCCAGAGCTAACGTGCGATGCAAAGGCTCACGCGCAAGTGAGCTCGTTCTGGGTGTGGACACCTTTAGGCAGCTGTATTTCGATGCAATTACAACTGGCCTTAAGTTTTGGTGCTGTGCTGTTCGGGTCGCTTCACTTCGTCACAATCGGCACACGAGGGCTCTTTTGGTCAGCACTGTGTTTCTGTGCCGACGCTACTAGCTGATTGATCTAATCAGGCAGCGTCAGAAGCGCACAATCATGATATTCGTTATGTTTCTGTACGGGTTCTGTCATCGTTGAAATTTTCATAAACAGAAAAGGACCAGTGACTAGCGGACTAAGGCTGAAATGATGTCGAGCTTTCACCAACGCGGGTTGGATGACGGCCGGTCATCTACCACTTCAGTAGTTTATGATGTCGACAGAACACTAGAAATTCAGTATTGTTTTGAAAAGGATGGCACAAGCGTTGACAAGCAGCAGTCCTTTAGGAACTGT
This sequence comes from Ixodes persulcatus, assembly GCA_013358835.2. Lineage (NCBI taxonomy): Eukaryota > Metazoa > Arthropoda > Arachnida > Ixodida > Ixodidae > Ixodes > Ixodes persulcatus. The sequence continues at coordinate 220,770 of JABSTQ010010357.1, read as the reverse complement.
CAAGTACTCATGCAAACAGCTGTTTTTGGTGTGTATGTTTACACAGCCTCAAGTTAGTCTGCCTCAACTGGCGACTTGTCTCTCAGCTGTTGACGAGCCGTTTGGCCAGTGCTGTAGAAACGCTAGCCTGGGGTCTTTAGCCTGCACCACGCAGTAGTGATACACGACCGCACGCCGGTACGATGCTCATCCAGATCGATACGGGCAGGGGTGGGGATTGAGCCCGGGATCCCTGGGCTCTGCAACGCGATCTTCCGCTTCACGTGCTCCGAGCTGGTGTGCACTCCGCTGCCACACTCGGCTACCGATCCCCTTCATGACAATTAGCAACAAGTAGCACATCCAGGAACAAACAAAAGCAATTATCAAAATAGAATATGACGAGGGCAAATTCGCCTGATGCCCAGCGTCGAGGCCTCATATTTATTAAAGGAGCCATGAAACAATTTTGCCACTTTCGCTAAATACTACTTAGAATCACTCCGTAACGTTAATAACTGAATAAACTTGCCTTAGTTTTTTTCTTTCTAGGCAATGGCAGTGGACAAAAAAAAAAGATTCGAGAAATATGAGCATCGTCCATACCTTCAAATCAGAGCCACAACAAGCGGCCACTTGGCCTGGTGCCTTTCCCATGCCGCCAACGTTAATCATAACAAAGCGCTAAGATTGGCAGAGTAAAAAACCCGTGCTGAGCTCGCATTGTTAGAGTTCAGCTATTCTCATCACAGCAATGGTTGAACAGGAGCCACTCACTACCCGATTGGACACGCAGTTCTCGTGTCCAATTCATAGAGTTATCACAATAAACGCTAAAGGTTCACGTGGCGCTAGTGTGCTGTTGCATCTTGAAGCAGACATCAAGCAGTCTAATTTTGACTTCCGGTAATGCATTCCTATGGCAAAACACAAATGCGTTTTCTCTTCGCGCTCGATTATAAGAGCAAAGTTTGCTCAGTGTTGTGACAGAATAAAAAGTTTGGAACGTTTTACCATCGGATGTACAACAATATGTCTCAGTAAGAGCGTTTTTCTTTGGAATTGATGGCGTTGAACACTGCGCTAAAATAGCCCAATGCACATGTATAATTCGTGATGACGTTGCAGACCGCTATTAGAGGGCACGTATTTACGCGTATAGTCTATGCTATGAAGCACACAGAGTGAATCAGCTTGACAAAACACCAAAAGAATGCTAATATATGCCAAATCAAACAATCGAAACGGACAAAAACGAAACATGGAGTTATGGAACGAAGACCACTTACTACATTAGCAACAAACTGTGCATTAGTAACAAACTGCGTTTCAGCCATCTGAATGCTACCACAGCTTGAATAAACCCTACGCACTTTTTAAATGTTATTTTAGAGCGCAGCTCTTAGGCGCCCGCTTGCGGGTTGAGCGGCGTCGGCGTAAACGCGCGTTGCATTATGGGACGAGTGACATCACACGTGACGTCACGAGGGTTACCTTCGTGAGGATAACCCCCGTGTGGGTTACCCCGTGATGGTTACCATCACGAGAGTAACTCTCCCGGGGGTCACCCTCACGAGTTACCCTCGTGAGGGTAACCCCCATGAGGGTTACCCCCATGAGGACTACCCCCGTGATGGTTACGCTCGTGAGGGTAACCCTCACGGGGGTTAACTTTGCCAGGGTTTAGCCTAGAATGGGGATGGCATATACCCTCGTGAGGGTAACCACCGTGAAGGTCACGAGGGTAACGTCAAAACGTTTCCCTTGTGTGACTATGATATTTGAAACACGTGACGTGTGACGTCCCACGTGACGTCACGTGACGTCCACGCATCTAACATTGCCAACATTCCCGCTAAATTTAGCGGGGAAGGAGGAGGCGCATACCCTTCCCTCCGTACCCTCCCCTCCTCCTCCTCCTTAAGAGTTGCGCTCCGATTCGGCGTTCCAGAGAATTGTAAAAGTCTTTCATGTTTTTTGCTTGAATTGCTAGCTTGTATTGACTTATCACGCTGTACAACATAGACCTGGGCCCCAATTTGTGCTAACTTAAACGTCGCTCAGAATAAAAAAAAAAAAAAAACATTAACTAAATAAATTACTTTTTTATAATCTGATGAATAAAGCTACATAGTACCCGTTACGAGTAAAGAAACAACGCTGATTTCTATTTTTTCCCTGGCGAAGAGAAACATATCACGTACGTTTTCCCATGGGAATACACAGGAAGACTGGAAAAGTAGACGTTGCTGTCTGCTTCAATTTGCAACTGGGAGTCCCGTAGACACTAGCGCCAGCTGAGCTTCTAGCGTTTTTTGTAATAACTCTATGGTCCAATCTATGAGCCATGCTCGACTGTAGTCAGGTGGGTGGTTTTAACCCCACAGTTACGTCATCAAGCTTTGCAAAGCCAAGGTTGAAAGAAAAAGACCACTTTTATTCTCGCAATTTCACCGCAGAAAAGAAGCTTCTAAATCAGGCGCGGTTAGTGGGAGCAGGGTTGGGCAGTATCGCGATACAAATGTATCGCGATAGTATTTCAGAAATACATTTTGTATCTGTATTTCTGTATCGCGATACATTTTTTTCACCAGTATCTGTATTCCTGTATCGAAATACATTTTGAACGTTTCTTTGTATCGCGATACAATCAGGATGAAATGTATTTCGTTACATTTTTCGAGAAATACTCCTCCCCCCCCCCCCCCCCCGAAAAAAAACAAAACAATTCCGAACGCATTTTGTTTTAAAACGTTTGACGGCACTAGGGTTAAGGAGATGCTGGGGCATTGTTACTATGCTCAACAAATTTCCTTCCGATTCTTCAAAATATTTTTCTATGCGTCCTCTTCTCTCTTTTGAGAAGTGTTGCGTAGTCGGGAACTCGAATCAGGTGGCGTGCCAGGAGTGGAGTCAGAGCATCTTCTGCCGCAGGTCCTTAGGCAGGGATTTCTTGAGTCATAGTTTGCTGGCATCCAATGCCCGCTGCTAATCGTCTATCTTGCCTTAGCGGACACAGCCGGCAAAGCTGAGTAACAGTCCGTTGCAGCACGAACCTGGCGGTGGTTGACTTAAAATAGTAGGATGACTCACGCTGTGAAGTTCAACACTTATTCGAATGCGTCAGTGGCTGCGCCCGTAATACTGCACGGCTTAAGGGTACGTCATCAGCCGACGTAAACATGACCCGCTGCTCTGGTGATCCGACACCCAGGAAGGAGGTCAGACGTGGCCTCGCTGTGCCGACTCAGACTTCGTACACCTGCGACTCGTCTCGAACTCACTGTTTCTCGGAGAGCTCGCACCTGTGCCGGCAATATCAGGTCGCAATTCACGAGGTCTCTGTTTGGATGATGCGAAACTTGAGGACCGCAATCCATGCGCCGGTGGCGGAGGGTCGGCAGGAGGAACCTTCACAGCAGAGATGCCACCATATCGTTTTTTTCAACCGTAATAGAAGATAAGACATGTGTTCCAGGATGCTTCAGGTGGTCCACTATTCTCAAAAATTCCAAATGACACTGCCTGCACGATCTTCAACCAGGTAACTCACAACGAAAGTATGTATTGTCCTTTCATACAGCAGCGTGGTAAAGTTTAATGTTCAAGGCCACAACTACAGATGAAAGATACCAGTTCATTCCACCGTGACCTCATGTGATCAATGTTGACAAGGGCGTTCTTATTGAACAGGGGCGTGGTGACGTATTCATGGGATTTAGGGTGACGTATAATTTATTTAGAGGTCGAAGTATTTTCGAATCCCTCGTAAGAAAGACAAGATGTCAGGGAAGGGACCGCGGTCAGTCCTTGATGAAACGTTTTCTTGAGTCCATTGAAGACTTCTCGTCGTCCGAAACAACTATTTTCAAGGCAAACCACGGGAAAGTAATTTCGGGATCAAAAACTTCCACTTCAAACTTCATCTCAGTTTTCGTCTCAAACAAATTTGAAAATGTATTGCAGTATCAGTATTTCTGTATTTGTATTTCTGCCCTCCCTGGAATGTATTCCTGTATCTGTATTTCCAAATACTTTTTGCCTCTATTTAAAATGTATTTCCGATACGTATCGCGATACATTTTTACAGATGTATTTTAGTATCAGTATTTTAGCTTCTATTTTAATGTATTCCAGTATTTGTATTTCCAAATACTTTTTTGAGTATTTCTGCCCAACCCTGAGTGGGAGTATACTTGGGTGAGACTAGGGCCAGTACGCCTCTGCAAAGTCACGAACATTCCAACCCGATATTGTTTTATAATCCCATAAAAAAATAAGGCTATAAGCCCGTAACTCTCAAGTTTAGCCAGGCGAGCAAAATAGAATATTTGTGACTTGAGTTTCGAACATGCGTCATTGCAATGGACCTTTTCCACATACCGACGGCACCAGGCGGTGGCTGCACGAACTAAAAATCGAGGAAGTGACCTACCTGTGCTACCAATCGATAATGGGAACTACGCTACCAGTTTCTTCGCTCTCTGAGCTGCGGCGCGTGCCCAACGTGACTTTAAAGAGGGGCATCCGTGGCGTCTACCCAAACGTCGTGTTTTTCCTTCCGTCCACTTTCTTTTTTTTTGTGTAACACAATTATATATATATATATATATGCTACAAACACGTGTTCTACTCGCTGATCCACAGCCTCCTTCCAAATTTCCTCGATTTTTCGTTCTGACTTCCGCCGCTTGGCATTGGGCGCTCGCGCGTCCGTAGAACGCTTCTTAGAAAAGGTCCATTCACCACTATAGTTTTTTTGTTTTTTTTTTATACTCCATATTATTATAAGTGCCAGCGAGCTCTGAGATTTTAGTGTCCCTGCCAAGTTCGTGCGACCGTGCAGTGCGAGCATCGTTCAGGGGAACATGTTTTGCAAGTAGCTTCGGCTTCGCTAAAACGTTAAATGAAACATGCGTGCTCACGGAGGCTATGAAAGAAAGTTATACAGATCACAAAGCAGAAAGGAATGATTTATGGGACGCTGACGCCGTGAGCTGCATAATTATTTTTTTTTTTTTCTCAGATTTTCTGTTATCGTCAATTTACAGATGCTGAGAGATGCTTTTATTCGGACGTGGCATGTGCATGATCGGACATTACGGCGCCACTTTTATGGTCGTTTCGCGTGGATGCTGCAGCGAGCATAACATGGTCCCGTCTTCCGGACGCGCTTCCTCTCCCCGCCCCAGAGCAACGAGTTTGCATAACATTCAAATATTTACAAGCCCTCAGCCCAGTGTGTGATCTCCTCAGCCCAGTACGCTCATGTTCTTTGCTTCGGAAAACAAGCAGATCGCGCGCCATACACACGACCACTGGAAATGAAACCGGCTATTCTGAGAACTTTTTTTTTTTTTATTGGAAAGGGGCTGTTCACGAGACGCCATATTGCTGAACGTTGTCCACAGTACGTGCTCAGAACATGATCCCATTTATCGTCTCCTAAGTACAAAGACTGTGATTGTGTGGAATGGACGTTGAATGTCCATACTGGTGCATTCCTAGCAGGCAGTGAAGCCAAAGCTATGGGTATCCGTGCGCTCGTGGAGCTTGAGCACCGATCAAACTCAGCACGCCGCGCGGTGTTCGCTTCTTTTGAAATCCCAGAAAAAGTTGTCCTCGAGCATCGTCTTAAAGGGATACTGAACCAAGGAATTTAGTGTCCATAATAAGTGGCGCACGTTCTTTCCACGAGCCAGCAGCCGCCGGTGTGCGCGAGCACGCGCAACAAAAATGACGTCAAAGACCTCCATTTGCGGTTAAGATGACAGTGAAATGTATGGGCTTCGGGTCAAAGGAGAATGAAGACAAGTTTTTCATCTACACAGTGGTGTCTGGTGTAAAAGGTAAGCGATTAATTGGTCTAACAAGCACGTAGCTTTCACTTGTAGAGATGAAAAGTCTGTCTTTATTCTCCTTTGGCCCGAAGCCCATGCATTTCACTGTCCTCTTAAGGGGTATTCACACGAGGGAGAAATCCCGGGGATTTCTCCCCGGCTTGCGCGCATCACGAGACAAAAACGCGAGGCTTTTGCACATCGCAAAGCCTGACGTTTTCGTCGCTGGATGCGCGTGCCGTGGAGAAATCCCCGGGATTTCTCCCTCGTGTGAATACCCTTTTAAGCGCGAATGGAGGTTTTTGACGTCATTTTCGTTGCGTTTAAGAGTGCGTTGCGAACAACGTCCAACAAAATGGCGTCTTGTGAACACCCTCTATACTAATAGGATCTGTGTGAGTTATACGATCAGGGCGAGGGGGACGTAATATAAGGGCTAATCGTCATGATAAGTGAGTGAACTAACTAAATTTCGTTCCTTAAATTCTCAATTACTGAAGACAAAGATGTGGTTTCAATCATACACTTGCTGAGCGTCATCAAAAACCACTAAATGACTAATTTTAGAAACATTTGAGGCGCATGGATTGCGCGCTGGTGCGCTAAGGTTACCACCCCTGCAACAAAGCATGGTTAGTGGATCGAAAAAGCGCCCGCGCGTTTTTTCCGTCTCTTACCATCCGCGGTTTCGTACCACCCGCATTGCATTCGTTGCACCAGTGGCAACTTGCAGCGCACCACCGCACTTTCCATTCGCACCACACTTTTCTAAAATTTTCTTCTATAGGTGCTTTCAATGACTGTTAGCAATTTTATAATTGTAACCATATGTTTCTTTTCGTTAATTAGAAATATAATGAACAAGCTGTACTTAATCATTCGACTTATCGTGACGATTAGCCCCCCCCCCCCCCCTCTTATGTGTCCCTGGTTGCGTAACTCGCCCTCACAAACCGCACTAGTAAAGTTTTCACTTTTTCTTTTGTTGCCAACTGATTACAGAATAAATAAAACACTATACTTTTTTTCTATGAAATCACCTGTTTGCTAGGAAGACTTAAGACTTTAAAAATAACTCACAAGCGAAATTAGTAGCTTTTTAACAGAAATTAAAAAGGTGACGTTTACTGTCACATTTGCGTGCGACTTGGGCAAAGAGCTAAAGTTCTAAGAAGCAATGGGATATTGCCGCGCGCACGGTCGAGCAAGCTGCGGTCGGTCACGAAATTCTAGGAGATTAGCGTTCATTCATACTTAGGACGTATCTTTTATAATTTTGTCTTAATTTCTTGCTCTAGACAGTGCCTGTTGATTCTCATCCCGAACGCTCGATGCTCGAACCTTCTGGGCCGAATTTTCGCGATTCCGACACAGACTAGATAAGGGTCCGCCGTGACCTTGTCGAGTCAGTCCCGCTCTCGCTTGCTGTTACGCCGCCAAAACGCCGCCCGCTTTTCTGCTGCCTGGACGTTCGTTCTTTAGTTTGTCTGGCACAAGTTCGCCAATTAAACCTTTATCTCTGATTCATTTCATTTCATTTGTATTACTTTAAGGGCCTCTTGAGAGAGGCATTACATAAGGGGGGTGTATATGCAAGGCTCGAAAACAAAACAACAAAACACTACAAAAAAAGAAAAATTAAGAAAAAGTTTGGAAACATCATTATATAAGCATTATTCGAACATTTTAGAAATCAGCTGCAAAAAATATTTATGGTTACTGGTAGTCGCCAAGCTTGTGGGCAAGCTATTCCAATCCGATATGCACAATGGGAGAGGTGAGTATTTGAATGTGTTGGTTTTCGAAAATAGACCCTCTCCAAAATTCAGTCTGGTCCCTTTGATCACTATCATTATCTGTGGAACGGCATCTGTGCCATACCAATCGCGGCCTTCTAGTGACTGATCAAGGAAGACGTTGAAGAGGTTCCTAAGCGGTTCTTGCGAGGCCTGTACATTCGGGGGGTCAGTACGACGCGACGTAGGAATGGAACACAAGAGCTACGTAAGCGTTTATTTCTAATAACTCAGATTCAGTCTATCTGTGGGCGGCACACAATCGGCTTTAAAGCACTTTGGTGTATAGAATTTTCTCGAGGCATCTGAGTGGATTGGAGCTCTGTTCTGAATGCAGGTTCTTGGTCACCATCGAACTGAAAGTGATCGAAAAAGAACTCACACTGAACAATTCCTCGCGTGCCGTTGACTTGCGAAATTGACGGTGCCGATACGAGATCATTTCCGCCATTGATATGGCAAAACCTAAACTGCATTACAAACCACCAGATGGCACTGAATTTCGGAAAGGGTCTATTGGTTTCAACTTTACGGGGGTAATCGAGACGAGAGGAAATATGATGGGCCGGGGAAATTAATGTTTGGAGAGACCACGGTCTATAGTACAATCTCTGTATGAGAGAGAACCGGTCTATATTGCTACGAGTGTCGAGGGTTTGTAGGGATATGGACTGCTTTAAAGAAGAGATGCTATTCCTAATGTAGTTGCGAGTGATAAAACAAGTAGCACGGTTTTCGACAGCCTCCAGTTGATTACTTAAATAGCTTCGATGAGGGTTCCATATCACTGATGCGTACTCCAGCTTAGTTCTGACTAGTGTAATATATGTCAAACGTTTAACAAAAGTGTTCACTGTTCATCCTCTCGTCACTTTCATTCGTGAAAATATTATTGAGCAGTGTGTGTTGTCGTAGTAGAGTGACATGTGCTCTGTGTGTGTTTTTTTCTGTTTTGCTGTTTGTAGTTTTCCTTTTTCTAACCTTGACAAATGGAGACTTTTCTCGTATAGCACGATACTACCTAAAGTGTGCTCACTCTCAAAGCTCTAGAATACGTGTAGCAGACATTTTATAGAGAACTCTGTAACCGTGTTGGTTTGAAGAACGCAATATACAGCCCTATATAGTTATATTGAAAACTTCGCTGCAGCTCGCGCTATGGCCATATTTGGTTGCAAGAGCTATTTCTATATTCAGAGATAGCTCACGCGTTTTAACGCGAAAGCCTTACTTGCCCCATTGAGTGCAAAATGGAAGTAAAGGGTCGTAAAAATGCAATTGCGCGGCACGCGCCGCTCAATCGTGTGCTCAAGGACGACACCGTCTTTAGCTTCGTCCTTGCGGTCGCCCTAGAAGTCGTCCTAGACCTCTAGAACTTTAAGGTGATGTCATCCTAGACCCCTAGGACGACCTCACTTGTCACGGTACGTGAAAAACAAGCGACGGCGCCGGCGTTGTGCCCGAAAGATGGCCGTAAAAATACGTCATCAAGCGTCATCAGCATGATGTCATCAAGCGTCATCATATGTCATCAGTGTGATGTCACCGCCGCTGCGCCGTGTGCAAAAGGCGCGCTTCGGATTTCATCTGTGCTCGTTGTGTTATCGTGCGATGGACTGTGAGGTGACCGCGTTTACATATACGGCATCGACATCGGCGGCAGCGTTTACATCTATGGTGGCTTCCGCACGCAAACGTGGCTGCCCACGCAAATAAGCCACAGCCTCCTTAAGTGTCCTCTTCTAGGCGTCCTTCTCGACGTCGTCCTCTAGGCATCATTCTCGACGTCGTCCTTAAGGCCACCCTTGAGGTCGTCCTAGACGTCGTTCTTGACGTCGTCCTGGAGGTCATCCTTGAAGTCGTCCTGGATGTTGTTCTTGACGTTGTCCGAGACTTCGTCCTCTAGGCGTCGTCCTAGAGGTCGCCCTTGAGGTCGTCCTTAGGGTCGTCCTAGAAGTCGTCCTTGAGGTCATTCTAGGCGTCGTCCTCGAGGTCGTCGTAGAAGTCATTCTAGACGTCGCCCTTTAGGTCGTCCTCGACGTCGTCCTATACGACGTCCTAAAATTTAGTAAGTATAGAAACATTATTCGAAAACATTTCTCCCGAGGGACTATAATGCTTTCTCTTTCGTGTAATTCGCTTATTTTGCTTACCAATTTTAGAAGCTTGCTCTTTGATCAAGCTGACTGCTCCGGCTGGTATAGTTTATACTTTTGGAATGTTTTATTTACATTAACTTTCAGCTTCGCTTTGCTGTAGTTATATACTAGTTTTCCCTCCAACAGTTATGCTTTTTGTTTTCTTTTACGGGTCGTATCAGCATCGTTGTTTCAGGAGCTTTTTTTTGCGTAGACTTATATGCTTTAGTTTTGTATTAATGTATAGTAAATGCAATACTTAAATTATTTATCATTTACTTCTTTTACTTAATCATTCGCTCACTCGTTTATACATTTACTTAATTTATTGGAAAAGAGCAGAAGAGAAGAAAATGTTCATTTGTTGATGAAGATTCTTTATTTGTCTATTTCTTTTATCGCAACTGCATTTTACTCTAGTGGATAAGAGTGTAGGTCAAGCTGCTGATTAAAAGCAATTAAATAAGCAAAACAAACACGTCAGAACCTGGTCCGTACTCCGTGTCGGGCTTTTTCTTGACCAGCTCAGTTTCCCATCGCTCACTGTCCCCTTTCGCCTTTCGATTGAGACGCAGCCCTCCTTTTTCGCTAGAACAGAATTTAATTTTCATCATTCATAGAACGAAAATTTTTCCAGAATCTTACAGCAGATAAAAATCTGGCGATTTTGAAATTAAAAATAAAGCAAAGACGAACAGTCTTTCAAGTTGCGAGCTAACAATAAGTGAACGCTCCATAACCTTGGATCCTTCCCAGAGTCTGGTATTTCCTTAGGACTATTCGCGTCTCCAGCTCGACGCTCGCCCTCCCGCGGAGTAAACGGGAAGCGCACTAATGAGGGTCCCCCGATTCTCCTACTCAGCGGGCACAGCGGAACTGCTCGCGATCATGGCTCGCGAATTGTCATTTCCGAATTCAAACAACCCTCTTAACTGTCCCAACGTAGTGCTGCAGCCGGTATGGGATTGTACCTTACTGGAGAGCTTTAGTATTGCGCATAGAATGCGCATAGAAGCAAACGTAAGCGGTGTGCGTTTGCGTAGAGTTGCGTGCCCCACGTTGTGCGTGCGCCTCATCGCCATGCGCCATCCAAGACCACAATTTTGGGCTCCGCGCACGCGCCGTGTGGAACACGCAAAGCTAATGCAAACACACAGCGCTTGCGTTCGCTCGTATACGCAATACTAAAACTCGCGACTGTTTCACCGGCTTCCAACGCCAACGAAACGTGCTGCAGTGATGAGACGTGCAAGCAGGTAGGCGTTCCTTTGAACTGGAAAGGCTGAGATTGGCAAAACGACGGAGCGAAAAAATGAAAGCTACTAAATGTTATAAAAAGATTGGGAATTAAACAAAAAAGGTTTTATTTTTATTCTTTCTTTTATTTTGGGGGATTTGGTCTGGAAGGATATTGGCGGTGACTTTTGACGTGTTGCCGATTGTCAAAAGTTGCGACTTTGATAGCAAAATATACTTTACCCACAATCAATGTAATTTTACGTGGCTAGAATGTTTTCATTGATCTTGAAAGTGTTTTTGTTTTATTACTTGGTAATTCAAAATGTTGCAATAGGCACCAGTGATAATAAGTAGTACACTTTTGATTCTCCTATTTCTTCGCGCGTTAAAAATTAGATCATAAGCAACAAATTATATTAGAGCTTGAAAAATTACGTATTAAAATATCTTAATTTTAATATTATTATAATTAATACAAATCGCGGCAATGTATGCCCCAAATTAACGCCAAGATTACGAATATGTGCCATTTCCCCATATTAGTCTTTAAAGAAATGTATAATTTTGTTTTCTTTTTAGCATATGAAGAACTCTGACATCGTTATCAAGACAGACAAATAGCCAAACACCCGGTCGCTCCGGTTTGTTTGTAAACATGAGTTGGTGTATAAAAACACAAACACACACGTCAGCTGTCTGACTCGGATTCCGTCTTTGGGTTGTTGCAGTAAGAATAGCGTTTATTAATTTTTACGTTTTGTGGACATATTGTAAAAGTTGGAATACCCAAAAACCCATTAAAAGGATCGCAGTTCATTATTTCCCATGATAATTATCTGAGCGAGAAAAGGCAGCGGGATCGCACAAATATCAGCACTGATGTTTTCAAAAACTACAACAACTACAAATATCAGCCTGGATTGAACATGTATGTCGCAAAATAAAGTTTCCACAAACAACTTCTATAACTAAATAATTACCATGTGAGACACATCTTGAATTATGAAAGAATCTAAAATTAAGACCTATATCGAGAAATTAAATCCAAAATAGAGGTTAGTTTCGGTTTCGTTCCAGAACTAAACACGAATTCTTGCGGAAATACTACGCTAAACACCGTTCCTGTTTTCAGGGTAAAGAAGTGACCTGCGCTCATAACACCCTAGTTTCCTCGTATTACCAGAAATAATTTGTGTCGCTCAGTGAAGCCAGCTCACTAGACACGCTCAACAGCGGCACGCATCTCCGACCCTTACTATAACCGCCATCTTGGAAAATGAGTGCCGCCACCTATAGTTAGTTGGAGTCGCGAATACTGGTGAAGGAATTTGTGGGTCCTTGGTTTCCACGGAACTATTCCTATCTCATGAAAGTTACACCGAACTGTATTTGCAAGCGTGATTGCTGCTTTCAGTTTCCTGCTGACCATAAAAGGCAACGAAATGCATCAGCAGCTGTAAAATGGAGTTTCGTGAAACAGTTTCTTAAACTCTTATCGATGGCGTTTGGGAAAAATTAAATATTAGGTTGAATTCAGGGAGATGTTCTGCTAGCCCTGGCTATTCCTTGGCAGGCATGTCTCACTTTTTTTTTTTTGCTAATATTTCAGTATAAAAATTTCAAATAAATTCTCATGGACATTTTTTTTTATATATAAGGGTAAACCTAATCATGTGTGCTCTTACTTCAGGCAGACCAACTTCTTCGCATCTGCTCGCTCTATCAGTTCCTGTAAGACCATCTATGATCTGTACCCGGGAAACTGAGAAAAGTTACGATTCCAAGATCATGTTCTGCGCCGCAAGCCCCGGAAGGGACTCGTGCCAGGTGAGGGACGTCTGGCAGGTTCAGGCTTGTCTCGCGCGAATTCCAGTAGTATAGGGTTCTCGAAGCTCCCGTGAATGAAATATCAAACTCCCAGATGAGGACTACGACGGTTTGCCCTTCACATAAATGACAGACTACAGAGTGGCGTATCTAACTGCAAGCAGGCACATTTCGTTAATTCAAGGTTAATCTTTAGATCAGGTTTTAAATGCAATGATACCATTTTAAGTAACGCGTTAGTGATGCATTGACCTGGATATATCGGTATATATACGGAGGGTAACCCAATTGGATGGGCGAACTGGATGTACGCAAAACATATTTTTCTAAAATGCACACATGAACCTATAGTATTTTATAACCTTGGTACGACATACAGCAAAAAATTCTTGCCAGGTTTTTTTCTGTATTTATCTCGTAACTAATAACCTAGTTAAAACTACACGGGGGTGGCATGAGCCCATGTAAGCCAGCAACTTAGTTGGTATAACTTACAGTTTATCATTACCTTGTGTGAGTACAATGCAAACAAAGCACCGATGTCGCGTTCGTATATAGGGAGATCATGATGTAAAATACCCGAGACTGTGGTAAAAGCTGGGAAACTTGGTCGAAGAAAAAGACAGGGGAAAGGAACGTCTCAAACTCAGCTACTGCGTTTATTTCCTCAAAGTATTATATACCCACAACCTAATCACCGACCATTGACGTCACAAAGTCAACCTTTGTTATCCATAGGGTTTGAAGTTTTCGGTTTGAACCGATAAAAACCGATAAAAGTACGCCGAATCCATTTTCGAAAATTCGGTTTTAACCAAAAAAGGTCAGTTTTTAGGTTCAGCGTTTTCGGTTTAAACCGATAAAAACCGATAAAAGTACGTCTAATTCGTTATCTAAAATTCGGTTTTAACCGAAAGAAGCGAGTTTTTTAGGGCCGCGTCGAGGTGGGTGGTGGAGGGTAGGGGATGGGAGAGAGAGAGGGCTTTGCAAGGTTCGACATTGTGTGACGTCTTCGTGCATGATCACCGTCTTCCAAGGTTCAACATGCAACAAAAGAGGTCTTCGAATGGCCTTCGCGAGACGTCTGTGTCCTTTCTGTGATCGGGCTTAGTGTGTCAAGTTCCCGGTCCTAAAAAAGAAAAAAAAAAGTTCGGATGTGGGCTAGTATAAAATTTTTCGCTTCATGCACTTCAGAGGATATCGAGGAAAACCGTTAATACCTTTCTTCACACCCTCTCTGAAACTTCCCTGTAGTTGACAACATAAATAAAATGGATTTTTTTCAACATTCCGCTGGTTCCTGTACGGTCATCGCCTCAGACAATGGGGAATTGTAGTAGACCGTTTCTGCAGCCCGCTAAGCACCAGGATAGCGCTCCGTAATCTGCCACAAGACCTTGAACTATGCAGACAAGGCTGGCGGCGCGCATGCACAGCTGCGGCGTCTTCTTCACGGATACCGTAGCGGAGAAGAAAATCGATCTACTACAATTCCCTAATCACGTCGTCAGAATGGGAAGGAAAAAGAAGCGCGCTCAAGCCGCGAATTCCGCGATTTTGAGGTGTGTCCTGACGGAAGTTGTAGCGAAGACCACGTATGTATATGTGCCGTTATTCTTTGAGTGATCACAAATATTAAAGCTATACAAGGATCATCTGATCCGGTATTCGGTGGTGTTTCGTTCACATTCACAGAAAAAAAACGGTAAACTTTTTTGGGAATAAATTACACAAAGAAAACGAAAAATTGGATTTTAAAATAAACACCAAAAAAAGTACGCCAAATTTCGATAAAATAAAACCGCAAACGCGGAACCTACTTATACAATCCTATTCGCACTGGTCTTCACCTGCGCCGTAAGCGGTGACCTCAATCCCAAACTGAAAACTTGGTACCTTGAACAAAACAATCCAACCGACCCACTTCCTTTCTAGCCGGAGTCTGGAAGGGCTGTGCTTTATCTAAACGAGAACTGATATGTCCTCCAACTAAACCCTCGGCCTCAAAACGACTCTCTGCACGTTCACCTACAACTGCAAAAAAAAAAAAAAAAAATGACAAACACATTACATTTTAAGAAACTTCTTGGAACTACTTCCAAGTTGCATCGAAGCATGGCTGATACAGTTACCGATAGATATGACACAAATTGTCTCTCTTATGAGCCTCTTAGTGTTATTACGCTCTCTGTGCAGAATGTCAGTTTGCGACCAAAGTGCCGTACAATCGTTGCAATCACTAATGTGTTTAGCAATCTCTGAATTGGGTGCTTTTACTTTTACGTTTTTTCGTGCTCTCTTAATCTATCATTTACACTCCTTGCCGTTTGACCGCTGGAATGCGGTTTCAAGTATGTGGGTTAAACGGCAAGGTGTGTAAATGATAGATTGGTAGAGCACAAAATAAATGTAAAAGTAAACGCAACCAATTCAGAGATTGCTAAATCATGGAGAAGTAGTGCAACCAGCCTCTGCTGCGTCGCGCGATGACAGCGCAGCAGAGGTTGGTTGCTCTATTTCTCCACGGGGCGCGGTGCCGTCGGGGCCGAGATGTGCTCCGATAGCAAACCGAAACTTAAAAAAAACCGTCGAATTTGTGCGGTTTTTCAGAAAGCCGTAAAATGCTGCACGTGCCTTCTATCGTTCTGCAATTTGTTGATTTCTTGTTTTTCGATGATGCTCAGCTATTTTCTAATTGAAGCATGCCCTTAAGCATAATATTAAAAAAACGTTAATTACGCGAACATAATTAACAATCTAATTATCCCGGACTTCAATAATTTTCCTAAATGGGCCCCTGACCCGGGACCAAAACGACACGAGCCTTTTTGTGTTGTGACGCGTAGTTTTCGCAATATCGAATTTGTCCACCTTTCGTGAAACACCCTGTATAAGGCTTTGGGAAATAGACGCATGCAGTAGCTGAGTTTGAGACGTTCTTTTCCCCTGTCTATTTCTTCGACCAAGTTTCCCAGCTTTTACCACAGTCTATGGTATTCTACATCATGATCAACATCCACCAGCTCGCCTGCGCACTCACTGTTTTTTTTTTAATGTATATAGGGTGACTTCGGCGGTCCAGCCGTGCAGAAGGAAAGCGGTTCATCCATCCTCGTCGGCGTGGTGTCGTACGGCGCGCCCTGTGGCTTGGTTCCGGTTATCTACACCAGGGTGTCAGCCTACACTGTCTGGATCCTTAAGAACATCGCCAAGCTACGGTCGTGACAGCAAGCTCTGTCTTCAAGAAAGAGCAATACATATTCCTAAATACATGGCTGAAAATAAATAGATAAAACGTTCAAAAGCTGCTGCGTCGATTATCCGTGGCCTTTTAGAGCGCAGCTCCTAGGCGCCCGTTTTCGGCTTCAGCGGCGTCGCCGTCGGCTTAACCGCGCGGTGCATTATGGGACGCGTGACGTCATCAGTGACGATGACGATGACGTCATCAGTGATGATGACGATGACGTCATCGTTGACGATGAACTCATCACCATAACGTAACGTGACGTCACTGACGACGTCACACGTGACGTTACTGATGACGTCATCGTCACATGACTTCCGTGAGATAACGTGACCCTCGTGAGGCGACGGAAACGCTGCTTGGAGGAACGGCAATGGATACCTTGTTTTCGGAATGGGTAGGGAACATTGGAAAGTTGAAAAGAAACATTTGTACTCTACTGAATGAGGATGAATTGAAGGATGTGGCAAAGTGTATCACAAGTGCAATGAATTCAACATTAGGCATCAAGTTTTTTCTAAAAGATCATAAGCCTGAAATGCCCCTTCGTGCGGTCATTAATGAGAGTGGGAGATGGCAGAAAATGGTATCAAAGTTTCTACAACGAGGGTTGGGTTATGCATGCTTAGAGAAGTCATTATCACTTAGAAATTCAAATGAATTAATTTGACAGTTTGGAGACTCATCATGGGAGGCGTTGTTCAGTGTCATCGATGGACATTAAGGACTTGTACTATTCCCTAGAAAAAAAAACCGGTTAATGCAGAGAGTGAGGGAGGCATTGGAGCTGAATCTCGTTAAGTTCCAATCGGGCTCAGGTATATCGGTACAAAGTTTCTTAAGCATTTTGGAGTTTTATCTGAAGTCAACGGTAGTGGAGTACGAAGGAAGGAAGTAGATACAAAAAAAAAGATGTTTGTACAGGGTAATCAGTCGCACCGATTTTAGCAGAACTTTACTTAAACTCTTTCGATCGCGTAGTGCACGATAATCTACAGGGGTTGTCCCCGGGTATGGCAATAGTGAGAAGATATGTAGATGACATCTTAATATGTACGTTTACGGAAGGTCTAACAGAAACCATTAAAGATGTGATAAGGTCAACAGCTCAAGAATTTAAGTTTACAGTGGAAAACCCGGGGGATGATCTGCAGATTCTAGATTTACGTATTCACGTGAATCGAGGGTTATGCTGGGAATATGGTAAAGAAAATTTGAAACCGGTTTTGCCAAGAATGAGTTGTCATTCGAAGTCCGTAAAGGCTGGGATTGTAAAGTCATTGGTCAGGAACGCGTTAGAAAGGTCATGTGTCCATCATATCACTGAATCGGTAGAAAGGCAGTGTAAAAGGTTGATTAGTGTAGGATATGACGACAGTTTTATCAAACGGCAATTAGAATTGTTTATTAAAGGCAGGAGAGAAACGGAACAAAAATCAAGGAACCGCTTTGCTGTAATGCCATATTTTCATGACATCTCTCCCAACCTGAAGGCATGTGCGAGGCTGTTTGAAGTAGACACGGTCGTTAGTTCGGATTTTAGGCTAAGTAAACTGACGCCATTTCAAACAGGTGTGAGTGAGTGCAAAAAGGCTCATCGTGAAAAATCGGTATGTTGTGAGACTGGGCGGGTTTGTGTATGAAATGCCATTGGAGTGTGGATTTAAGTATGTAAGACAGACGTCACGCTGCATCAATGATAGATTAAACGAACATCAAAGAAATGTAAAGAATAATGCACAAAACTCGGAACTTGACCTTTTTTATTAACTTTTCCTACGATCAGATAGTTCCACAAATGACCTTTGGAATTCCTTCAAGTCAATAATTTCCCATTGTATGAATACCCATATTCCAACTAAAATCAAAAGAACCGCTAAGCGAAATCCTTGGATAACGCGTAAAATTATTCATACCAAGCGAAAATTTTAACAGACTCCAAAAAACAAACAAAGATTAGGAAAAGTGCATCGAAGAAAGAACAAATCACGAACTTAACTAAAGAACTTGGGAGCAAAATAAAGTGTGCTAAAAAAGTTTTACAACGAAACTCTTTATTCCTTCATCAGAACAGCACCAGATAAATTTTGGAGGTACATAAATCCGCGCGCGAAAGTAATAAATGATACAGCAATCGTCAATAGCCCGGACAAGGCTAACAACTTCAATGACTATTTCCTTTCAGTCTTTACAGGCGACAACGGCGTTATGCCACCCTACATGAATAGGCAATTACAAAATACCGTAGGCAACATAACAATATCTGAGGCCGGCGTACTCTGTCTTCTTCTTAATCTTGACCCTAAAAAAAGCGCCGGGCCAGATAATATTACGAACGCATTTTTGATAAGGTACGCAGAATGGATATCAAAATACTTATCACTAATATTTAGGAAATCAGTGCAAGAATCAAAAATTCCACCCGACTGGAAGCAAGCTAAAGTTATTCCAATTCATAAATCGGGCAGCAGAGAGAACATTTCAAACTATAGGCCGATTTCACTTACATCAACATGTTGCAAATTATTGGAACATATTATCCTAAAGCATATCACTGCTTTCGTCGAGGAAAACAACGTTTTAGGTGTATGCCAGCACGGTTTTCGATCCGGATTGTCAACCGTCACTCAGTTAATTGAAAGCGTGCACGACTTCTCCTCGGTTATAAATCGAAGAAGCCAAGTGGATGTTATCTTTCTAGACCTGTCAAAAGCGTTTGACAGAGTCTCCCACAATAAACTACTTTTCAAGTTAACGAAAATCCTTGGCGACGGACAAGTTGTAAATTGGATTAAGGACTACCTCTCTGGACGATCTCAATTCGTGAAAATTAATGGACATAGCTCAGCTAATAAGGCCGTGTGTTCAGGAGTACCTCAGGGTTCAGTACTTTCCCCTCTTCTCTTCCTGCTCTATATTAATGATATAACTGATAACATCGACATCAACGTTAGACTCTTTGCAGACGATTGTATAATATATTCTGAAATAACAAATCCTTCGGACCACTTAAAATTACAAAGCGCGTTAGACAAGATCTCAGACTGGTGTAAAGAATGGCAGATGCTTATTAACACAGACAAGACAGTAGCCATGTCCATAAGTAGGAAGAAAAAAATATGCAATCATTCTTATAACATCAACGGAAACACTATACAAAACGTCCATGAGTTCAAGTACCTTGGTGTCCTGTTCACAAGTGATCTGGACTGGGGCATGCACATAGACGCAGTGACCAAAAAAGCGCTGACGAAATTGTGGTGCATAAGAAGGCGACTAAAATACGCGTCCCGCGATACCAAACTGTTGGCCTACACGACACTTATTCGGCCTGTGCTCGAATATGCCAGCCCTGTTTGGTTCCCCTTCACAAAATCTAACATACAAAAATTGGACAAAGTGCAGAGACTCGCTGTAAGGTTTATTACAAATAAGTTTGGCACGCGTGATTCAGCATCTGAGCTGTGCAGAGTGCTCGGAGTGCAGCCATTAGAAAAAAGAGCTAAGCTTACAAGATTAAAGCTAATTTACCAAATAGCGAATAACTTGACTAAAATAGACAAATCTAAGTACCTTATTCCACACGATGGAAGAGAAACCCGTTCAAACCATGGGAAATTATTCAGGGAGTTCCAACCTAAAAATAATTGCTTTAAATTTTCATTTTTTCCGTTAGCAGTCCAGGAATGGAACAGTTTGCCCGGATACGTTGTCCGCGCTAGCTCGCTAAAACAGTTCATGGATGATGTCGAAGCGCTCATGATGTGAAAGTATACCATGTCTCATCCACTCCGTTTGTTTCACATATTTTTACCCTCTGTATAATTGTTTTTTTCTGCACTATGGTTATGCATCTGTATTTTGTACCACCCTACTAAAATCCTCCGATGAGGATTAGTAGTATTCATAAATAAATAAATAAAATAAAAATAAATCCGTCAAGCCACGTGATAACGCTTCTACCGCGCCTTCAGCTTAGGGAGAGGGAGAAAAAGAGAGAAAGAAAAGAAAGAAAGCAGCCCAGAACGGGGGGTGCGCTTACAAAGGCTAATCTTAAGGCCCATCTCAACAATGAACCCTACCAGAGGATTTGTCACTTGTACTCAAGGTTGATAGTGCAGTGGATGTTATGCGTGGCCTTGGGCTTTTAGTCAGGTTCCGTGCTCTGCCTTATCACCAGCTTCGAGACTGTAGTCACGTGACCCTAACCGGAGACACGATTGGCCTAAAACACGCATAGCGTCTACCCTGCTGCCTATACAGATTGAACAGGACAGCTCTTTGAAGGCCAGCTTTTGAATTTCTAGAGGCTGTCCAGCCCAAAAGTGATCCTAAACGGGGCAAGTTTGAAGACACTATGTTTTACGTCGTATAACTCACAATAAAATTTAGAATGAAGAAATAAGCGCGACTATATTTTGCGCTCGATGTCCACAAATAAATAAATAAATATGCATATATATATTTTTTTATCAATAAATTTAAAATTATTTGTACACTGTTAGGTTCACGTTTTTAAACTTCAATTTTTTTTTTTACGAAAAAGTTACACATAAAATACACCACGGAAAGCACATCGTCCGACTTTCGACGCGCGATGAAACGCCGACGCTCACTGACAGAAGCTTGCGATGCTGCGCGAACAATTTCGGAAAGATGCTGCGTAGGATACGCCGGGCGCAACGGCTTCGCGACCGTTCGAAGGGCAAAGGATTCGCGACGTCATAGTAGCGTCTTCCAACTTCAGTGAGCTAACGGGGCTCGAGAGAACCACGCTCACATTTCCGCAGAGCGAGCGCGGCCGGCCAGATGGAGGCGCAGTATGCTCTCGCGTCACGATTGCTACGTCGTTGCTCTGCCTACACTGATTACATGTGCACTGGCAGTCGAAGCAGCCCTCCCGAGACTTAATTCAAGTCCAATAGACAACTTTCTAGCGCGATAGACTCACGTAAAAGTGAGAGTAGAAATCGCTTTGGTTGGCGGCGTAAGCGGCGGCTTTATCTTTGTTGACACCTGCGTCAACAATGACAAATATGGACAGAAACATTAAATATAAAAATTAAAGCACGCAGAAAGAAATACAAACATGGCAGGGGCACGGGCAAAGAAGGAGACGTTAACGCTACGGAATGCATATACATACAAAATACACTGGAAAAGACAAAAATAATTAAATCTAAAAAACGGAATTAAGTTTTCAACGCCGAGGTATGGCAATGCGAAGGGAGAGCAGCAGGCAAAAAAACTGCCATAGTCCTATGGCAGGTAAGGACGTATTTGTGATCGCGGTTATAAAGCACCGGCGACGTACGCCCCATGAAGTTGAGTAAATAAAATTCTCGCCCCGAGCGAGCGCGTGAATGACTCTTTTTTTACTTTCCTACCTCTGCAGTGCAAAAAAAGGGTCGCGGGTTTATAGCTTAGGCGACACAAATATCGATAAGCCTTTGGCTATTGCAGTGCAATATTGACCAGCCTATACCATGACATCACCAATATTGGAAAACTCTTGGCTTTGACAGTTTAATATTAACCAGCTTAAGCCAGCGTATATTAAATATCGGAAAGCCATTGGCTCTGACAGTCCAATATTGTACAGGTTATGCCGGCGTATATCCAATATTCGAAAGCTATTGGCCTTGACAGTCCAATATTGGACAGCTTTTCCGGCGTATAGCCAATATCAGAAAGCCAATGGCTCCGACAGTCCAATATTGGACAGCTTATGCCGGCGTGTATCCAATATTGGAAAGCTATTGGCTTTGACAGTCCAATGTTGACCAGCCTGTGCCAAAGTATCACCAATATTGGAAAACCACTGGCTTTGATAGTCCATTATTGTCCAATGTGATTCCAATATTGGGAAACATATGGCTCGTTGGGCCACTGTTGGTCCATTCTTTGCCACATCAAATCCAATGTTGGCCCAATATGGTGTGCTGCCTGGGACCAGGGCCGGCTTGCTGGAATCAGTGTCTCAGCTTAGACTGGGTGAATGAAAGCACTGTAAAGGCTGGGACGCGCGAGCGTCTTGAGTCGAGGTTTGAGTCCCGTTCAGCTCGTCCGCTGGCTTTGACAGTGCTTTCTTTACCCCCGTCTCAGCTGAGACGCTGTTTCTAGAAAGACGGCCCAGGCGCTTACTGTTGTTTTGTTCGTCCGACTTGTCCTTACACAGAGCTCGATCGATCTAGATTAAAATATTTATAAAGGTTTAAAAAATCAATGAAATAGTACGAAGGTTATTTCATAAATTGCTTAACTCTACTCTCGCAACATCATGGCGTCCCTCAACCTTTCATCTAGCTTTAAGAAGTCTTAAGAATTACAATCTCGCCATTTAGGTTAACACCAATATTTCTACGTTGATTTGAAAAAAAAAAAGTTTTTAAGATTTACGGTATTTGCGGCACGGAAATATGTAGTTAATAATGTACCCATATTGCCTCCATAATATTCACAATTTATAAATGCAACCACTTACCTCCCTCTTCAGCTCACCAGTGTCAAACGCACTACCAAATTAACAGTTCAATAAATACCCCGGTACACGTAACAACATGACAGTTGAACAGAAGTTGATGCTGGAATCAATCAAGAGTTTAAAATAAATCACGCACGTAAAATAGCTTGTCGTGTAAAGACAAATTACACTCGCAGAGCGCGGTGACATAACTGACACTCCACTCGCACCCAACAAGCCGAACCTTGGTAAATAAGGACTACACAACGCTTTGTGGTATTCGGATTGGAAATACCAGAAGAACTTTTTACTACAGCACACACCTACCGCCAAGAAGACAGCCATATTTTAACACACAAAAAAAGTAAAAAAAAAATGTCCTCGAACACAAAAATAACCAATCAGAACGTCTCTCACGGTCTATTAGAATAAAAAGCACTTGCAAATAGCGCTGTACAGGGCCTTTCGGGCCGATCGCTCTGGATTACACGTTGAACTCGTCGGGGATTCCTGGCACAGAGTTCGACACGGTTCAAACTCATAGGATAGGGACAAAACGTACATTGCGCAGCAAGAATACCTATCCCCAATGGTCAGGAGGACTTCTTGTCACTCACATGGAAGAGAAAGCGGTCCGTCGTGTCTCGGTCCGTCGAAGCTAGTGGTCACATGTATGCCCAGAACAAAGGAAGATCACCGGTGTGTAGGCGCTGCCGAAAGAATATCCATGGTCTTGGAAATCCGCATGGTGAAGATCGCACTTGGCACTAAGACGAAATGCGCTGCTGGTGATCGGAACTCTAGAACTAGATTTACCACATTTACCACAGAAGCGAAATCTACAGCAGGCCCGCAGGCCGCATCACCCGCGAAGCTAGGTCCGGTCTTCGCAGGCATTCCGGGTTTGTAACGGCTAATGCGTCATCCGTCAAACCAAGTGATAAGTAGAAAGAAAGCAGCCCAGAACGGGGGTGCGCTTACAAAGGCTAATCTTCAGGCCCATCTCAACAATGAACCCAACCAGAGGATTTGTCACTTGTACCCAAGCTTGATAGTGCAGTGGATGTTATGCGTGGCCTTGGGCTTTTAGTCAGGTTCCGTCCTCTGCCTTATCACCAGCTTCGAGACTGTAGTCACGTGACCCTAACCGGAGACACGATTGGCCTAAAAGACGCAGAGCGTCTACCCTGCTGCCTATACTGATTGAACAGGACAGCTCTTTGAAGGCCAGCTTTTGAATTTCTAAAGAGGCTGTCCAGCCCAAAAGTGATTCTAAACGGGGCAAGTTTGAAGACACTATGTTTTACGTCGTATAACTCACATTAAAATTTAGAATGAAGAAATAAGCGCGACTATATTTTCCGCACGATGTCCGCAAATAAATAAATAAATAAATATATTTTTTTTATCAATAAATTTAAAATTATTTGCACACTGTTAGGTTCGCGTTTTTCAACTTCAAATTTGTTTCACGAAAGAGTTACACATTAAATACAGCATGGACAGCACATCGCCCGACTTTCAACGCACGATGAAACGGCGACGCTCGCTGACAGAAGGTTGCGATGCTGAGCGAACAATTTCGGAAAGATGCTGCGTAGGATACGCCGGGCGCAACGGCTTCGCGACCGTTCGAAGAGCACAGGATTCGCGACGACATAGTAGCGTCTTCCAACTTCAGTAAGGTAACGGGGCTCGAGAGTACCACGCTCACATCGCAGAGCGAGCGCGGCCGGCCAGATGGAGGCGCAGTATGCACTCGCGTCGCGATTGCTACGTCGTTGCTCTGCCTACACTGATTACATGTGCACTGGCAGTCGAAGCAGCATTCCCGAGATTTCATTCGAGTCCAATAGACAACTTTCTAGTGCGATAGACTCTCGTAAAAGTGAGAGTAGAAGTCGCTTCGGTTGGCGGCATAAGCGGCGGCTTTATGTTTGTTGACACCTGCGTCGACAATGACAAATATGGGCAGAAACATTAAATATAAAAAAGAAAGCACGCAGAAAGAAATACAAACATGGCAGGGGCACGGGCAAAGTAGGAGACGTTAACGCTACGGAATGCATCTAGATACAATACACTGGAAACGACAAAAATAATTAAATCTAAAATACGGAATTAAGTTTTCAACGCCGAGGTAAGGCAATGCGAAGGGAGAGCAGCAGGCGAAAAAACTGCAATGCAAAAAAAGGGTCGCGGGTTTATAGCTTAGGCGACACAAATATCGATAAGCCATTGGCTATGGCAGTGCAATATTGACCAGCCTATACCATGACATCACCAATATTGGAAAACTCTTGGCTTTGACAGTTTAATGTTAACCAGCTTAAGCCAGCGTATATTCACTATCGGAAAGCCATTGGCTCGGACAGTCCAATATTGTACAGGTTACGCCGGCGTATATCCCATATTGGAAAGCTATCGGCCTTGACAGTCCAATATTGGACAGCTTATGCCGGCGTATAGCCAATATCAGAAAGCCAGTGGCTCCGACAGTCCAATATTGGACAGCTTATGCCAGCGTGTATCCAATATTGGAAAGCCATTGGCTTTCACAGTCCAATGTTGACCAGCCTGTGCCAACGTATCTTCAATTTTGGAAAACCACTGGCTTTGATAGTCCATTATTGTCCAATGTGATTCCAATATTGTGAAACAAATGGCTCGTTGGGCCACTGTTGGGCCATTCTTTGCCACATCAAATCCAATGTTGGCCCAATACGGTGTGCTGCCTGGGACTAAACAAACTCCCAAACCTCTTACAACGGAGGCATCAGCGGAAACGTCCCCCACAACACCACGCCACACCGCAGCCAAACGCTCGGAATTCGCCAGAGACCCGCCAGACTGGATTACGGATTACCAAAATTTGGTACAATTCCGGGTATCGAGACCCCCTGTCGCCAAAAAAAACTCATTTTTCCAACGAGGTCAATATGAACAAAATACAAAAGACAAAACCCTTCGCAATTTGTGAGGTCATTTTGGGCGAAGTGCCCCCACTTTGATCCTCATTGCCGTGGATGACGAAAACCTCTGAGATCATCCCTATACTGTTTTTGGTGATATCAGAAAAATCTGCTCAACCCATCGGCATTGCCGTTAAATTTGCCTTTCCTTTTTCTTACGCTGAAGTCATAGTGATCGATTTTCACGTGATTTCTAGACGTGAAAATGCGGCCCTGATAGCGCCGATAAATTAATCCGCCTTTTTCATGCCTCGTCACATTGGTCCTAGCAATTTCCATGAGCCGCACCGCGAAACCATGACACACTAGGGTCGCTCTTCTGCTCGACTGTCAAAGACACTCTGTCTACTCGTAGCAGAGGACCAAAGTTACGTGACGCCGGAGCTACGAGAGATCTTTCACTGATCCCGTCTTCCTCCGCGTTTTTCGCCGGCGTGTTGGGACGGCGTACGCTTTCTAGTGCTACGAGGTCAGGCTGTTCTTCAACCTGGTCCCTCTCATCCCGGTTTTCTGCCTCCAACTCTGGGAGTGCTTGCTCCCCGTCAGCTGCCTCTGGCTCTGGATCACTCGTCAACAAAGGGGTGACCTGACGCGATTTGGACCTCGTACATGACTGAACTAGCCCTTCTCCCAGTTGTTGACTCCTTTTGCGCAGCAGGAAATCTGACCGGTTAGAAAACAAATAAGAATACTCCAACGGGACTGTTTGCGAGACAGCCGCCTCGGTTACTAGCTCTCCGAACGGGCCAGTTATCTTTACTGTCGCCATAGGCAGACAGACACTGTGCTTTTCGAGCAGCTGCTTGATCCAAACTACCTTTCCAGTAAAATCGGATGGCGTTACATACGACGGATGAACAACGTCCATCGTCTCTGCACTGTCCCGAAGCACCCTGCACGGCTTTCCGTTTACATGGAGCTCGTGAAGATAGGGACGAAGAAGCTTCTGGTCCCCGTCACTACCGTTCACGTACGAGAACGCAACCCGCGGTTTCTTACATCTGGCCGCTGTGTGTCCCGGCTCCTGACAGTTGTAGCACTGGAACGGCTTCCTTGCCTCGAACTTTCCTGTTGGGCTTTTCCGCGCCTCGTCTCCGTTCGAGTGTTCTGCGCTCTTTTCTGGGACCTTTTGTCCTGCTTCGGGCTTCTCGGGCCCGTTTTCTCGCGAGCCGTTACCCTGTCGGAAGGTCTTGCGCTGATCGCTCCGGCCGGGTTCGCTTTCCTCTCCGCTCAGCTTTCTACGCGTTGCGTACTCTTCGGCTAGCTCAGCGGCCCTTTCGACAGAGTCGACTCCCACCCTGTCCTGCACCCAGAGCTTGACTGACTGCGGAATGCTACGAAAGAACTGTTCGAGGCACACACACTCGACTACCTTGTCTCGGCTTTCGTACACTTCCTCGCTCTTCAACCATTCTATCAAATTGGTTTTAAGCCCGTACGCGAATTCCGAGTAGCCCTCGCTGCTCTTTTTGAATGCGTTTCTAAACCTTTGACGGAACGCCTCGGCAGAAAGGCGGTACCGCTTCAAAAGGCTGGACTTCACCTTGTCGTAGTCGTCCGCGTCTCCAGCACTAAGGCGCGCGACAACCTCTGCAGCCTCACAAGGCAACAAAGTCAAAAGCCGTTGCGGCCACGTTTCTGGGGCGAAGCTCAACTTCTCACATGTCCTCTCAAAGTTAACTAAGAACAAGCCCACGTCTTCCCCAACTTTAAACGGTTGCAGGAGCTTCTTCATTTGATACGACTCGGTCTCACTTGCTCGTACCGGAGCCCCAACTCTACTGTTCTGCGAGTTTAATCGCTGTTGTTCAATTTCGAGCTCTAGCCTTTTCAGCGCTCGCTCCTGGTCTCGTTCCTCTCTCGCTGCAGCCTGCGCTTGTTCCTCTCTCGCTGCAGCTTCACTTTTAGCGTTCTGAAGTAGTTCCCACGCAATCTTAATTTCCTCTGCTTCCGCGCTCTCTGAAATTGCTTTACTGATCTCAGATTTCTTCATCTTTTGCTCCACCTCCACACCCAATTCTTCACATAAACAGAGTAAATCTGTTCTCAGTAACCTCATCAGATCCATGATCGCTGCTCTTTAGCTCTGGCTTTGCTATAAAACTTGTCGCGAGGTTGTACACAAACCTAGCGCACGAGTCAAACACTAAGGATTCCCAGCAGTTCAAAATTAATTACCCATAATCTGAAGCCTGGCGAATCTCAAAGCAAAGTCCAAACGCTCACCCACATATGTAGCACGATGTCGCAGGGTCCGATCCCAACCGCTGCCAACCAGTTGTTCGCGGCGGGGTTTAAGCCGCACGTCCGGAGGCTTCCTGGCTCGTGACGACGACCATTCCCCGAAGTGAAGAACCCAGGGGTCCAGTGGAGGTGGGAGAATTGGTAAAGTAACGAACGGTTTAATTACATGGTTGCGATACAGTCGTCAAATCCGAGAGAACCACGGAGCAGCCTCACGCTCCGCCTTATTTAGGGTCCGTTTTCTCCCTCACTCTCCGCCAGGGCAGCAGGTACGAGTAGCAAACCACCGCCAAGTGCGTTGCAGCAAAGACCGCCGCGTCGTAGCCAGAAGTGCGTCGTAGCCATGGTTCTCCGCAGTTAGGCCATGCCTCTCTCCCCTTCCGGAGTGCACGAACCCACACGCACACACACACACACGTCCCGTTGACGTCACGGACGCGTTGAGACTCGTTTTGGGCAGGCTCCGACAGGTGGGCGACAGTCCTGAACAGATCAGGACTCGTTTCCGCAGCGTTGAAACTCGGAAGAAGGTTGCCGAAGGTTCCATTCTTAACAGCCCCTCCGCGGCCAGGGAAACCTCGAATGGCCGGTGGTACAATCGCTGGCCTGAAGAGGTGGGCTTGGAGTAGGCCTTGAGAAGACGCTGCAAGCACCCCAGGCAGCACACCATTGTTGGACCCCCGTTGGCCCCATGTTGGCAAAAACTGGTTCCAATATTGGTCTGACGTTGGCATTTTCGAAAACGCCACCCGATCCAATGGTGGTCCAACATTGGTGCCAATGTTGGACCACTGGTTTGCCAACGTTCTAGCCCACGTTGGACCAACGTGGTTTGCGCTTATTTTATCCAATATTGGCATAGAGGTTGCACCGTTGGCTGAACCAACATTGGCATCCAGCGCCTTACACGCTGGCTCTTCCAACATTGGCCTAAATATTGGCTATTCCAATATGGGCATCCAATCTAATACACTGGCTATTTTTGGCATCTATCGTCTATGACATTAGACGTCATTTTACAGTCCGTGTTCTAACCAGTGTCACAGAAACAGTGCAGAGAACCAAGCAAGTCCCTTGCCCTTTTTTCTCAAGCACTGTTTTGTTTCTGATACTAAAATCTAATAAATGCAGCAATTTTACCATATTTGGACACTTTAGAAATCATTAAAGCATGCAAATGAATTGTTCATGACATTTGACAGTTCATAATTTATTTAAATCGAATAAAAATATTAAAAAAAATTGTGCAACCAGGGGGGCCTAGGCAGACTTGGCGGCAGGCTCGGTATTGGACAGGGCAGAGGGCTGGGCGAAGAGCTGGGCAAAGGCATTCCACGCAGGGGCCTGGCCACAGGATTCTAAAAGAGACAGATGCGGGGGGGGGGGGGGGGGGCTTGGATTCAGGTGAAGGGTTTCAGAGGCTCTCAGTTCTCTCTTACGCTTGTCAATAATGAATATCAAACTAAAACATAGCTTCATTATTATTCGCCGCCCTTTAATTAACTATTCGATTAATCGGCTCAGTTGCTCTGCAAGTAGAAAATCTCGGAAAGGCCTATCAAATTTTTAATGTTTACTTTTCCATATTATAAACTTTCTATTCCAGTGAATTATTTTTCGTTATTTTGTATGTAAAAAAAACTTAGTACTGCCTTCTAAAATAAATAGGTGCGCAGGTAAGACACCCCAGGCAGCACACCATTGTTGGACCCCCGTTGGCCGAATGTTGGCAAAAACTGGTTCCAATATTGGTCTGACGTTGGCATTTTCGAAAACGCCACCCGATCCAATGGTGGTCCAACATTGGTGCCAATGTTGGACCACTGGTTTGCCAACGTTCTAACCCACGTTGGGCCAACGTGGTTTGCGCTTCTTTTATCCAATATTGGCATAGAGGTTTCACCGTTGGCTGAACCAACATTGGCATCCAGCGCTTTACACGCTGGCTCTTCCAACATTGGCCTAAATATTGGCTATTCCAATATTGGCATCCAGTCTAATACACTGGCTATTTTTTGCATCCATTGTCTATGACATTATTGGATGCCATTTTTCAGTCCGTGTTCTAACCAGTGTCACAAAAACAGTGCAGTGAACCAAGCAAGTCCCTTGCCCTTTTTCCTCAAGCACTGTCTTTTTTCTGATACTAAAATCTAATAAATGCAGCAATTGTACCATATTTGGACACTTTAGAAATCATTAAAGCATGCAAATGAATTGTTCAAAACGTTTGACAGTTCATAATTTATTTAAATCGAATAAAAATATTTAACAACATTTTGCAACCAGGGGGGCCTAGGCAGACTCGGCGGCAGGCTCGGTAGTGGACAGGGCAGAGGGCTGGGCGAAGAGCTGGGCAAAGGGATTCCACGCAGGGGCCTGGCCACAGGATTCTGAAAGAGACAGATGCGGGGGCTTGGATTCAGGTGAAGGGTTTCAGAGGCTCTCAGTTCTCTCTTACACTTGTCAATAATGAATATAAAACTAAAACATAGCTTCATTATTATTTGCTGCCCTTTAATTAACTATTCGATTAATCGGCTCAGTTGCTCTGCAAGTATAAAATCTCGGAAAGGCCTACCGACTTTTTTATGTTTACTTTTCCATATTATAAACTTTCTATTCCAGTGAATTATTTTTCGTTATTTTGTATGTAAAAAAACTTAGTACTGCCTTTTAAAATAAATAGATGCGCAGGTAAGAGACCGGGGCCGGCTTGCTGGAATCAGTGTCTCAGCTTAGACTGGGTGAAGGAAAGCACTGTAAAGGCTGGGACGCGCGAGCGTCTTGAGTCGAGGTTTGAGTCCCGTTCAGCTCGTACGCTGGCTTTCACAGTGCTTTCTTTACCCCCGTCTCAGTTGAGACGATGTTTCTAGAAAGACAGCCCAGGCGTTTACTATTGTTTTGTTCGTCCGACTTGTCCTTACTCAGAGCTCGATTGATCTAGATTAAAATAATTATAGTGGTTTAAAAAATCAATGAAGTAGTACGAAGGTTATTTTATAAATTGCTTAACTCTACTCTTGCAACATCATGGCGTCCCTCAACCTTTCATCTAGCTTTAAGAAGTCGAGAATTACAATCTCGCCATTTAGGTTAACACCAATATTTCTACGTTGATTAAAAAAAAAAAAAACGTTCTTAAGATTTACGGTATTTGCGGCACGGAAATATGTAGCTATTAATGTACTGATATCGCCTCCATAATATTCACAATTTATAAATGCAACCACTGGCCTCCCTCTTCAGCTCACCAGTGTCAAACGCACTACTAAATTAACAGTTCAATAAATACCCCGGTATACGTAACAACATGACAGTTGAACAGAACTTGATGCTTGAATCAATCAAGAGTTTAAAATAAATCGCGCACATAAAATAGCTTGTCGTGTAAAGACAACTACACTCGCAGAGCGCGGTGACATAACTGACACTCCACTCGCACCCAACAAGCCGAACCTTGGCAAATAAGGACTACACAACGCTCTGTGGTATTCGGCTTGGAAATACCGGGAGGACTTTTTACTACAGCACACATCTACCGCGAAGAAGACAGCCATATTTTAACACACACAAAAAAAAGTAAATCAAAATGACTACGAACACAAAACTAATCAATCAGAACGTCTCTCACGGTCTATTAGAATAAAAAGCACTTGCAAATAGCGCTGTACAGGGGGCCTTGCGGGCCGATCGCTCTGGATTACACGTTGAACTCGTCGCAGATTCCTGGCACAGAGTTCGACACGGTTCAAACTCATCGGATAGGGACAAAACGTACATTGCGTAGCAAGAGTACCTATCCGCAATGGCCAGGAGGACTTCTCCTTGTCACTCACATGGAAGAGAAGGCGGTCCGTCGTGTCTTCGGTCCGTCGAAGCTAGTGGTCACATGTATGCCCACAACAAAGGAAGATCACCGGTGTGTAGGCGCTGCCGAAAGAATATCCATGGTCTTGGCAATCCGCATGTTGAAGATCGTACTTGGCACTAAGGCGAAATGCGCTGCTTGTGATCGGAACTCTCGAACTAGATTTACCACATTTACCACAGAAGCGAAATCTACAGCAGGCCCGCAGGCCGCATCACACGCGAAACTAGGTCCGGTCTTCGCAGGCATTCCGGGTTTGTCAACGACTAATGCGTCATCCGTCAAACCACGTGATAACGCTTCTACCGCGCCTTCAGCTTAGGGAGAGGGAGAAAAAGAGAGAAAGAAAAGAAAGAAAGCAGCCCAGAACGGGGGGTGCGCTTACAAAGGCTAATCTTCAGGCCCATCTCAACAATGAACCCTACCAGAGGATTTGTCACTTGTACCCAAGGTTGATAGTGCAGTGGATGTTATGCGTGGCCTTGGGCTTTTAGTCAGGTTCCGTGCTCTGCCTTATCACCAGCTTCGAGACTGTAGTCACGTGACCCTAACCGGAGACACGATTGGCCTAAAACACGCATAGCGTCTACCCTGCTGCCTATACTGATTGAACAGGACAGCTCTTTGAAGGCCAGCTTTTGAATTTCTAGAGGCTGTCCAGCCCAAAAGTGATTCTAAACGGGGCAAGTTTGAAGACACTATGTTTTACGTCGTATAACTCACATTAAAATTTAGAATGAAGAAATAAGCGCGACTATATTTTGCGCACGATGTCCACAAATAAATAAATAAATATGCATATATATATTTTTTATCAATAAATTTAAAATTATTTGTACACTGTTAGGTTCACGTTTTTAAACTTCAATTTTTTTTTACGAAAAAGTTACACATAAAATACACCACGGAAAGCACATCGTCCGACTTTCGACGCGCGATGAAACGCCGACGCTCACTGACAGAAGCTTGCGATGCTGCGCGAACAATTTCGGAAAGATGCTGCGTAGGATACGCCGGGCGCAACGGCTTCGCGACCGTTCGAAGGGCAAAGGATTCGCGACGTCATAGTAGCGTCTTCCAACTTCAGTGAGCTAACGGGGCTCGAGAGAACCACGCTCACATTTCCGCAGAGCGAGCGCGGCCGGCCAGATGGAGGCGCAGTATGCTCTCGCGTCACGATTGCTACGTCGTTGCTCTGCCTACACTGATGACATGTGCACTGGCAGTCGAAGCAGCCCTCCCGAGACTTCATTCGAGTCCAATAGACAACTTTCTAGCGCGATAGACTCACGTAAAAGTGAGAGTAGAAGTCGCTTTGGTTGGCGGCGTAAGCGGCGGCTTTATCTTTGTTGACACCTGCGTCAACAATGACAAATATGGACAGAAACATTAAATATAAAAATTAAAGCACGCAGAAAGAAATACAAACATGGCAGGGGCACGGGCAAAGTAGGAGACGTTAACGCTACGGAATGCATATACATACAAAATACACTGGAAAAGACAAAAATAATTAAATCTAAAAAACGGAATTAAGTTTTCAACGCCGAGGTATGGCAATGCGAAGGGAGAGCAGCAGGCAAAAAAACTGCCATAGTCCTATGGCAGGTAAGGACGTATTTGTGATCGCGGTTGTAAAGCACCGGCGACGTACGCCCCATGAAGTTGAGTAAATAAAATTCTCGCCCCGAGCGAGCGCGTGAATGACTCTTTTTTTACTTTCCTACCTCTGCAGTGCAAAAAAAGGGTCGCGGGTTTATAGCTTAGGCGACACAAATATCGATAAGCCTTTGGCTATTGCAGTGCAATATTGACCAGCCTATACCATGACATCACCAATATTGGAAAACTCTTGGCTTTGACAGTTTAATATTAACCAGCTTAAGCCAGCGTATATTAAATATCGGAAAGCCATTGGCTCTGACAGTCCAATATTGTACAGGTTATGCCGGCGTATATCCAATATTCGAAAGCTATTGGCCTTGACAGTCCAATATTGGACAGCTTTTCCGGCGTATAGCCAATATCAGAAAGCCAATGGCTCCGACAGTCCAATATTGGACAGCTTATGCCGGCGTGTATCCAATATTGGAAAGCTATTGGCTTTGACAGTCCAATGTTGACCAGCCTGTGCCAAAGTATCACCAATATTGGAAAACCACTGGCTTTGATAGTCCATTATTGTCCAATGTGATTCCAATATTGGGAAACATATGGCTCGTTGGGCCACTGTTGGTCCATTCTTTGCCACATCAAATCCAATGTTGGCCCAATACTGGTGTGCTGCCTGGGACCAGGGCCGGCTTGCTGGAATCAGTGTCTCAGCATAGACTGGGTGAATGAAAGCACTGTAAAGGCTGGGACGCGCGAGCGTCTTGAGTCGAGGTTTGAGTCCCGTTCAGCTCGTCCGCTGGCTTTGACAGTGCTTTCTTTACCCCCGTCTCAGCTGAGACGCTGTTTCTAGAAAGACGGCCCAGGCGCTTACTGTTGTTTTGTTCGTCCGACTTGTCCTTACACAGAGCTCGATCGATCTAGATTAAAATATTTATAAAGGTTTAAAAAATCAATGAAATAGTACGAAGGTTATTTCATAAATTGCTTAACTCTACTCTCGCAACATCATGGCGTCCCTCAACCTTTCATCTAGCTTTAAGAAGTCTTAAGAATTACAATCTCGCCATTTAGGTTAACACCAATATTTCTACGTTGATTTGAAAAAAAAAAAAGTTTTTAAGATTTACGGTATTTGCGGCACGGAAATATGTAGTTAATAATGTACCCATATTGCCTCCATAATATTCACAATTTATAAATGCAACCACTTACCTCCCTCTTCAGCTCACCAGTGTCAAACGCACTACCAAATTAACAGTTCAATAAATACCCCGGTACACGTAACAACATGACAGTTGAACAGAAGTTGATGCTGGAATCAATCAAGAGTTTAAAATAAATCACGCACGTAAAATAGCTTGTCGTGTAAAGACAAATTACACTCGCAGAGCGCGGTGACATAACTGACACTCCACTCGCACCCAACAAGCCGAACCTTGGTAAATAAGGACTACACAACGCTTTGTGGTATTCGGATTGGAAATACCAGAAGAACTTTTTACTACAGCACACACCTACCGCCAAGAAGACAGCCATATTTTAACACACAAAAAAAGTAAAAAAAAAATGTCCTCGAACACAAAAATAACCAATCAGAACGTCTCTCACGGTCTATTAGAATAAAAAGCACTTGCAAATAGCGCTGTACAGGGCCTTTCGGGCCGATCGCTCTGGATTACACGTTGAACTCGTCGGGATTCCTGGCACAGAGTTCGACACGGTTCAAACTCATAGGATAGGGACAAAACGTACATTGCGCAGCAAGAATACCTATCCCCAATGGTCAGGAGGACTTCTTGTCACTCACATGGAAGAGAAAGCGGTCCGTCGTGTCTCGGTCCGTCGAAGCTAGTGGTCACATGTATGCCCAGAACAAAGGAAGATCACCGGTGTGTAGGCGCTGCCGAAAGAATATCCATGGTCTTGGAAATCCGCATGGTGAAGATCGCACTTGGCACTAAGACGAAATGCGCTGCTGGTGATCGGAACTCTAGAACTAGATTTACCACATTTACCACAGAAGCGAAATCTACAGCAGGCCCGCAGGCCGCATCACCCGCGAAGCTAGGTCCGGTCTTCGCAGGCATTCCGGGTTTGTAACGGCTAATGCGTCATCCGTCAAACCAAGTGATAAGTAGAAAGAAAGCAGCCCAGAACGGGGGTGCGCTTACAAAGGCTAATCTTCAGGCCCATCTCAACAATGAACCCAACCAGAGGATTTGTCACTTGTACCCAAGCTTGATAGTGCAGTGGATGTTATGCGTGGCCTTGGGCTTTTAGTCAGGTTCCGTCCTCTGCCTTATCACCAGCTTCGAGACTGTAGTCACGTGACCCTAACCGGAGACACGATTGGCCTAAAACACGCAGAGCGTCTACCCTGCTGCCTATACTGATTGAACAGGACAGCTCTTTGAAGGCCAGCTTTTGAATTTCTAAAGAGGCTGTCCAGCCCAAAAGTGATTCTAAACGGGGCAAGTTTGAAGACACTATGTTTTACGTCGTATAACTCACATTAAAATTTAGAATAAAGAAATAAGCGCGACTATATTTTCCGCACGATGTCCGCAAATAAATAAATAAATAAATATATTTTTTTTATCAATAAATTTAAAATTATTTGCACACTGTTAGGTTCGCGTTTTTCAACTTCAAATTTGTTTCACGAAAGAGTTACACATTAAATACAGCATGGACAGCACATCGCCCGACTTTCAACGCACGATGAAACGGCGACGCTCGCTGACAGAAGGTTGCGATGCTGAGCGAACAATTTCGGAAAGATGCTGCGTAGGATACGCCGGGCGCAACGGCTCCGCGACCGTTCGAAGAGCACAGGATTCGCGACGACATAGTAGCGTCTTCCAACTTCAGTAAGGTAACGGGGCTCGAGAGTACCACGCTCACATCGCAGAGCGAGCGCGGCCGGCCAGATGGAGGCGCAGTATGCACTCGCGTCGCGATTGCTACGTCGTTGCTCTGCCTACACTGATTACATGTGCACTGGCAGTCGAAGCAGCATTCCCGAGATTTCATTCGAGTCCAATAGACAACTTTCTAGTGCGATAGACTCTCGTAAAAGTGAGAGTAGAAGTCGCTTCGGTTGGCGGCATAAGCGGCGGCTTTATGTTTGTTGACACCTGCGTCGACAATGACAAATATGGGCAGAAACATTAAATATAAAAAAGAAAGCACGCAGAAAGAAATACAAACATGGCAGGGGCACGGGCAAAGTAGGAGACGTTAACGCTACGGAATGCATCTAGATACAATACACTGGAAACGACAAAAATAATTAAATCTAAAATACGGAATTAAGTTTTCAACGCCGAGGTAAGGCAATGCGAAGGGAGAGCAGCAGGCGAAAAAACTGCAATGCAAAAAAAGGGTCGCGGGTTTATAGCTTAGGCGACACAAATATCGATAAGCCATTGGCTATGGCAGTGCAATATTGACCAGCCTATACCATGACATCACCAATATTGGAAAACTCTTGGCTTTGACAGTTTAATGTTAACCAGCTTAAGCCAGCGTATATTCACTATCGGAAAGCCATTGGCTCGGACAGTCCAATATTGTACAGGTTACGCCGGCGTATATCCCATATTGGAAAGCTATCGGCCTTGACAGTCCAATATTGGACAGCTTATGCCGGCGTATAGCCAATATCAGAAAGCCAGTGGCTCCGACAGTCCAATATTGGACAGCTTATGCCAGCGTGTATCCAATATTGGAAAGCCATTGGCTTTCACAGTCCAATGTTGACCAGCCTGTGCCAACGTATCTTCAATTTTGGAAAACCACTGGCTTTGATAGTCCATTATTGTCCAATGTGATTCCAATATTGTGAAACAAATGGCTCGTTGGGCCACTGTTGGGCCATTCTTTGCCACATCAAATCCAATGTTGGCCCAATACGGTGTGCTGCCTGGGACTAAACAAACTCCCAAACCTCTTACAACGGAGGCATCAGCGGAAACGTCCCCCACAACACCACGCCACACCGCAGCCAAACGCTCGGAATTCGCCAGAGACCCGCCAGACTGGATTACGGATTACCAAAATTTGGTACAATTCCGGGTATCGAGACCCCCTGTCGCCAAAAAAAACTCATTTTTCCAACGAGGTCAATATGAACAAAATACAAAAGACAAAACCCTTCGCAATTTGTGAGGTCATTTTGGGCGAAGTGCCCCCACTTTGATCCTCATTGCCGTGGATGACGAAAACCTCTGAGATCATCCCTATACTGTTTTTGGTGATATCAGAAAAATCTGCTCAACCCATCGGCATTGCCGTTAAATTTGCCTTTCCTTTTTCTTACGCTGAAGTCATAGTGATCGATTTTCACGTGATTTCTAGACGTGAAAATGCGGCCCTGATAGCGCCGATAAATTAATCCGCCTTTTTCATGCCTCGTCACATTGGTCCTAGCAATTTCCATGAGCCGCACCGCGAAACCATGACACACTAGGGTCGCTCTTCTGCTCGACTGTCAAAGACACTCTGTCTACTCGTAGCAGAGGACCAAAGTTACGTGACGCCGGAGCTACGAGAGATCTTTCACTGATCCCGTCTTCCTCCGCGTTTTTCGCCGGCGTGTTGGGACGGCGTACGCTTTCTAGTGCTACGAGGTCAGGCTGTTCTTCAACCTGGTCCCTCTCATCCCGGTTTTCTGCCTCCAACTCTGGGAGTGCTTGCTCCCCGTCAGCTGCCTCTGGCTCTGGATCACTCGTCAACAAAGGGGCGACCTGACGCGATTTGGACCTCGTACATGACTGAACTAGCCCTTCTCCCAGTTGTTGACTCCTTTTGCGCAGCAGGAAATCTGACCGGTTAGAAAACAAATAAGAATACTCCAACGGGACTGTTTGCGAGACAGCCGCCTCGGTTACTAGCTCTCCGAACGGGCCAGTTATCTTTACTGTCGCCATAGGCAGACAGACACTGTGCTTTTCGAGCAGCTGCTTGATCCAAACTACCTTTCCAGTAAAATCGGATGGCGTTACATACGACGGATGAAACACGTCCATCGTCGCTGCACTGTCCCGAAGCACCCTGCACGGCTTTCCGTTTACATGGAGCTCGTGAAGATAGGGACGAAGAAGCTTCTGGTCCCCGTCACTACCGTTCACGTACGAGAACGCAACCCGCGGTTTCTTACATCTGGCCGCTGTGTGTCCCGGCTCCTGACAGTTGTAGCACTGGAACGGCTTCCTTGCCTCGAACTTTCCTGTTGGGCTTTTCCGCGCCTCGTCTCCGTTCGAGTGTTCTGCGCTCTTTTCTGGGACCTTTTGTCCTGCTTCGGGCTTCTCGGGCCCGTTTTCTCGCGAGCCGTTACCCTGTCGGAAGGTCTTGCGCTGATCGCTCCGGCCGGGTTCGCTTTCCTCTCCGCTCAGCTTTCTACGCGTTGCGTACTCTTCGGCTAGCTCAGCGGCCCTTTCGACAGAGTCGACTCCCACCCTGTCCTGCACCCAGAGCTTGACTGACTGCGGAATGCTACGAAAGAACTGTTCGAGGCACACACACTCGACTACCTTGTCTCGGCTTTCGTACACTTCCTCGCTCTTCAACCATTCTATCAAATTGGTTTTAAGCCCGTACGCGAATTCCGAGTAGCCCTCGCTGCTCTTTTTGAATGCGTTTCTAAACCTTTGACGGAACGCCTCGGCAGAAAGGCGGTACCGCTTCAAAAGGCTGGACTTCACCTTGTCGTAGTCGTCCGCGTCTCCAGCACTAAGGCGCGCGACAACCTCTGCAGCCTCACAAGGCAACAAAGTCAAAAGCCGTTGCGGCCACGTTTCTGGGGCGAAGCTCAACTTCTCACATGTCCTCTCAAAGTTAACTAAGAACAAGCCCACGTCTTCCCCAACTTTAAACGGTTGCAGGAGCTTCTTCATTTGATACGACTCGGTCTCACTTGCTCGTACCGGAGCCCCAACTCTACTGTTCTGCGAGTTTAATCGCTGTTGTTCAATTTCGAGCTCTAGCCTTTTCAGCGCTCGCTCCTGGTCTCGTTCCTCTCTCGCTGCAGCCTGCGCTTGTTCCTCTCTCGCTGCAGCTTCACTTTTAGCGTTCTGAAGTAGTTCCCACGCAATCTTAATTTCCTCTGCTTCCGCGCTCTCTGAAATTGCTTTACTGATCTCAGATTTCTTCATCTTTTGCTCCACCTCCACACCCAATTCTTCACATAAACAGAGTAAATCTGTTCTCAGTAACCTCATCAGATCCATGATCGCTGCTCTTTAGCTCTGGCTTTGCTATAAAACTTGTCGCGAGGTTGTACACAAACCTAGCGCACGAGTCAAACACTAAGGATTCCCAGCAGTTCAAAATTAATTACCCATAATCTGAAGCCTGGCGAATCTCAAAGCAAAGTCCAAACGCTCACCCACATATGTAGCACGATGTCGCAGGGTCCGATCCCAACCGCTGCCAACCAGTTGTTCGCGGCGGGGTTTAAGCCGCACGTCCGGAGGCTTCCTGGCTCGTGACGACGACCATTCCCCGAAGTGAAGAACCCAGGGGTCCAGTGGAGGTGGGAGAATTGGTAAAGTAACGAACGGTTTAATTACATGGTTGCGATACAGTCGTCAAATCCGAGAGAACCACGGAGCAGCCTCACGCTCCGCCTTATTTAGGGTCCGTTTTCTCCCTCACTCTCCGCCAGGGCAGCAGGTACGAGTAGCAAACCACCGCCAAGTGCGTTGCAGCAAAGACCGCCGCGTCGTAGCCAGAAGTGCGTCGTAGCCATGGTTCTCCGCAGTTAGGCCATGCCTCTCTCCCCTTCCGGAGTGCACGAACCCACACGCACACACACACACACGTCCCGTTGACGTCACGGACGCGTTGAGACTCGTTTTGGGCAGGCTCCGACAGGTGGGCGACAGTCCTGAACAGATCAGGACTCGTTTCCGCAGCGTTGAAACTGGAAAGAAGGTTGCCGAAGGTTCCATTCTTAACAGTGTTTACAAGGGGACGCACGGAGTGACTATTATACACAGCAGCGCAGACTGCAAACAAATGACGGCGAGACCTTCTGGAAGGTGGAGCGATTTGCACACTGCAGTTCAGATTATCGAGGTATGCTTTATGCACCGAATCTATTTGCCGCAGCGGCTATGCAGCTTATTCCTAGTTCTTTTGAACGAGTCTAATGCATTGCCTACCCGAATGCGTTTATTGCTCGCGCATCGCGGTTAGGCGCCTTCCACACAGACCGCTCCACCGAAGTCCACTGGCTATTTTTTCAAGAGTGGAAATAAAATTTCTGATTAGTCAAGCGTCATGCGTGACCGAAAAGTTCGGGAGGCTTAGACACTGCACCCAGAGCTCTGACAATTGGATACGAAAAAATCCACCATAGAGCTTTGCTTTCTGAGCCAGTTTGGCCGTCACTTCGAGGACGGATCAAGAACGCGCTCGATGGGTCGACACGCCCGCAAGCCTCAGCATGGGATCGTAGGATCTACAAATATACCACACACCGCGGGAAATCTGGCAAAACACTAATAGAATTTTCGTTTGTATCAAGGTTTAGTTTTTAAGAACTAACAACATCTATAAAATCAATAGCAACAACGCCATGTTGGCTAGATATTAACGAAATTTCTGAACCTCCCAAACAACCGATTATTCCTACCGAAACACTCCGCAGCTAAAACTCTGTAGTTTCACCAAAACGATAATATTTACATTTTCAACAACTTTGAATCAGTGAAACCCTTCGCATTGAAGATTGCTCGGACCTGAACGGTCTGCAAACTTCCAAGTTACCATTCCCCGGGACCTATTTATATCTGAAAAAATACCGGGTGCGAGCTATTCAAAATATTGTAAGGTCTTTCCACCAAAATTTCATTACTGTAAAGACGTAGAATTGTGAAAACATAATGTGAGCCGTTTACAATATGTACCTGGTCCCACAGTTTCTTGGAAGAAGTATTAATATTTATGCGGGACCAATATTTTTGATACCTCTCTCGTTTCGACTTGCGCAGAATGTACCTCGCACAAGCTTTCATGTTTTGGAAAGGTATCAGATTGTTCCGAGTTGTGTAACGTTTTAGGAAACCCCAAGCTTCATTTTGCTGATGGCGACTATCACTTCAGTCTTTGCTCCACCATGGCTTGGGTCCTCTAGGAAGTTGTCCATTCGACAGAGGAATTAAAGATGACAGTGCACCCTACGTCAAAAAAAGAAAAACTATATGAGTTTATTTGGCCAACCAGGTGGCATAAGATGGATATATATGGTTCCAAAAGGGTTATCCAAACCGAGCCATACCATACACATACGATTCCTTTTGGTAGGATATGGTTGGCCCATACAAAGCGATATTCATTCATATGGTCGCTCAAAAAAGTAATATACTCAACTGTGTACGTCCACATGACTGCAAACAATTAATTGTATTTACCCTTACGACTTTATATAGCAAAACCATATAGAGAACTATATGTCCCAGTAGAGTAGATTGTTGAGTTAGTTTGTGTTTTAACTTGGAAAACAGTTTAGCGCTCAAAACACAAGGACACAAAGACGAGAATCAGACACCACAGTGCGCTACTAACAACTGATTTTATTACATGAAACGGAACTTATATACCATCCGTGTTTCTGATATCGCCCAATCACGAGCCAACGCTATGCCAGGCCGCGTCATTGAGGAAGGCACGTTCCTTGTCAAGTAGATCAATTGAGGCCACGCTGACACATGCTTCCCCCTCCTTCTTAATGTTATATGTCTCGACTATCTCCATCACAGTTGTTTCCTTGTGCCGCGCCACAATCTTGCACTCGGAAAAAAACGCAACACACTTGCAGCTTGAAGGTGCAAGTGTGTGCCGTTTTTTCTGAGTGCAAGACTGTGGCAAAGCATAAGGAAAAAACTGTGATGGAGATAGTCGAAGTAGGTGAGATTAAGAAGGGTGGGGCAGCATGTGTCAGCGTGGCCTCAATTGACCTACTAGACAAGAAACGTCCCTTCCTTAATGATGCGGCCTGGCATTGGGTTGGCTAGTGATGGGGTGATATCAGAAACACGGATGGTATATAACTGACGTTTCATGTAATAAAATCAGTAGTTAGTAGCGCACTGTGGTGTCTGATGGTCGACTTTGTTTCCTTGTGTTTTGAGCGCTAAAATGTATTTCATATGTCTCATATGGTAAGTTAACCTCTGTAGCGGTGTCACTCGTGGCGCTTCGAGCGAACTTCCGTTTCAGGTCAAATGCTGTTCCCCATTCATGGGCGTTGAACTTTAACATTTTGGTAGTTTACTGGGGGCACGTTTTTTATTCATATAAAACAGAACTCTCATGTCGCATCAATATGCCGCGTCGTTGGAAAGTTTCACACTGGGGAACCAGAAGAGCAGTTTTGACGGAAGCGGTCAGTTACCATCTAGAAAAATTGCACGAATGTCGCCACTTAAATCACATTGACTGGTGAATCGCCCTGCATTTCTTGGTTTATAAATATTTTTGAATATTTTCATATTAAAGAAGGATAGAGGAAATATATGGAACCGGGTTGCGTTATACAAGCCGCGACCAGGGTGCCCCCAGCGGCAAACGGGTAGGTTTAATGGGGAAGCTTCTGCAGTCGCTGCGCTGGCCGTGCGTTGTAGTGGCGGTTGTAGTAGCGGGCTTAGTGCTGTAGTTTTTTAGA
Organism: Ixodes persulcatus; assembly: GCA_013358835.2. NCBI lineage: Eukaryota > Metazoa > Arthropoda > Arachnida > Ixodida > Ixodidae > Ixodes > Ixodes persulcatus. The sequence continues at coordinate 177,873 of JABSTQ010010357.1, read as the reverse complement.
CGGCTATTGCGCACCAAAAACGTCAACTCTCCCTGCATGGTCGCCTGCAACACGCACTGCACAAAGTTTTACTTCTTCCCCAACTTCCCCTTCAAGCCGTACGATGCAGAGCGTCGCGCGACTTGGGGCTGGGTGCGACTTGTGCGTCGATGCAAGGAAGTGGCGTTTCTAACCTTGTAGTTCGTGTTTCGCTTTAAGCTGCTGACGAATACTTAAATCAACTTTTGTAGCAGCGGTGTAAAACAAGGACCCCTACAGGAAACTCTAAATAGACGTCTAACGCTTAAACGGGAAGGAGAAGTGGAAAGATGTCGCCCTCAGACGCTACAACCCGTCGATCTTTCCATCAGCCTACGGTAGGGGCCAGACTTGGTAAAACCTCCATTAAAAGTAACGGATTACTTGTAATCCGTTACTTTTTCAAGTAATTTTGTAATTGCCCAGTTATTTTGTTTTCGGAAGTAATCTGTAATGTAATGTCGTTACAATATATTGGAAATAAATTGCTTTAATTGCTCGCTACTTAAAAATTATATAAGCAGAATACAGTAACAGGAGCATTACCAGCAGAACATTCGGCAGCATAAAGAGATCAAGTTAAACAAAATAGCAAACATTCGGAAGGGGAGAATAGCCTAAAAGAAAACACGATTCTTGCATAACCGGTCACTAGAACCACTAAAACAAACGGGCAGGGCATGTAGAAATATACGATAGACAACCATCAAGTAAGACAACGCCGAATACGCTCTCTGTTGCCTTCCATCGTGTTTGTTTTCTTCTCCCGGGCAGGAAAAAGCTCTTGATGTTTATTTGTTTTTGCCTTTTACACCGTTTCACCCTTTCCAACTTCATCCACGTCTTCCGCCACCTGAACAGACATCTAACGCGGGTCCGTCCCTCTTCAATTCGCGGGTTACAACTTGCGTAACAGACGATGTTGCTTCGCGCGAGGGGGTCGAATTCTCGTTGACTTTGATGCGCGCTGCTTTATTCAAGCACACTCTTGAGGCAGGGCTGAAAACCACCCGGCTCGAGACTGAGAGCATCGTTTTCGAGGGCAGGGACAATACTTATTTTGGTTGACTTGTCTGGGCATGGCGGTCGAGTCCACTACTCAATTTACAGTCAAATGTCAACCTAGAGGGGGGGGGGGGGGGGGCATTTAAGGAGTGCTGAAAGAGAAAGAGAGAAAGAGAACGCGTAAAAGTGGTGTGATTTTCTATTGTTTTGTGAGACCGATGACCACCACTTCCCTCGCTCTCTGTGCCCTGCCCTAACCTGGCCTCCACTAATATTTGTATGAAAGTGAGAACCGATGAACGATCGAGAGCCCGTAACCACCACTTTTTCTCTGACTTGTCGAGTTTTGGGTCATGGAGTGTCCGTCGTCTCCGTGGCCATCTCTTAAAGATATATTCGACGTTAAGGGCATTAAGAAGAACGGAAACCTAGAGTTTTAGTGCCCACTTTGCTTGCCAAAAACACGCACATTGACATCAGCAAAAACAACAAACTCTAATCTACGCAAACACACCAAGGAAAGCTGGGACACCTGCATTCTGCAATGGCTATACATTGCAACGTTATAACTAAGTTTCTTTTTATGATTAACAAGCGAATCATTTGGGTCCAAAGGGAGCTTTCGTAGATTGCTTCTTTTACTCCCATTATCGTAGCGGATATAGATTTTGATACTGAGCATGCGCACCGGTAGATTTGTCTGCACAATTCCAGGGATCATTTTCGGAGGCCGTAAGCTAGCGAGATGGCGGGTGTGGTTGCAAGTTTCGGTGCCTTGTCAGCTTACAGGTGAACGGAGTGCACCTACACTCTTTTTCTTAAATACGATAATTTATTTTTACGAGGACCACCATGATACGGTCCTATGAGAAATGAAAATTAGTGAGATCGTTTTTTAAAAATATCAAAAATGTTTCTATTGTTTTCTGGATAAGTGTACGGAAAAAGTAACGAGAAAGTAATTTTAACGTAACGAGCAAAGTAATCCGCTACTTTTCAGCGAAAATAATTTGTAATGCTAATCCTTTAAATTTGAGGCTCGGTAATTTCTATTTGTAATTCATTACATTTCTCAAGTAACGAACACAAGTCTGGCAGGGGCCGTCTCCAATCGTTTTCGCTAAGGGGAAGTATGGGGAATCTGTAGCTGTCTGGGCAGCCGGAAATAATTGAGTATAAATGATAAATCGAACTAATAAAAAATCCTAGATCAGCATCTATATGCAAAATAGAAAGTAAAATAAAAATATCAAAAGTAGATCAAAATGTATATTTTATAATGAAATTGAATTTTCAGCTAATTACACCCTAACGTAAACTCAGAAACCTCACAAAGAAACTCTCAAAGCGCATAGAAACTTCGGCATGTTTACGGAGGTCAGAAGGCTAATGAAAATAACAGAACTAATGCTGATAATATGCAGTATGTGGTATTCACTGGCGGTCATAGCTGGGCTTGCTGCTGCAGAACGCGCACCGTCAGCAAGCTTCCATAACGCTTCCAACATGCCCCCATGCCTTGCACTGACGTTGCATCATTCATATCGCGTTACCCCGGAAGGAAGAGAGTGAAAAGCTACTCTTGTGCGAATTTTCAGCGATGGGTTAATCGTCTAGAGGGAAAATAGCGATACCTGGGCGAGTCCCGAACACAAAGAAATTTCCCGATGTGAAGACAGTTTTTCATTCCCCTCCCGTGCATGGGCAGTGAGGAGTCACCTTAAATATGGCGTCCAGTGGATACCACTTATAGATACGACACAACAGAAAAACGCAATATAAAGGGGGGCGCAAATTAATATTATCATACGTAGTTACAGCTATGAAACGGGACTATGAATGCGGGTGCTGGTGATGACAATGTACAATACGTACGAGGAGGCAACATTATCGATAAGCAGAATTCTCTCGGTTCTTTTTACTTCTTTATGCCATCTTTCATTACGCACACTTATTGGTGGCGGTAACAACGGACTTGCTGAAAGAGAGACGCGCGCCGGCTGCGGGCGAAACCCGCTGGCCGGATTTTGACCGCAGGCCGGTGTTTGAATGCCCCTGGCCTACAGGAGAAAAGTAGTGAAGGGAATTGCGGAAGGAGTGAGAACAATCACCCCGGTTGTTGTCAAGGTGATTCAGAAAGCAATAAATATGTGTACATCATTAGTGCAGTTCATTCAATGCAACTAAGAAAATCTTTACGCGAAGCTCGAAGTCATCAGCGTATTTTTTTACGGGCGGGCTTGATTTCGTCTGCGGTGTACAACTCACCGTGACATCCACTCGTCCCTTGAAACATTTCTCCTTCACGTCGTACACATGGTCAGATTAGTGAAGGTGTTTTTCTTTGTGACACCATGGAAGAAGCCCTTTGGATTCGCAACCACATTAAACCCCGCCCTAATCACAACGGGGACACTGTACGTCAACATTGCTTCCCAGTGGTTTTGCGCCGGCTACCGCTAGGTTGCGGTGAACATAGACGCATGTGCAGACGCTTCACGTCACGCGAACCTGGTTCCTTGGAAAATTCGCACTTGCCCACACCTCGTGAGGGCTTCTTTGTAAACAGCGCGTTTACCTATAGATCATATCAACCCTACCAAAAAAAGACATCTTGAAATCAGCTCGGACACTGAAGTATAGCTTACATTCAGCCTGATCATAATACGGAGAGAGACCCCGGCAGCACAGAGCTCTTCGCGAAAATTCGGCAACTGTCCGTGAGTCTTGGGCCTTGAAAAACCCGAAGAAAAACAATTTGAGCCGAATTCGACCTTCTTTGCCAATGTTAAATGTATTTTGGCCCTAATTTGCCAAAGAAGTGCCAAAGTTAGGCTTCACTTTCAGGTACTTCGGCTGTTATATATCCCTGTCACAAGCTCGTCCGGGGTTGGTAAGAAAAGGGTCGGGAGACAGAGAGTTAAAAAAAAAGCAGGGCATATATTTGCACACACAAAAGAAATATCAGTACGGAAGAAAAAAAGTGTAATAAGACTACAAGTAAAGCCATAAGAAAGAAATACGCAGTTCCAACTACAGGGCTATCGTCCTAGAGATTCACCGGCGTATGTCGTGACGAGGCTCGTTTCCTGGCTTCTGTAGACGCTCAGTCCAGGGGCGGTGTTGAGGTTGCGTAGATGCTCATACCTCCGATGTTCCATCCACACCGTGAGTAGAGGCGGGTTCTGGTTCAGGTCGTCGATACCGGGACTCAGCCGGCAAGATCCTTCAAGCAGCTGACGAACGTCGCGGCTCGTGCTCTTCACGCACCTTTTTCGCACCGTCACTTCGTCCTTCACGTTCTTCTTTCCACAGAACCATGACAGTCCCCTTTGGGCCAAAATCGATACTCGAGAGCCAGAATTAGGCTTACTGCCTGGTAGTAGGACTGTCATCTGGAATCTTTCGTCCCAAGTCGCCAAACAAATGCCAAAGTTAGGCATTGCTTCTTGATAGTTAGGCTGTCATATGGGAGCTATTGGACAAAGTCAGCAAACAAGAGCCAGAAGTAAGCTGGCTGCCTGGGAGGGTGGCTGATGAGGTATTGGATGCACGCGGGTGGTTAGCAAATTAACTAAATTGAAATCGAACATTGTTCCGCTGAAAACGTTCGATTTATTTTGGGTGTCTCTTGATTTTTTCGAGCCAAAGTTGAACTGAATGTTTTGCCGCGGCTGGGAAAGGCTTTGAAAACGCAGAACACTCCGAATTGCTGTACTCGCGCGTAAGTAGACAAGCCAATATCGGGACGCGCCGTGAGACTGGTTCGACCTTACCAAAACTACAGTCATCGAGCAAGCGCTGCGCGTGACTTATGTGCGTATGTCTCCTCAAGAGATACCATTATTAGGAGGCAAATTTTAGAAGCAAGCGTAACTAGATGCGTGTCTTGTATTGTAATTGAGCACTGCGGAATCCTTGCAATAACAAAAAGCGGAAACGACCGGGGCTCTGTGACACCGCTCACGCTTCACACTTGGGGGAACTAAGATGAAACATGGCGGCGACGATTTTTAAACGTTAATCTGAAGCATTTGACAGCATCAACCGGGGAAGTTTAAGACATTGCATGATAACATACAACTTCTTGAAAGTGCCACGCCATATTTTAGGACATATCAAATACTCAACGTAAGAAATCTACATAAATACAAACTATCACTTGAAATTTGGCGGCAATTTCAGCTCAATAAATTGGTGCTCCATGCTAAGTACCACGCGAAAGATAGCTCGTATAATTTAAGGCGACTTCTATTAATAAAATCGCGTTCGCAAACGAATTATGGAGACCAGAGGTTGAGTTTTCTGATACCAGACCATTTAAACCAGTACCCGTATATTTTAGCTTAATTGGATTCCGTACGATCACTCTTTCAATATAAAAATATTGTAAAAGAACATTTACACAGGGCAATAAAACCGGATGTGTTTTAAACAAAATGCTTAGGATGATAACTAACAATTGTCCTTTCACGTTATGTTGTTTTGTTTTGTATAGATTTTCAGTTTGGATTGAAATGGTATAACTCCTCATTTGTTTCATGTTTTGCTACCGTTGCTGCCAAAAAAGTGGCATGGCCCCGTCAGGCATTTATGCCTTTAGCCATGTCCCCTGAGACATCTCTGTACCGTTATGTCTTAAATAAAGGTATAAACAAACATAAACAAACAACCCCTTTCTCGCACAATCCTTCACTCCTAACCATAGGTGGCATTCCAAGCCTCAGCTACGAAAATAAAACCTTGGAGTGCAGCCAAAGCTACAAGGGAGACAGAGTATGTCAAACTGTTGAAGAGGAGGTAAAGTAGGAACGAGATAGAAGAGCTGCGATTCCGCCGTTCTTCTTTTCCCTCCTCTTAAACAGGTCGCGATACGCTCTCTCCTGTGGCTTTTGTTGTGATGTACGATTGCCTTTTTAGAGACCCTTGCAAAAAAAGCACTCTGGCCACCGCCATTTTTGCGACTCGAGCGACCCCTATCAGCCGAATATTTCTGCCACCCGCCTGTGCTGTGGAAACCCGGTAAACGCGACTCCCCACCAGCATTGTGCATTCGGAGTTCGCCGGCTTTCCTTGAAAGATTTTAATTTATTTGCCTGTACAGGATGCTTGCGTGTTTCGTGTTCCACTGTTCTTCGCGGATTACATCCGTTGAGATCATCTCCGAAAAGCCTTCCCAGCTATGTTCCCGGTCTTGGCGAGAAGTAGCTGATAGGACCCGGGGTATGCGAAATGAATAGACACGTTGGTTCATTTGTTTTAGTGCAGTGTAAAAAAACCTCACTTTTCAAAACGTACCCCAATGACAAGCTGATTCCGTCCGATCGTTGTGAAGCGACTGGCGCCGACACTATACATTAGATATTCTGTGTTATTTAAAACATTTCTCAAATCCTGTTCGGATAACGCGGTACTGTGGGGTACGTACAATACATGTTGTTCGATTGATGAGACTCGTTGAATGTCATGTTTTGAGAGAGGAATATCCCAACCTTTCCGGCTATGCTGTGTTTTGGTCAAATAATTTAGGCAGTTAAGACCTTTGTAGATTGACATGGCTGAGTGTACGATGCCGTTAAAAAGATCAACATAAAATGAAACAAACATTCCAGCTGCATTTGTTCTGTCGCGCACGGACTTGCCGAAAATAGCTTTCATTTGCTTGTTTTTGTTCCCAAAAATAGTGCTATGCTTAAAACTCTCGGAGTTTTAAGGCGAGTCTGTGCGTTTTAAGGCGCACGGACTCGCCTTAAAACTCCGAGAAATTCTCTTCGCCATAGAACACAAAACAAAAAATAAAACGAGGCAATTTCGCCCCCCCCCCCCCCCCAGCGTCCGGAATTGCGCCTACGCACGCTGCCACAGCCTACTGACGAGACAACCTACAGCCCCGCGCAGTCAGGCAACACTGACGTACACTCTCAAAACCAGGGACGCGCGCCGTAAATCGCTCCGTTCGAGACTGCCGCTGGAAAGGTCTATAAAGTGTCATCGCTTTCCTTCCAATACTATACAGTGAGTTAAAAATGCAGAGGGAGCTCAGCTGCATTGTTTATGCCTGTTCGACCTCGCCTTTAGTTAAACCTCCCCACCTGCTTTTGTGTCTTCGTGTGCCTGTCAGCGAGCGCGACCGCCGCGTTAATCAAATCAGAATGGTGGAGCAAAACCCGTGACCTCTCTCCGTAGGCCGCGTGGGACAAAAATGCTTGGACGAAAATTTGTCATGGGACCCTCTCTGTCCTGCTGATTGGATCTCAGGGGCTGTTGTTTTCGCCGTTTGCCAAGTTACAGAAATAGGCGAGCCTCGTAGGTCCGGTTTCCGAAATCAGTGTTTGAAAACAAATACCTCCGACTTGCATATCAACACCAACAATTTATAAGACGTTTCGTCTCCTATGCGGGAGACATCATCAGTGCAGCCTATGGACGCCCGACTAGCTGCCAGCCACCAAACGCTTGCTTCTTCCTCCTATGCTCCTATGCGTCTCACGCAGAGGAGACGAAACGTCTCTATAAATTGTTGGTAGTGTTATTGAAGTCGGAGGTATTTGTTTTTAATCATGAATCCCTGCTTTTGGAACATTTTTGCGAAATCAGTGTAGTTAACTTGGCGAGAAAGTCGGTAAATCTAGCGTGTTTTCAGTCGTCCTAACGACAATTCTATCCTTTTAAAGTCTTAGCGACTTTGTCGGGAACTTGTTTTTTTGCAGTTAGTAAGGTGGCCGTTGCTAAAGCTACCTAGACGTGTAGTTGCTAAGGCTCATAAACGCATAATCGTACTTTTGTAGAAACATCGCTTCGAGAGTAAATGGTTGTAGTACCCTCTCTCTCTTTCTTCTGGCCAAGCAGAGAGGGAAGATGGTTTCTTTGTGTCGACTTCGGGTCAGAAGATTACACACGATGGGAACAAAGGCTAGTTTGGGGGAGCCGCATGGAGGTCACAGCGCCTCAATGGGTGAACAGGACGTGGCTGACGCTGTGGGTGTCGAAAGGGTCGGATAGGCCTTGCGGACGCGTTGTTTTCTAGCCACTTGTAAATTGTAAATTCGGCGGTAACCACCAAATTCACAAACCTCATTCCAATTGAGGGGCCCCTCCACTTCCTCGAGGAAGGCTCGAAGGCGGGCGCTGGCCAATCGCGAAGGCGGATCCGTTATCGCGATTGGCCAGCGCCGGCCCTCGCGCCTTCCTCGAGGAAGTGAAGGGGCCCCTCAATTTGGAGTGAGGTTTTTGAATAGTCTCGAACCCAGTCGCCTGTCCATGTGGCAGCCCATAGTCGCGAGATGTCCATTCACGTCTTCAAAGCAAAAAAAAAAAAGGTTCGTGGATAGTTTTTTGGCGTCTTCCAGTGGAAAGCTAGCAACTTTATAGTTTATCTACAATCAAGGGAGAGGGTAGACAAAAAAAAACAGTTGTCGCTGTTGAGGGTGAGGGAGATGAGAGGCAAGGTTGGTAGACGCACAAACGAGGACATTTTGAAATCCTGAACCACTAGAACCATTTCCTCGTACAGGAATTTTATGACAGTTTTTTAAAAAAAGGTTTTGTGATATTTGCGAAAGAAAAATTTGCGGGTTTTTAAGCGAGCAGTTTTGTTCGGTAACGATTGAGCAGATTTTACCTTCTGAGGATGTAGATGTTCAAAATGGAAGCCTGGGCGTGTTGGTAAGGCATGATGATTAAACGCAGAGCCTAAACAGACGTGACTAATGAGAAAGGACACGGATCGATTGTGTATCCTCTCTCTTCTGTCCCGTCTGTTTACGCTGTATGATTTAATCAGGATGGAGGTGTATACAAAAGGGGTATGAAGTTAAGGCAGTCTTCCGGTACTATGTTTTAGGATCAGAATCTTCACGCCAGCGCATTGAGTCACTCAAGGTTAACTCAATTTGATGGCGAGCGGCTTGGGAATAGACAGCCGGCTCCGACTGTTCACTTGGCTGGTCACCTCAAAAAGTAATTAAAATAGTGTTCCAAATAATAAAAACATTCACGTATCTTATTCAGACAAAAAAGATAATATAGATAATTCAAAAAGGCATCATCATTTAGGGGCTTTTCCCTAAAAGTGGCAAATTTAAGGCCACCTCCTGGCGACTCCCCCCCCCCCCCCCCCAAAAAAAAAAAAAAAAAAAAGTTATCAGCACTGTTTGAATTGCGTTCTTCAGTGTTTTGCTGCTTTTGTGCGTTGCAGACATGGCCGTCGTTTGTCATCGTGAGCGGCCGGGATACGTCTATGACAATTTTGTGGTCATAACGATATTTCTCGCCGGAGTCCGTGGAATTCTTGGGATGTGTTTCTTAGACGCGCTTCGGCAAAAACTGCTCTTCGCCTATCGCCTATAGGATGACGTATGGGTCAACATCAAAGTACCGGCTGACGGTGTTAGACATGAAAGCGTACCGTTAGCCCTAACGTCAGGCCAGCGGAGACCCGCGTCGTTTCCTCCCGCTTCGCCGCCAGCTGTTCGGCTCGCTTTTAAGCCACCACGACGCAGTTGCTATGGAGTCACATGACACGTCGTAGGAAATGGGCATCCAGGTGCCGTTTCGCTGCTACAGAAGGTTAGAGACAATAGCCGCTTCGCTCCGTGGGACAGTTAATGCTTTCGTATAAATAAAAACGAGCGCGGAGTTATTTGCTTTGCATGCCGGTTCGGCGGCCATCGGTGCGTTTCAAAAAGAAACCAAGCTTGTGGAAGGATGAAAGGAACAATGGTCCCCGCTGGGGGTACCTGTGAAAGCAGGTGTTTGGTGAGTAGAGTCACCAAAGTCCCCGAGCCTTGCGGGTTCGCCAGCCCACGTCTGGCTGTGCGTGGCTTTCCCGTGTCCGAGTAAAAGGGCATCCTGGTGGTTGAGTCGAGCCCGGGGTAGATTTGGACCCTTGGGGTCCCCCCGGGTGAGACAATACACCACTTCGGCCCCCGATTCTCGAAGATGGGAGTCCTAATAAGGCCTGACCAGGATGATTTAGTCTAGACGCCTTTTCTTCTACTATCGCCTCCGATTATTCTTTTTTTACCTTTCTTGTTTCTTTTACTTCTCTCTCATTTCTCTTACTCGGTTTTCACGCCTCTTTAGCGGCAAGGGCTAACCTTGGGCGGCAATGAACATCTGTCTTGACCCACACTTAGGAAACTTTTCGCGGCACTAATGTTAAAGTAATATGTTTCCCGCAAAGCCCTTCTTGTTATGGTGCGTTACCTCACCCCTTGTTGGGCTCGGTTGTTTGTGGTGCACCGCGGATCCCGAATTTCCCCCGTCTTTAATGGCTCGCTTTCAAACCAAAACCACTGGTTCTGGACGTGCATTTAAAAGGCGGCGTCCTGAACTCTCTGTCATTGCTAACGATCCTCAAGACGAAACATTCCCAAGATTCTTGGTCATTCACTCCAAAAACCAAGACCAACCTCATGGCAAACTGTCACCTTTTGGGGTTCAAAAGATCCAGGACAATATCATTGGTGCAGAATAAAAAGCAAAGAAACTCCATTCTGGAGACCTACTCGTTGATGTGGTAAGGAAGTCGCAGAGCTCGACGCCTTTAAAAGTGACATCTCTTGGTGAACTGCAGGTCACAGTAAGTAAGATATGTCACAGTTTCCTTCTGTTAATGACATGCACAGCCGCCTTGCGTGCCAAGACTGAATGTCAGGAAAGGCGCGCACCTTCAGCCACTCTGCTATGCTTTTTTTTAAGATACCGAGCACCCACTTTTCGTAAAGAAACACAAGATGCGCGCCTTTCAGTTTCTTGGATAGAACGCTCACCATTGTCCTGACCGTCTGAATCGCGTTTATTGAACGTTCACTCAGGTTGTTCGGTGCAGCCATTTGCTCCACGGGTCCGCCACCTCCGTCCCATGTATTTTTCCATGCCATGCAGAAAATAACAACTGGGCTTGTGGGCTATCATTCTGTGGAAACTGGTGAAGGTTTTAGCGATTCTTAGAATGACTGGCGGCCCCGTCACTTACGTATGACACGTGCGAGTATGGCGCAACGTTGTCTTCAACCCGCACTTTCACTTTTTATAGAGCCAAGCACTTTGAGCTGCGGCGTAAGACAGCTCCTCACTGATGATAGCAAAGCTGTGTGTAGATTTTCTTGTCGTCACTACACAAGTAAATATCGCAACTTTATTTTTTTCAGTGGAATACTTGAACTTTTTTCAGGAAGCACGATGGTCCAGTTTTCAGCAAAGTCAAAATAAAAGACAATGCTCCCGCGCTGCATGCACTGCTTTTCATCTTAGATCGCTTTATATTTCGTTTGTCGGATATGTTGTGAATTATTCAACTTTCAACCGTTACTTAAACGACTTTAAAGAAAGTCTCAGGATCCAATATTTTTTTTCACAAGCACAATCCTTTCATCCTCTGGGATATGACGTTACTCGAGTCTAAGAGACGGGCCTTTTGGGCAAAGATCACACTCTCCTTAGAGACATAGAGTTGTTAGTGGGTCGCGCAGAAATGCTGAGTTCATTTCACCAGTGCTGACTGTTTAGCCTGTAACGTTCTCTACAGCGGCCATACATTCGCTCAGCGCACAGAAACGCACACTTCCTGGTGAGGAATACATTTGACCCTTCTAGGGAGCAAGGAATAAAATTTCTTTAGCCCAACGCCGGAATCAGGATTCTTGTCTTTATATAAACGAAAGGCCTCTCGGTTTGAGCGTGTCAGGAAGCGCATTGGCACGAACGTTTTCTCCCCTTCGAGCATGACAGAGATCTTCTCCTGATTAAGACCTTGGTGCGAACATTGCAGCTTGCCTTTCGTGAAGTACTCTAGGGCAGCAAACGCGTTCTCAGGGCTCACCTTCCACCTCGTGTAAGGATCCGGCTCATACCACACGCCATGATTTTCCTTACCTAGAGCGTAAACACCGCCGCCATGTTAACATTTCCTCGGTTGACATGGCGACAGTGTTTACGTTCTATTGCATTTAGGCAGGGTTCGAGTATTTGGGGGTTCTGTTGTGTGTCGGTGTGCCTCTTTGTTCCTGATATTATCGCCCGTGACGCCAGCAAGTGGAATGGCGACAGGCACGACTGCTCAGTAAGCAGGCATTCGTGGCCATATTTTGCTTGTTGAAGCGAACCCCCTCATTCTTGACAGCGAGCGGGGAAATACGAAAAAAGATGGTATCGGCCGTTTTGCCACAACAGTGTCGTCTGCTACTTCCCTCAACTATTGAGTCATAATCCTGATCTTGGCGAGGAAATGATTGTTTCTAGCCACAGAACACTATCACGCAGAAAGGGAATGCTTGAATATGTTTTTATGATAGATACAAGTAAAGGCATATCTATATATAAGAGAGAGAGAGAGAGAGATAGAGAGACAAAGTTAGAGGGGAAGAGAGAGGAGCATATAGTGTCGTAGAAAAATAAAGTAAACAAATTTTCCAGTGGCCGATGGCTACAGGATCTTTTCACGGATCACTAGTTCGCAATATGATAGCTCTTTATACACTAGTTTTTCCTCACTTTTACTGTGTGAACGATTTCTATTGTTATCCAAGGCCTCATATGAATTAAAATGAATAAAATATTTGTGTTACTTTCATGAAACTAGAACTCACAGTGACTTCTCGTTAGGGCACTGCTAAGTGTAAGCTTTGAAAAAAACACACTACTTCGGGGAGTTGTCTTCTTTCTCAGTCAAATGTTTTAACATGTTTTAACAGACATGTTTTAACATGTTTTAATAGAAATGAATGCCGAAATAGAATATGTCAGGGTACCCAAGTTTAAAAAAGATCAAAGGTTTCTTTTTTTTATATTCGCTTCGGACCTTGTCGTTGTTTGATTTTTTCCCCATGTTTCCCTAAATATATCCCCACTATCATATCACTCAGATACCTTATATAATTTCTGTTTAAATAAGAGCTATATATAAGTAGAATACTATTTAGAAAGTATATGATAGTCATTAAATTATTTCATGAGATACAAACCTCCAAATTTGGAATTTTTTATTCGAGCAGGCACGTATGGCAATTTTTAGAAAACAACATATAATAGAAAAAAAATATTTATTATACATTACAAGCAAACTTTACCCGTAGTATGTTTCTAAAAAGTATTAAAATTCTCCTAATTTTATCGTTCTAGTTATTCACTTTAAACCTGCGCCCTCCATCAGTGCGCGTTAATGCGACCGTACACCTCTTCATGCCTTACGATTTTTCCTGTCCGCAATATTTGTTTCTGGACAAAACTAAGTTTGCATTCGTTTATACCAGACACTAGATGATAGAATGTAAAAAACACCAGTTGATTTAAAATTGTCGACCAGCCACCTTTTGGTCGATATTATGTAAAATCACCCCATAGTATTTTTCGTGTGTTCTAGCATCGTTTAGCATTGCGCGTGCAGAACTAGAATCGAGGTTCGTTGATCCTTTACAAAAAAGAAGCTCCTTGAGCAAACGTGGCTGTTCGGTTGACCCTTCCATTGCTTTGCTTATCATTCCAGAAGCTTGTTTTTTCTGAAACACACAGCAGGCCGCCGAACCGGCATGCAAAGCAAATATTTCAGTGCTCGTTTTTATTATTACGAACGCAGTAACCGTCCATTGGAGCGAAGCCGGCGTTGTCTGTAACGGTCTGTAGCAGCGAAACGGCACCTGGGTACCCATTGTCTGCGATGTGTCATGTTTCTACATAGCAACTGCGTCATCGTCGCGAAAAAGCCAGCCAAACAGCTGGCGGTGCAGCGGGAGGGGAGGACGCGTGTATCCGTTGGACTGACGTTAGGCCTAACGTTAGGCCGAGCGTTACGCTTTGAGGTCTAACGTTCTAAAGCGGTACTTTGATGTCGTCCTAGACGTCGACGTCTAGGCGTCGTCCTGGATGACGTCCTAGACGTCGTCTTCTAGGCGTCGGTCTCGACGTCGTCCTCTTGGTGTCGTTCTCCACGTCGTCCTAGATGTCGTCCTCTAGGCATCGTTTTAGTGTCGTCATAAACTTCGTCCTTGAAGTCGTACTAGAGGTCGTCTTCAAAGTCGTCGTAGACGTGGTTGTTGACTTCGTCCTAGATATCTTCCTAGAGGTCGTTTTTAGGCGTCGTTCTGGACGTCGTCCGAGACTGTCATTAAGGTCGTTCTAGAGCTCGTCCTAGAATTCATCGTAGACGTCGTCCTAGATGTAGTTTTTGAGGTCGTCGAAGAGGTCGTCCTTGGCGTCGTCAATGATTCTGTTTTGGCGTCGTCCTCGACGTCGTCCTAGAGGCCGTCCTAGTTGCTGTACTTGATGTCGATCTCTAGGACGTCGTCCTCGACGTCGTCGTATACGTCGTCCTAAACATCAATAATGTAGAAACATTACTCGAATACATTTCACCTGCGGGACTGAAATGTTCACATTCCTACAAGTAAGCAGTTTTAAGTTTTATTTCCATTACTTAATTACAGGAGCCAAAGTGTGCTTATACGTATAGGAATGAGAAAGCATTTAGTCCCTCGGGAGACATGTTTTCGAGTGATGTTCCTTCCCTCATTAAATTTTAGGACGACGTATTGGACGACGACAAGGACTACGTCCTTGAGATCGACGCCCATAATGGCGTGAAGAGCGACCTCTAGGACGACGTCGAGGACTACGTTAAGGACGATGTCTAGGACGACAACGAGGACGACCTCACGAACGACCCAAAAACTACGTCTTGAACGACGCCGAGGACGACGTCTAGGACGACTTCTAGCATGACATCTAGGTCGGCCTTAAAGAGGACGCCTACGACGATGCCGAGAACGACGCCTAGGGGACGACATTTAGGACGACGTTGAGAACGGCACCTAAAGGACGATGTCTAGGGCGACCCCTTTGTCGACGTCAAGAGGGATATCTAAGATGACTTATAGGATGACCTTTTAGACAACGTCGAGAACGATGCCTAAAGGACGGCGTCTAGGACGACGTCGAAAACGACGCCTAGCGGACGACGTCTAGGACGACCTCTAGGACGACTCAAAGAAGACGCTTAGAAAACGACGTCTAGGACAACATCAAGGAACTGGTGGACGACGTTATTCTCAAAGTACCGGTTGACGTCGTTATACCTCAAAGGGTAACGCTCGGCCTAAAGTTAGGCCTAACTTCATGTCACTGCATAATGGCACCGGCCCCTCCCGCTGCATTGCAGCAGTTATGCTGGCTTCTTGGCAACGAAGACGCTGTTGCTATGGAGCCATATGACGCGTCGCAGCCAATGTAAATTCGATTGCCGTTTCGCTGCTACAGACGGTTACAGAAAACGCCGGCTTCGGTCCATGGACCAGTTAATGCTTTCCCATTAATATAACTTAACCTAGCTTCCCATTCTTAGTTCGGGACACAGCTCTCTCCAAAACTGGAAGGTTCAGCAATTAAAAATAAAGGACTGCTTCAGTTAATATTGTCCACAATAAAACGGCCGAGTTTCCACGTACCAAGGCCAGTCACGAACCTTGTGATATCAGTACCAGATGTAAGTGGCATAAACTTGGTTAGCACAAGAAAGGCAGAAGTTATATGCAATTCGTCGGCGCTTAGGCAATATTCCATCTAAAAAGCAAAGTATTAATTTATCTTTAGCAGAATATATAAGTGTATTTTGTTATTTAAATACATAAAAAATTGCAAAAGATTAAAACTTGCAGAAAGCTTTAAATAATGCGCCAGGCAGAAGGAAAGTGCGTTTTTACAAGATAGTTTTAACTCAAGTAACAAGAAAGGCTTTGCAACAAAAAAAGGAAGAGACAGGAAAAGCTGATATTTTTTCATGCGTTTTTACGTTGTTTTTTATTGCTCGTGCAGAATTACTAGAAAGGTTTGTTGATCTTTCAAAAAAGAAGGTCGTTGACACAACGTGACTGTTCGGTTGACAATTTCATTCGTTCATCGACCCGTCAATTGCTCGGTTGACTCTTCCACAAGCTTGCTTATTTTTCAATGCACCAAAGGTCGTTGAATCTGCACTGAATGCAAATATCTAAGAGTATTTTTATTTTTTTTTACGTATCTATTTAATCCACCCTGGTGCATGTCATATTGCAATTCCTAACATTTACGTATAGAAAACTTTTAAACATATTTTTGTTTAAGTAGTAAACAGCTTCAGAAACAGAATAGCGGAGAATATTTCAGCGTTTTGCAAAAGGTGACATCATGTTTTACCTAAAGGGTCTTATTGTTCACGGTGCAGTATATAAAGGTTTTGTTTCAGACGGAGTTATAAGCGAAATTTGCGAAAACAGGCGCTGATAGCATAGCCACAATGCGTGCACTAGCCATTGTCATCATCTCTCTGCTGCTTTTCGAATGGTAAGATACGATAACGTGTTACTAAGCAAGCATTCATGGACATTCCTCTGACTTTAAAGGGGCTCTGCAACAATTTTCAGAGTTTCGCCAATTAACTGCGGAAATTAATCTGCGTCACCTGTGGAACGAAAAGCAGGAAACCGTATTTTCTTGCAAGCGCTAGCTCGTATTTAAACAAAAAAGAAACATATCGAAGGTCATAGTGCCTCTCAACTCTGCACGTCGACTTTCGAGTGGCGTACTCTGGGGGTTCACGTGGTTTCCCCTTGGGTCCTCTCTTCAGAGATCCCAGCCGCTTTTTCATCGATTGTCGACTTTTAAAGGAATAGCCTCGTCGAAGGTCACGGCGTGCTATCGATACAAAGGACGGTTTGCCACGGGGCTGACGGCGAGTGTAGCAGTGGAGGGGAACAGGGTTTGTTGACTTCCGTGTATCCCCCAGAGACTCTGTCATTTTAGTTCCCGTAGCCCCGACAGGCGGCTGGGGATCGGCAAATAATTCGTTTTTTACTTTGCGATTGCGCAGCAGAATAGAAGTTTTTTGGGGAAAGGTGATGCGCTTTTGGTCACTTGAGCTTGCATAAACAATATAAAAAAATGCAAACTGCCGATTCTTTCAACATTAAAATCATTGCACTGCCCCTTCAAAACTTCGGTGAATGTCAAGATGCTGAGTATATATTTTGGCATGCCTGTCTATTGCGGCATACAACACACCCACCCTGTCTCATACGAATATCGTGGTTATATATCTATATTTTCTTAAGTCTCAAATATTAATTATTTTGACCGGCGCTCTATGCGATTAATGTCTTAGTATCCAAAAATATGCTAAATGATAGGGGAGATATTCGACAACCTTTTCTTCACAGAACACGATATATGACTACACATGGTTGTTTTTCCTTAAATATAAGTCGGTGGTTACATCCGGGTATGTAATTTGAACAAAACGCATAATCCATTTGCCCACATTTACTCTTTCTAAAAGTTTATAAGAAAACTTTTACTCGATCGAAGGCGGTGTTCAGGTTAATGTGGAGCAAAACCACCTGCTCCTGACTCTTGCCACACTTATACCCAGGTAGCACGCCAGAGGAATGCCCAACTTGGGCAAAGGTCTGGCAAACATAAGGGCCCAACTTTGGCGGAGTTAGGTTTTTGCACCATGGCATTCATCAGTGCCAAAGTACGGTGCCTAACTATAGCCTTAGTTGGGCGATCCTAGGGCATGCCAAAGTTTGGCTCTTCTCTGGTACGCCAGAGGAGTGCCAAAGTTGGTGCCATACTTGAGCCATAACTGCCATAGTAAATCCTTATCTGGGAATTCGGGGCATGCCAAGGTTTGGCGTTTCTCTGGTCCGCCAGAGGAGCGCCAAAGTTGGTGCCATACTTGAGCCATAACTGCCAAAGCAACGCCTGATTTGGGTGTTTCGGACATGCCAAATTTGGCCTTTCTCTGCTCCGCCCCAGTTCTGCCAAAGTAAGTGCCAGACTTGAACCCTAACTGCCAAAGCAACTCCTAATTCAGATATTTCGGCCACGCCGAGTTTGGCTTTTCTTTGGTCAGCCACAGTTGTGCCAAAGTAAGTGCCAGGCTTGGGCCATAACTGCCAAAGCAACGCCTAATTTGGGTATTTCGGACATGCCAAGTTTGGCTTTTCTCTGGTCCGCCACAGTTCTGCCAAAGTAAGTGCCAGACTGGAATCCTAACTGCCAAAGCAACGCCTAAAAAGAAAGCCGAGAGGCCTGCCGAAGTTTGGAATATCTCTGGTGTGTCACAAAAGTGCTCTTTCACGCGCCCCAGAAGAGAATTAAATTAAACAAGCGTCTGAAACACGATGGTCATATGTCATCACCTCCGTTCCCAAGCAGCTCGGGAATACTTTGCAGTATCGTGCTAGCACCGGCCGAAGTAAGTTCCAATATCGCTCAAATGTCCAGTTTTGCACCACTGTTTGATTCCCGGCAAGTATTGCCGTACAGCCGTTTTTCCCCGGCCTAGCATTCGCGCAATATTGTGCAAATACTCTACGATGCATCTGCTCCGTATTGCCCGAACGTCGTGCAAGTATGTGTACGTTGCATATCATTTGCTCCATATCCAATCACATATACAGACACACAATTCTTTTTCGATCGCTCCCAGAAGTTTATTAAACAACTATCATTACACACAGTGCATACTCGACATATTTACAAAGGTCACACACTGTTCTGTAAAACGAAAAGCAAATTATAAAATAGAATTAACACTGTCCTCATGCCAAGCAAAACGCATCACACAAAAAAACCGCGGAGATTGAGAGGAAAGCAGGACTACTATCAGAAGCATGCTTGCAGTGTACTTACTAATACAAGAGTGATATCCTCTAATCCTTGATAGATGCATAATCCAACTCAGGCACCCCGCAAACACACTCGAGAAAGAAGGTTGCGCACATTCAACTGACATCTCGTCGTCGGCGAAGAGCAGTTTTTGTCGAAGCGTGTCCAACAAACACATCACAAGAATTCCACGAACACCGATGAAACAAATGGCTGTTACCGAAAAATTGGCATGGACGTATTCCGGCCGTTTACGACGAAAAAACACGGCCGCGTCTGCAACGCACGAAAACAGCAGAACACTGAAGAGCGCATTTCGAAAACCGGACCTACGTGGCCCGCCTATTTCTATAACTAGGCAAACGGCGAAAACAACAGCCCCAGAGATCCCATCAGCGTGACAGAGAGAGTCACCTGAAAAATGTTCGTCCAAACGTTTTTGGCCTACGTGTTCTACACAGAGAGGTCACGCGCTTTTGATTTGCTTAAAGCGGCTGTCGCGTTCGCTGAGAGCCACACGAAGACACAAAAGCAGGTGGGGAGGATTTGCAAAAGGCGAGGTCGAAGGGGCATCAACAACGCAGCCAAGCTCTCTCTGCGTTTTCAACGCTTTAGAGTAAAAAAAAAAAAAACACAAATTAAAAAAAAGAAAAAAAAACCTGCTGTACAGCCAAAGCTACAGGGGAGAGAGTGTATCCCGACCTGTTCAACAGTAGGGAAATACGGGACGGGGAAATACCAGCCCTTGTCTGGAATGAAATGAAAGGAAAAACCGCTTCTGCCGGTGACCTTGTCGCCTTGCCCAGTCTGTCAGCGAAAGATAATCTCCTTTCTTGAGAGCGAAATGGAAGGGGTGCTTATGTTTTGCGGGCTTGTCGCTACCCGACGGGCCTCAATTATTTCTCTCCCAACTCGCTCGCAGTGGCCACCCATGGCCTTCGTGCCGGCGAAATCAGGAGCGCAGCCGCGACATTTTCTCCCTTGAATGACGTTCGGGTGCTGAGAATCCGAAGCAGCTCTTTCGGCGTCCATTTGATGTTCTCGGCGTCGGTCGTTGAGGCATCGACCCGTTTGCCCGATGTACCTGGCCCCGCAGGACGGGGGGATCGCGTACACTTCCCCCGCTTCTTCTCCTTCGCCCAAGATTTCTCTTTCCCGTAGTACCAAGGAGCGGGCGGGCTTTGAGCTTGAAACCGAAAATAAATGTTGTTGAAGTTGACAGATTGTCCTGTATGTATTGTCCCTTATGTGATCCACTTTCTAAATGTTTAAAAAGTGCCAACACGCTAAAATAGTACAAGTTCCGGGATTTCATTTTCATTCCCCAAGTGTGATGCGGGAGCGGCGCCACGGAGCCCCGGTCGTTTCCGCTTTTTGTTATCTCTAGCCTTTGACAGTGCTCAATCGCAATGCAAGACGCGCACAGAGCCACGCTCGCTTTTGCAATGCGCCGCCTAATAAGGATATCTGTTGGGGAGACGTGCGCATATCGATCTCGCACAGCGCTGGCTCGATGACAGCACTTTAAAGGCGCCTTCACTCCGGGGATCTAAGCAGTCGAGCGATGTGACTAAATCGCATCGCAAAAAAAATAAACAAATAAAAATAATTAGAAGGTCACTCTTGCGTGCGCGATGAGCGAGTCCAACGCCTTCGTTAGCGGGTCGCTTCTTGAAAACGCTCGCTCCGAACACCGTTCATTGGCTCAGCCTCTCCGCGACTAGATCGCATCACAAAAAGGCGGGTCAGCAAGCGACTGCTCAAATCGCGTCGCTTTTTGCCCGCGATGGTCGCTTTTGCAATGAAAGTTATCGCGCGACTAGATGGCATCTTCGGTGTGAACGCGCCTTAATGTGGAACCAGTCTCACGGCGCGTCCCGATATTGACGTTTATACCTACGCGCGAGTACAACATCCGGCACAATTTCCGTTTGCAAAGTCTGCTTCAGCCTCGTCAAAACGTTCAGCCAACCTTTGGACTAGAGAAATTAAGAGACACTCAAAATAAGATAAAGTGGCCACCCGAATAAAACTTGATTTCTGTTTAATCAAGATGAAGACTACCCGCGTACATCAAACACCTCATCAGCCGAACTCCAAGGCAGTAAGCCTAGTTCCGGCACTTGTTTGGTTACTTTGGCCCGTAGCTGCCAGATGACAGCCGAACTATCGGGAAGCGAAGCCTAACTTTGGCACTTGTTTGGCGACTTTGGCCCGTAGCTGCCAGACGACAGCCGAACTATAGACCCTTTTCATGGCAAACGCCACCAGGAGTTGTTCTAGTCTTTGACGTCCCAGAGAACTTCCGGTTCATAAAAAGTATGAACAAAGCCCACCCTAACACCGCTGTTTGAAATGTTGATGAAACGTTTAACCACCAATTCTCCAGGTGAACGCCAAAAGAACGCAGAACCCCCAGATATGATAAATATTTTCGAATACTCTTGTAAACCAACTTGCCTCCTCCAAGACGTTAAATTGACCAGCCGAGGGCCCTCGTTAAATCTCCAACTTTGATGTGCGTGTAGCGTTTATGCTTTCTAGCACTGGCGACATAGGCAAGCTCGACATACTTTCAAAGACGGAGCGACCGGAAGTTGCTTGGGACGCAGGAGGCAGTTCATGTTTGTAAACATGAAAAGGGTCTATAGGGAAGCGAAGCCTAACTTTGGCTCTTGTTTGGCGACTTGGGCCCATAGATGCCAGATGTCAACCGAACTACAAGGGAGTAAGCCTAACTCTGGCACAAATGTGGCGATTTTGGCCCAAAGGTGCCAGTTGACAGCCGAACTATCAAAAAGTGAAGCCTAACTTTGGCATTAGTTTGGCGATTTTGGCCCAAAAATGCCAAATATCTGTCCAACTACGGAGCAGTAAGCCTAAATCTGGCATTTGTTAGGCGATTTAGGCCCAAAGATGCCAGATGATAGCCGAACTACCAGGCAATGAAGCCTAAGTTTGGCACTTGTTTGGTGAATTAGGGCCAAAATACCCAGACTGTTGCCAAAGGAGGTCAGGTTTGGCTCTACTTTGGCTTCTTCGGGCTTTTCAAAACCCTAAACTTCCAGACAAAAGCCAAGTTTCGGCCCTGAACTCGGTGCTACCTGGGTATGTACGTTATGCGATTTCGATGTTTATTAAAATATATCTTCCATTAATGCCACAGATATGATACTCTGCGACTATTTCACAAATAACGTCCTCGAACTTTCGAACGAGAAATGTTATGAATACTGTTTAACCTACTCTCTGCCCTTTTGAAAATAACTTTTTAGCCCTGATGTGTTAGGATCCCCCAGCCATTCAGATACCTCAGCCTTTCAAACCCCTTCAGCCCACTAAACCAATTAAACTCTTCACACACTTCAAGCCTGGAAACCCGTCCGAGGCTTTCAGACTTTCAGGCCCACAAAGCCTTTCAACCCTTTTGACGCCAAGTGACAATTAACCACACACCGAAAATGCAGTTGTTTGAGGCATAATTGAAATATTTGATACTCAGTTTTACACGCAGGTCGAAAGGCAGCAAAGAAATACGAACCAACGTGTACTGAAAACCGAGCGCAAGCAGCTGCAGACAGAAGTGGTCAGAACAAATAGCGGAAACCAAGCTCTGTATCTCCAAACATAAATGTCGAGGTACTCGGAATTCCGCTTCGTAAATTCCTGAGATCGATGCTACATCACCTTCTAAAACAATGCAGGCGCACCACACACATTCTTCCTCAGGAACGCGCGGAAAAAAGCCAACGCGAAACTGGCTTCCAACTCTGTTCATGAAATCCCAAGCACGGTCATGGGACCTGTGCTTGACCTTTGTGCCATCGCTATCCCGTTTGTGGCATTCTTTACGTCCGCTGGAGGATCTCCTAATGCCGGACGTACAAAGAGACGCAAGAAACAGGGTTTTGAGAGATCTTCTTCCTTATGCGCTCTGTGAGCTGCTTTGGAAGATATCTCCCACGCACGGGACAGGAAGCTGACCCTGAGTGACCGCCGGTTGCGGTCGCCCACCACAAATGGCCAAGCGGCTTCCCCAAAAATTATCTTGAAGGGTGACGTGATTTTTTTAAAGACACGTTGAAACTGTTTTGAATTGTCACGAGCTAGCCCGACAAATATTAAGATAGACCTCCTTCACCTCTAAAAAATTATGACTTACTTCTCTATCCACTCAAGTATGTTGCAAGTGTAAGTAAATCCCCTTTGAAAACTTCGACGGGCATCTCGGCCCTCTCAAGAATGGTTAAAG
Source organism: Ixodes persulcatus (assembly GCA_013358835.2). Taxonomy (NCBI): domain Eukaryota; kingdom Metazoa; phylum Arthropoda; class Arachnida; order Ixodida; family Ixodidae; genus Ixodes; species Ixodes persulcatus. The sequence goes on along the minus strand of JABSTQ010010357.1, from coordinate 154,955 downwards.
GGTACTTCAAGACCATTCAGCAATCCCGGTGGGCCCCACATACTGTTCTTCAATAAGGAAGTCTTATTAATTCATATTGGAAAGACCAGTTTGAAATTTTAAATGGTCAGACTGGTATTTGGACTGGTCAAACTGGTATTTGGGCTGGTCGGACTGGTCTAACAGGAAATCAAACTGGTGCAACTGGTAGCCAGACTGGTCTAACTGGTAATCATATTGATCTAACTGGTCACCAGATTGCCTTCTAACTGGTCACCAGATTAGCCGAACTGGTCACCAGACGCTGAACTGGTCACCAGACTGGCCGAACTGGTCCAACTGGTAACCAGATTGACGAAACTGGTCGCCAGATTGGCCTACCAGGTCCAACTGGTTACAGTTTGACCCCTCATTCTCACTTTGTCTGTTGGCTTTCTCGCTTTGATTTATTGGCTTTCAAATAATTACGGCATGATCGAGCGTTTACTTTTTACTAAGAGATTCATCCCCTGATCCGTTCAAAATACTCTCAGAGGTATGATATTGCTGGAAAAAATAAACATGCTGGGAATATTTTTTATTGCTTAGGCGGTCACCGAGAAATTCCATACGTTCAAAACTATCAGTATAAAAGACGGAAATGCAGAGCTCGGAAGTAGTGATCGGGTTTGTGTGCTGTTGTATTTATGTTTGTATGTGATGTATATGTGTATGTGCTCAATGTATGTTAAGCTGATGCTTGTAGTAGGCGTATTGTGTCTACAATTGTATATAGTAAAGATTTCCGAAGCGCAGTGGTGGCGTGAACAAAGAAAAGTATTTTTTGTCGAACAAGCGTCACAAGTCAACCAGTGTGACCAGCTCAACCACCATGACTAGTTCAACCATCATGACCAGTCAGCCAGTATGACCAGTTCAACCGCCATGACTAGTCAACCAGTGTGGCCAGTTCGAACCGCCTTGACCAGTTCAACCATTATGAAATGGTCAAACTGGAGCAATAACCAAGTTTGAAACTGGTACCAGTTTGAACTGGTCTTTCCAATAGGGATGGCTCGTTTTTTGCGTTTTAAAGCTTAACCATTACATATATTATTTAGTTAGACTAAACATTGTTACTTAATGTTATTCTATTTTTATGGTCAGTTAGTTGATCGACTTCAAACTCATTCCCATCAAATGTGTGTGCGTGTTGATACAATTATTCATTTTTTAATGGCACGCAGGGTAAAAATAAAGTCGTTTCCTTATAAAATAAATCATTATTTCATAAGGTGTAAAAATATAAACATTGTAGTTGTAACACACAACACGAAGAATCATCGATTTTTTTTTTTGTTTCGTTAAAGTTGGCTTTTCTATAAATACTTTAAACTAGATGTCGGTAAAGTTAAAATGTCGTTATATTTATAACATAAAAAAGCATATCACGGATTTGATTCTGTAAGAGATTCATACTCGATTATTATACGATAAAATAAGTCACCACAGTCATTCACATAACGGGAGAGGGCCCGACATAACTAAACAAACATATTTTGTTTTCAGGCGCGATACTAACGTTGAAAAAAAACGGAGTGCGTAATGTGAGAAAGTCAAATTAAAAGAAACTAAAACCTGCCCGAAGTAGAAGAGGCTGCCATAGCTTAACAGTAATGTTTGGTCTCTCATGTTGGGAGAGCTGATCCTCCCTAAAAACAGTCGCCTCTGAAAAATATAAAAAATTATGTGTAAATGTTAGGCCCTCACGAATAAATGGTTTAGTGGTGATGACTATTTGTATCATAATTTCCACACAACCAGACAAGCTTCAGTTATTTATATTTCCGTTTGTTTATTTTAATATGTCCTACCATCAGTATAATTCCGTGGACTTTGAAAATCAGTTAGTACACCCTGCAGCATTCTCTTCTATTACATTAAGCCTAAAAGTTATGAGCAAGTCACCTGTACTGACATTCTATTGAAACTTTGTATACCGCGCTTTTAAGACTTGAACACCTGTTAAATCACTTGTACACTTATGTTTGAACTGGAATTGAACTGTTATAAGGAATTTATATCGTGGTACGTAAAATCGCTCTGTATTGGAATTTAGTTTAAACCAATCTGGCAGTACGGCACCGAGGCGGTAGCCAGTTTCTTTGGGGAAGCCTATTTATTGGTTAAAAAAACGAAGAATAACATCATGCTCGTACTTATGAGAGCAGCACTCACACAACAGGTTAAATGAACAGGTAACACAAAGTTGCGTTTATAGAAGTATTTACTACGCACATGATAGTTCTTCGAGTTTGCTTGCCCGTTTTTAACTTGATAAGCTATTCCTTCCTCCCTTTCCTCTCGTTCGACTAATGTAAAAAAACACACGCAGTGTTCGCCGTAATAGATGTTGCACTAAGATAATCTGAGTGACGTTATATAATTTCTCTCAAGCGTTATAGTATTGGGGCAGTGAATCGTATATTACTAAACCGGAGCTACGACACTTCATCTTTAAAAGAGTTTACTTTGAACAACCATACGCGTGCCACGTCTTCAAGTAGTGATAAATTAACATGCCACAGACATCCGACAGCAACAATAAAAACTATACGTGATGCAGGCTTCGCCGCGTTACCCGAGCAGAGTACGAAGCTAGATGACGAGGCAAGGAATCTGCTGCGGCGTCTAATATATTTGTTGCCCGCTACGTGACAAAACAGTGATAATTTTAACTCTAAAAGTGAACATTTAGTTTCACACGCAGCAAAGCCTTAGTGGTAACTAGACTAAAAAAATAAAAGTAGGACATGAGACCCACGAGCCTCAGAGCCGCATCCGCGGCATATGCTTTTGAACGAAGTGGTTATATATGTTTGTAAATAGTGTGAATAATTTGTAATGCAAGCTAACGCGCTCGAACATGATGGTGGCACGGACATGATGACAGGGAGGTTGTGGATGCTACCCGCTTCGATGGGGATTTGGGGGTGATCTTTTACCCCATTCAGCTTTCTAAAAATCCTGGCACCCTGTACAAGATTCAAAATAATGTCTGCAGGTGCGGTGCGTTTATCCTACGGAGCCGGTTGGTGTGCGGGTATGAATAAAGCAAAATAAACCGGAGCAGCGGGACAAATAGAGGTGCCAGTGTGCTAAAAAATCACAAGACCGAGTTCTTATTGGGCTACGGGGTTAATTCAGGCATACCCGATGACCGATATCATAAGTGGTTCGATACTTTAGACAGCTAAAAAAACTGAGTGATAATCTTTGATTGCCGTGCAAATAATTAATATCAAATAGTGATGAAATGTAAGATATGTGACGAAATTAGGGGCCAAAAATGCAAACAAGCAAAAGAGTTCGCTTATATTTCAAACAATCGTGACTCCTGTAAACGTATGTTCAAGTTTGTTTTTTCTTTATTGGACGTTTTGGATTTCTTAATTTGATAATCTGCCTTATTTTTCTATAACTACGAAATCTTTAAGTTTTGAGGTCACTTTATTACTGTATTAAAGAAACTCGATATATAGTCACACATTGCTTGAAGGCAAGTCAGATATAAAAGTGAATCGTCACCAAAGTAACGATGAATTACCCTGTGTCGAAGTGCAGTCATTTTCTGGAGCTGCAGTGATGTTACAAACTTTATGATCTATCTCGGCTAGAAAGTGTGATAGGCCCAAGTGCTTTCGCAAACATCGTGGTTTTTGCATTATTTTTGAGTGTTTCTTTTATTATAAAGCAGTTCAAACATAATTCAACTAAAATTCAAAGTACCGCTTTAAAAATGTTGGCGGTATAGAAGCCTCGTCATGAATGTATATACAGGGGGTTCCGTTTAAAGTCGAAGCTATTTTATAAAAAAATAGGAGAGAGAGATAGACGAGTGCCGTCTTCATAAAATATTCATCAGGTTTGGCGGTCATTAAACGAGGGGATAACCGTCATAGTATGTTGGACAATAAAGAACAATCTGATAATGAACTTTTTATTTAACGGTTTTAGCGGAAACGTCGTAATTAGATGGCATTTACTATTAGACGTCAGACTTATTGTAAAAAGAAATGTGCGAAATTGTTATCGTCCTTGATATTATACTTTATAAATCTTCACATTTTCTATCCCGATTTAAACCCTGCGAGATAAAGGGCTTTCCAAGCCCTGCCACAATGACGTTTTGGACAGTAATGCGCTCGGTTCAGTCGCTTCGTAATTTGTATCATATCTATACAGGCTTTGTTTTAATCTTAAACAAATTGTTTAAAAAAAGCTGTGAAATCTACACTTATGCGGTTTGTGCAGCTGAGTTATACGGCCAAGGGGACATAGTATTTGGGGCTAATTGTAATGATCATTCGGCTAACTAAAAAAAATGTGTGAATTAAATTTTTAAAGAGTACAAATATACATGTGGTTCCAAACAGAATCTTGCTGAGCGCCATCTAGAAACCACTAAATCGGTAGCTCTTGAGAAAAACTTTAAGCGCGTGAAAGCATAGTGGTGCGCTAAAGTTACCACTTCTGTAGCAGGAGCAAGGCTGCCTGTGGAATAACGCACCCGCTCAATTTTCCGGTCTCTTACTATAGCCCCAGCCTTGTAACAATTCTCGCTATCCGGCTTTATGATAAAGTTCCCTTCACGTGTAGAATGAGGTTGAGACAGGTTTACCAGAGTGTGGACAGTCCAGACCATACACAAGAGCGTCCCATGAATCACTCCAACCAATATGTCAACTGCCAGGAACGACCTAAATATTCCTTTCCTTTGAGTTGAAGCGACCAGCAGATTGGACAGAGAGGCAGCTGTTTGAGTGTTCGCCTCAGAGAGCCCTTTCTTGAACTCTCAAATTTATTCTTTATTTCTTATAATACCCTCGTCGCTCATGCGCCTCCTTGCCCTGACTGCACACCCCAGTTCATCAAAGCAGACGTCCTAGGCACACACGGCTGGAAGCTAGGACGCTAAAGTATTGAAGCCTTCAAGGTCAAACCGTACTTAAACGATGTTTCTATTTTTTCACTTTCGCTTTCGACTTCAGAGCTGAATTTTCTAGCACTGGCACTCTCATACCAACATCTTCGTATTTTGTATAATCTTCATTTTTAATCATTATTGTTTTTTTGTCGTCTTCAACGTCCTTCTTATTATAATATTTTCTTTGTCTCAGTTCTATAGAAGAATTTTCAGTGTTATAAATATTAGTAGATCTCGTTGCTCATTAAAGCAATTGCGTATGCCTGTGTTCGTCCCCTATAAATTATTTTATTCTTTGTTTCGTTGTGTGTGCGCTCCCTATATATACTTAATATTTAGATTACGTGACAATTTTATTCCCGGTTGCTTACAACCGTAAGCGTGTAATCAGTGGATGACACAAGAGGTAAAATGGGGCACATAATTGTTGTCCTCATTGCGTACTGATTTGAACCCTTAGTTGAACCAAACTTCGCGCTTGAGACGGTATTGTTAGGATTTGTTTTAAAATATAATAAAAATGCTGTATGTAGCCGACATTAGTCACAGTTACAAAAAATTAAAATCTAGATTCCTGGGTTGAGCAATTGAAGCACGCCGTAAACTTTATCTGCATAAGAGAAATGCATCATAAAGAGGACGAGGACAGGACACATAACGAAGGAAAGTACCTAAGAAATAAGAAATAAAATTCAGAGTTCGCCACATTGTACGCAGAGAAAAAGATAGAGGGAATACGGAAGTAATTTTTTTTAGCTGGTGCAGTAGATCCATTCATGTCAATTTTAACCGCCTCAAAGCAAACAAAACAAGAAATTTCGCAAGGAAACATATATTGTCAACCGCAACTGTGCTCAAAACTAAAATTCCGGAGTAACATAAAAAAAAAGAATGCGACATTTTTGGCGCGCATACATGTCTATCGGCGATCATTCGTTTCACTCATAAAAAAGTATGAGTGGGTTATTTACGCGCATACGTGAATTACAATTCTACCGCTCTGTGGCACTTGTACATGTTCCGAAACACAATATGTCGTAACGGTGTGTAGTAAATTCCTCCCAAGTTTTTATTCTACCTCCACAAAATAACTACAAACAGATTAGCGGTAGTGGTGTAGCAGTCCCGCTTTTGTGATTTGTACCGCTCGACCTAACTCGGATGATTTAAAACAGACGCGGAATAATTGGAGAAGCAGGAAGCTTCTCCAAGCCTGCCTGAGACCAAGGAGTTTCGGCGATTGACCAAAATGTTACATTATCATCGTTGTTCAAATTACTCGAACCCCCAAAAAACAGTGCTATTTTGTAGACACCCACGAAGGCGTTCCTCTCTTGCGCTTCCGTGATGCACTTCGCTCTTAATCAATCTTTTTTCCTCTGGATTATCTGCTCCACACTCGACAACTATTTTATGTGCAACCTTCCTGAAGTTTATGCTCGATGGACAAAAAAGGAAGACGACGCAAGAAGCGAAAAAAGAACGGCACGAGAGATTCCGGGAGGGGCAGCCAGCGACTGACAGCCAGGCCAGGGCGCTCGGGTGAACGGCCCGAACCAGGACTGGGTTGCAAGTCACTGACAACCAGGAACCCGCCGGACCAAGTCAGAGTCTCCATGGCAGCGGACAAGAAAGACCTCCGTTCGGGGAAAGCCAGAGTCGCCGACATAGACGCCCGTCAATTCAAGCTCTAATCGAAGTCCCAGGACACCCGACGTTGCAACGTGAGCCTCCAACCTTCATTCTCTCTCCGGCAAACAGAAACCCGAAGGCTGATGTGTAAACAGGAACACCTCCGCCGGAAGCAACCGAACTGAACACTGCCAATTCTGCTGTAAATATTTTGTTTTTATTTATCCTATTTAATGTTCTATGATTAGTTTTTTTTTTTTATAATTACAAATTGCTGAAATTCGATTTGGTCTTGCCTTTGATTTTCATACCATCTTAATTTAACACCAACTAACGAACCCCGTGACAATTGGCATCCGCGACAGGACGATACCTATTGAATTTTCGGTAATAATATTTCTAACTTACGATCACTATGTCAACCAGGGGTAGATATTTGTAAACTTTTTTTTTAACACAGAGATAACCCAAATAGTATCCTTTCTTTTAGCTAGAAGTTAGGACAAATATTTCGTAGAAAACATGGAGCTCAATGATGTAGCAAAACTCGGGTAGTCGTTGGGGATGGACAAGGTGTCACTTAAGAAGTGGCTAGAAGGTCACCTTTGGTACGTAAAGCAAGAGTGGGAGCTGGAATTCGAAGAATGGCTAATGCTATGGCAAGAGACGGACAAGGAGGTGACGGAGATTTCTTAGAAATAAAGAAATGTAAATGAAAGACGGCTGCAGGACTGTCCTGTCTTCAGGCCGAAGCTCATAGCCTGAAAGAGATGATTTGGCTTTTAGACGCCATAGTAGCGACAGCACAAGAAGCGATGTGCGCATCAGTTGAAGAGCGATACGTAGATGAGAAAGTTGAGGGTGACTCGATAACAGTCCACCGTACCCTGAGTGGAGACTAAGAGGCGCCTGCCAGGGAAATGAGATTACCGAGGGAGACTTTTAAACCTTACGGAGGTTTAAGCTGCACCCCAGAGACGGTGAAAACAGAGATGCCGAGCGTGGAGAACGCAAGCAATGAATTGAGGGTGGGGCTTCTAGCCAGTGATGTTTCTGAATCCCGACATTGAGATAGCGGCGAGAAGCCTAAAAGAAAGAAATGTCCGTCTAAACCTCGTCGAAGGAAACGCAGCGTTGTTCCTGCTAGAGAACCATGGAGGCAAGTGCCTTACGTCGTACAGATCAGAGGAGGGCGAAGAGCGCGCTTCAAGGTACGCAAGCTTAGTCGCCGGACAGGAATCACTGGGCTGAGACAGGACGCATGCCAGATAGGCAGGTGTCAGAGAAGAGAGGGCCAGAAGATGCGGAAGCATGTTTGGACAGAAAGACAAAGCGGAAGCACTGAATGCTCGGAGGTTGAATCCGACCCTGCTCAGGCTAACCTAGCACAGATTGAGTGTGACGCCAAAACGCGGTGAGGTCCCACGCCGAGCTGGTCAGCTCGAAGGCCCAGGTTAGGCGTTTAGCTAATTTAGATTTAGAAGGCCAATTTTATGAAGAAATTTTGACCGGACATTGTACACAGCATGTCTGTAGTGTTAGCTGCAAGTCATAAGATGCTTCGCTTTTGTTTGTTTTTCGTCTTTCGATTTCGCACTTCTGTCTTGGCGATTTCTGTGTTTTCTATTTACACATTCACTTGGCAAGTGAGTTGTACGGGGTGTTTGATTACTAAACTTGTGTGAATATGCTTGGCTACTTTAAGGACAATTATTTGGGACCAAGTTTGTAATCTTTTGGTGTCTTTTCTACTTGGACTAAGCGTTGAGTAGTAGGTTACAGTATTAATTTAAGTTGCTTTTGAACAGTTTTTTAACTACGGTTTTGTGTCAAGTTTTGCGCGTCTCAAGCATGTTGAGATTTTTTTAGGACGCATTTCTCGTGATTTATTGATTTCTTTGTGAAAGCGCTATCAGCTCGTAGGATTACTATTTTCTTTGCGTTACCGCGAAGCATGACTGTTATGTGTACACCTGTAACTCTCTTGAGAGGCACATCATCGACGGTTTCTGTTTTCTTTCTTATGAAACAAAAACTTAAATGACGGGTTGTGTGATGATGTTTATGCTGAATGAACAAAAAAGGAAGACGACGCAAGAAGCAGAAAAAAAAACGGCACGAGAGATTCCGGGAGGGGTAGCCAGCGATCGACAGCCTGCCAGGGAGCTCGGGTGAACGGCCGGTACTAGGACTGGGTTGCAAGTCACTGACAACCAGGAACCCGCCGGAACAAGTCAGAGTCTCCAAGGCAGCGGACAAGGAAGACTTCCGTTCGGGGAAAGCCAGAGTCGCCGACACAGCCGCCCGTTAATTCAAGCTCCAATCGAATTGAAGTCCCAGGACACCCGACGTTGCAACGTGAGCCACCAACCTTCATTCTCTTTCCGGCTAACAGAAACCCGAAGGCTGATGTGTAAACAGAAACACCTCCGCCGGAAGCAACCGAACTGAACACTGCCACCTCTGCTGTAAATATTTTGTTTTTATTTATCGTATTTTATGTTCTATGATTAGTTTTTTTTATAATTACAAATTGTTGAAATTCGATTTGGTCTCGCCTTTCATTTTCACACCATCTTAATTTAACACCAACTAACGAACCCCGTGATGGAGTCCCTTAAAAATATTGCTTATTTTTGATAAAAAACAAAACTGCTATAGGACTGCAACGCGCTGCTCGCCAATGCTACTGGTAGTATGACGGGGCAGGCCAACGCCGCATTATGGCGATTTCGCGTAACATCGAGGCGTCAGAAGTATCGCTGCAGTGCGTCCCCTTGACCGAGGCGAAAAGTTCTCGCAGCTTTACACGAGCGCTCCCTTCTTGATATCAGGTAACCTTGTCGCCAAAAGTTATTCACAGTTTCACGTCAGTTGAGTTTGGTTCCTGCTGTGCCTGCCACCGCAGGAGATTTCTTTTCGTGTCTTTCCTATTCACCTCACATTTACATGGCTTTAATATATAGTTGCTGAGTTTGTGCCCCAAGTATATCATTTTAATTATTTTTCAAAGTTTTGTAGTGCTTTGTTTACCGAATAATATCAGAGAGAGGGAGTCGTTGACACTAAAATATTGCCCGAATAACGCGGTATTGAAATCAAAATTAGGACGATCCGTCCTAGTAGCAACGAGTTTCTTACTGTCATTTTACATATTGTTGTAGTAAAAGTAATTTCAGGCGCAATGTGGACGCAAGCCTCTTCCACTTTCTTGAAAGGTACAAACATGTAGAGGGTGATCAAACTGGACAGATGGCGGAACAATCATATCATTGTATTTTGTGCGAATCAGAATAGCGAGAGTTCATCAAGTGATCGTTTTGAGGCAGACGAGCACACTGCCCGCGCTGTGACCATATTGACAAATCGGCGAGTTTCGGATTGTCAGATTTGGTCGAACTGCCTAATCTAACCTGAGAACTATTAGCCTAACTGACAGGTTGAGAGCGGCAGGAAGATATTTCCGTTGTCCCGCCTAGTGCGATCTTTTTATCCTTTATAACGCTTTGGAATCTCGTGGTCTTCGAGTGTGTACGCGCAGCCAAAGTACGGTGGAATGCAACAAGCACGTGCTGGAAGCTGGAAATACGCAGGAGACGCCCTGCAGCTCTCGTCCTCTCAGTACCTTTAGTATATCAAAATAAGCTCATGTACACCCTAAAATTTGCGCGCCATTTTCTTGAGTAAATGATTTCTTGAGCTTGTACAAATTAAGCGAACCGACGACGTGCAGGGCAAAATGCGTATATTAGGCATGCCATTCTCGGTTAACAGATGCCGCTATAGAATCGAAGAAGGGGTAATTTCTGTGGTACAGTGGCGTTCAAAGTCCGAAAACTGCCCGTACCCAATATTTACTCAGTATACGGAAGATGAAGTCAGATTTTGCTTACAGCGTTTCAAAGTTTACGGCGCAGTATATAAAATGTTTGGTTCAGGAGCAGGGATGAGATCGCTCTTCAAGCGGCATTCGCAAAGACAGCTTCTAGTTGCATAGCAACAATGCATGTACTCGCCAATTTCATCGTATCTATCCTTCTTTTAGAAAGGTAAGATACATGCGCACTCGTACCGATAGAAATCTTATACTAGACACGAGTGCGGAATGAGAGAGAATGCCTGCATTTTTTGGAAAGGCCTGTTTATGTTGCGGTTATTCCACGCGCATTCTATAGGATCTTAAAAAAAAATATTTTGATTGACTGAGGGCAATGAAGGACTAAAGCTATATTACGCCTTTTAGAACTGTACACGCCATAGCTTAGACTAAGTGGAAGATAATCCTTTAGAGTGGTTGTGGCATCCGATCCGTGGAACCATTATATTTATTTTAAGGAATCAACTATTGAACTTTCCTTGTATTTCTGACATTTTTTTAAGGTATAGTATTCTCGTGTATATGGTACTTCTCATCAGAGAAAGGATCGACAATATTCCAAACAAGGTATTTGGGTGCGTTGATGCAACGGAGCAGATTGGTATGCGGGTATGAAGAAAGCAAAATAAAGCGGAGCAGCGTGAGAAACAGAGGTCCAAGAGAGCTAAAAAAACGGCGCAAGACCAAGAACTATTGGAGTACGTGGATCAATAAATTATGAACCCATGAAAAATGTATTAAAATGCCCATAAATATAAACAGCTCAAAACAAATCAGGGGTCCACTTTGTAATCATAAAAATTATTTCAATGGAAAAAGTAATCAAATATATAAAGGGTCACAAAAGTAAGGGCCAAAAGAGAAAAATAAATGGTTCGTTTACAGTTTGGTGAAAGTGACTCCAGTAGAACTGTTTTTATTGAAGTGTTCATTTTTACAAATCTGGTACTCGGCCTTGTTTTCTGGAACTACAAATATTAAAATGTAGAGATCAATGTATCGGTGATTTAAAAAGTATTCCATATATTTGGGGACACAAAGCTGGAAGGTAAATTATAAATTACATGTAAGAACAGTCACCAGAGTGACGATAAATTACCATGCTACGAAGCACAGTCTTTTTTGTAGAGGTTCTCATAGAAGATACTTTATTATTCATCTGGGCTGTAATGTTGGTAAGGTCAACTGCTTTCTAGAAGAACGCGATAGAGGTTTATTGTTAAGTGATTGTTTTAATAAATTCAAACACAATTGAAACAAATTAAAGGTACAACTTCAAACTGTTTTTGTGGTATATAATCCTTTCCATCAAGGTATGCACAGGGTATTTGGCTTAAACTCAGGATCGGCGACATTATATGATGGCATAACCGTCATGATACGCTGGCTAATCAGCCAACATTTCACAATAACCTTGAAATTAACGTTTTATTATAGGACGTGTTTAATTGTAGTACTGAATCCAATTACTATTACTGGCCAGACCAATTAAAAAAATGTGCGATTTTGTAATATATCTTATGTTATATTTGACAAATGTTCTCCTTTCCTATCCCGATTTACAACACGCACGCCAAACGAGGGTCGCAAGGGCTGCTCACACTGACGCTTACAGTAAAAATGCGGTCGTTTCAATCAAGTCGTCACATACGTGATGAGCGTACCCATTACTGCTTCGTTTCACTTTAAGCCCAGACACAGCCCACTCTACGAGAAAATGAGACAAACCAGACAGCTTAAAAAGCGCAGCCTTATGATATTAGTAATATTTATAAACGTGTTCTACAAACGCTGAAACAATCATGAACAAAAAAGGACTAGTGATCTGTGTTTTTTACGCTTCTTTATTGATCCATTACCTTGTAGCGTCTGTTGCGTCTGGACTTAGGATGAAACCAATGTTACTAAATTATGTCAGTTGTGCAACTCCGCGGAGGGTGTTACCCCCCTTACCCCAGCCCGCCTCTCGTCGTTTGAAGCGCCATCTTTTTTTTCGGTCTCAAACTTTGTTTCATCGATTACGGTTATACGCCATCTAGATGATGTGCCTCGAAACATATGTATTCCGTACAGTACACGCCACTTACCACTGCAGCCGTCCTCTAAACCATGGACCTTCAAATGTTTTGGTTAGGAACCGGATTGAGGACCTATTGCAGAATCAATGGCGTTTGTAGCAGCGGTATACGAGGCGAGCGCGTGTAAAGACTGCGGCCATATGTGGGCCGATTCCGGCCCGCTTGCCGGGGTTTGTAGATCCCTGCTCTAAACCCTGGCGCGTCGACCGACGGTAGATGGGCTGCGGGGGAACAAGGGGGTACTCCTCGTGGCAGCACTTTATGTGCCGTTCAGTAACTAGGCTTATGTAGTAATGTTGGCTAAAACAAAGTGAAACAACAATGTGTCAAGATAGTAACGACATAATTGAAACGACTAGACCACTCTTTCAAGTTTGATTACAGCCGTGCAGAAAGCTTTTGTGTTTTGCGAGAAAGTTTCAAATGGGGCGAAAAAAAAACGTTAATATTGGTTAATGAATATCTCGAAACATGCCAAGATGCGATCTTCGACAGTTGGATGAAAACCTGGAGGACGTTTAGGCTTCGCCTTTATGTATATATGTATATAAATATATGTTTCGCGATAACGAAACATATATTCATATAAATTATCACTCGTTTGCAAGCCGTGCAAGCGTGTCTTGAGTGGCCTAGTCAGTAGCGTGTCTGGCTCGCAACCGAAGGGTGGTGTGTTTGAATCCAGCCTAAAATTCTCGAAATGTTTCTTTAATGCAAATTAATTACTTTATAGAATGAAATCCATTGAGACATGCGGCGACCCAGATTCTGCATTACATTCCATGTTTTTCAATCACTTTCATTCAACGCGTGGCGTCGCGTTTCTCGTGAGCGTTGAAGGTTGTTTGAAATTTCAGCGCGAGGTCATGTTGCTATGACGCCATGACCCTATATATCAGTCAGGATTTTCGCGGCACGTCACCGACGACCAATATTCTGCATGCTACCAATTTTCCGCGACTCAAGCTGCTTAGCGCTATCTCGTTAAAATTTTATTTTAAGCGGGCCGCTTTTCCGCTCTATAACTAGTGAAGAAAAATTATCCAAACCCGAGGATTTCACCTTTCTTCTTGGTGGGAAAGTGCATGTAATGTACAATATTTTTCGTCCCAATTAATAAGATGACCCTCTTTTCCTGCACAATTTGAAATGAAGTCATCCATATATACAATGTAGCGACTTTTTCCTTAATTACATCTAAGATTTAGGCATTTATTATTTCGTGGCACACGCTTTTGGGTGCCCACTGTAGTATTGTGTTTGCAATGTGTTGGTTACTTTTCGGCACTTCCCGTACAAGCGCATGGCATCGAATACGTACCAACCCCGGTTGGGGCTGCTCTGCTCGCAATCTATTGTAAATATTAGTCTTGTTACAAGCTCCGATTTGTGTGGACATATCGTTTCTTGCTCGGTGTTCATGCTTGACCCATGGCCACCAAGATTTCCTTGTCTCAGGCGCTGCGCCATGTAAGCTTTTTGAATTTCTTAGCAGGCCTTCTTAGCTTTAGAAATTTTCCACCCCCTTTCTAGTGGCCCTCCCTAGTCACAGCATTCTGGCGACGAGATAATTTTGTATTAAGTTTATTTTTTTTTTCATCCTGAGGTGCGGATTTGTTTCGTGCCGATTATGCATCCAGTTTACGTTTTTGCATCCAGTCTCTAAAAGACAGTTGCTCAATTATTAGGAGCGATCCTTCATTAGGTTAAGTTTGCCGTTAGGGATGGCTGTACACCAGACTTGTACGTAATCCGTTACAAGTAACGAAATTACTTGTAATCCCTTACATTTATCAGTAATTTTGTAACGGATTAATTACATATTTTCTAGAGTAATTTTAAAGTAATTTCCTTACATTTTTGCGTAACGGATTCCTTGTAATCCGTTACATTTTTTTCCAGGACCAACCCCCCCCCCCTCCCTTTCTAAAACAAAGTTGTTGTTTTTTCCTTTTCTTTTTTTTTTTTTTTTTTGGGGGGGGGGGGTTAAGTCGAGTGCTGTGACACTGTCACCGCAAAGGGAGGCTTGGCACTCTTCAGTTCCGCAAAGCCCTTTTTTTTTGCAACAGCAAGCCTCTGAATCTATTTTTTTTTATACCCTAACAACAATGTCGAAAAATCCAAATGAACATTTCTACAAAAAAGAAAGAAGGGAAAGGAGGGCGGGGCAAGTTATATCCGCCTTTTTCAGTTTCTTTGTTTTTCCTTTGCGATCGAAGGTGGGGAGGGGACACCAAGTGATTGTATGCCTCTTCGAGAAGCTCGAGGCGGTAAGTGCACAGACAAGAAATAAGTGTCCTTCTCGGTTATAGTGACTACGACCATTTTCATAATGTCACAACTCAAGACATCGCTCTGTCTACCCTAAAATCTACTAAAAGAGATGTGATAATATGTGAAGGTGTTATTGCCACAAGCATGCATGCTCGTTTGTTGCTGCACACTTATCATCTGCTCTTTGAAAACAGGATGTTTTTTTTTTTTCAGTTTTTTTCACCTTATCTGACCCTGTTCTAAAAGCTACTTACTTTTTTGTAGTGCAACTTCTAGGGTTGGCCCACTTTATTTGTGAATTCGAAAATGGTAATAGTCTTCCTTTCTTTTTCTTTCTGTACTGATCCCAGCAGGACGCAACTTATCCCAAGCAGATATTTTTACAAGTGAGACATAATGGTGGCTGAGGTAACTTGATATTCTGGCTTGAGGAGAGAGTGAAACTTGTGAGTGGAGCCATAGCGCGGCTTACTTAGTACTCTGCCCTTCGCTGCCCATGGCATCAGCGGACGTTTATCTGGAGAACACCGGAGTAAACTGCAGTCGGTTCGTGCTCCGTGCTTTTTTGAACAGCACCAAGAAAGGTACACACGGCAAACGTTCGTTTATATTCCCTTCTTTTAACTGCCGTCCAAATTAATTGTTGTTATGAGTGTGCTTTTTTTATTACTTATATTTATATATTGGAAACTTTTTTTTTTATTCACCAACGTCTCCACCGAGGCTTGACCTGTTCAGAACCAAAGGAAGAAGAATATCGAGCCAAACCTTATTTAATTTTGAATTATCACCTTACTGTTACAACTATGTTTTGCTATTGTCTGTCAATATATGCCGGTATAGTAAGATGGACATAATTCTTATTTTAGTTTTGGCTTGATGTATGACGACTTCTACAGTTCGCGATTTTGACAACGAAGAATTTTAGTAGATCGTCCCAATGAGTCCGATAACGATACCCGATACTCCGCTCCCGCCTTTGCGCATTCATCATATCGTTATCGGGGGTATCGGAGGTATCGGAACGATCTACTAAAACTCTCGAATATCAGGCAATGGCTGCAACGAGGAAGCTTTGCTTTATCTTCGAGGTACGTAAATAGTACCTCCATTGCTTCGCTGAAAAATCTCAATGCAGAGCATAAAGCATTCGTGAGGCACAATATGGCACTCCAATGCAGTGCTTCAGTTCAAAGAGTGTTCAGCGTAGCAGCTGACATATTAAGTAAGAAATAACGCGAAATGTCTGACGAGACTTTCGAGAGTCAGCTCGTGCTGAAAATACTCCAGGTCATTAAATGGAATAGGTTGCAACAATAAGAACTTGAATAACCCTCTTCCCTTTGTTTCTTACTTGAGGGCCATAATGTTGAAAGTAACGCCACGAAAGTAACGGATTACTTGTTGGGGTAACGGTCAATTACTTTTATTGGAGGGTAATTGTAATTGTAATTAATTAAATTTCAGCCTTGAGTAATTATAAATGTAATTCGTTACTATTTTTCAGTAACGTGTACAAGTCTGCTGTACACTATCGTTTAGCTGATGTTTTCTTGGATAGCGTCAAGTCAACGCAAGTTCAGGAAGCGTTATCGCTGACTCTTTGGATGGAATTGCGACAACTCTTAATTACATTGTTTGATATCGCATTGTAGTTTGAGCCGTCCGCGAGAGAACGCGAATCCTTTCACCCTCTCAGTCAGCCCCCATATTTTATATTAAACGTAGAGTTTGTTGATAGACATTCCAGGCCCCGACGGCAAGGTAGTTAGTATGAACGTTTCCGCTACCAAAGTCTACAAGATGGCCGCCCTTCTCCTCCGCCTTCCCGGGAATCCACGCGGGGTAAGTCAAGTCATCGTGTTCAGCGGCCGAGAATTGTCACCTAGGCGAATTCAGCACTGCTGTTCCAAAGGGACGCAGCTGCCGTTTGGCAGCAACCGTCCTCATACTCGAAAGTTCTGCCCAGCGTAACTAGCCACCTGCTTCGCTTGTGTTGAACCAGGACACTTCAACAGTGCCTGCGAGAGTTGTTCTCACAAGCCTTTTTCGAGCCTGTCGGTGGCCGCGCTCCAGCTGTAATGGGCCTAGCAAACTTCTCATCGCAAGCGGACAACTCCGCCAGAAAATATTTTTATATTCTCAGAGGATGTTCCGGATAGACGCGCCTACCGTAGTCCTCGCAACATTACTTTTGACTTTTCTCCAAGAGATCGGTCTGCGCCCTGTGTGGCACAATGACACCAACAGTCCTCGCGGGTATCCATGGTTCCAGATACGCCAGTCTTCGATGCTGCGACGGAGATTAAAAAAGGGCTTCAACGGCAAGACGTCCCACAACTGCACTGCCCCGATCCTGTCGTTCCTTGGTCTATCACCTCCGATGTCCATGTTTGTTCGGTTCTCGATATTCGTAGTCTGGCTGCTGCATAGCCAAATATACTTGTTCTCAATCCAGCGCTTTCAGAAGTCGGATAATCTGACCCTGTTTTTCCGATTTCATCAAAGCTAGACTGCGCTAGGCATGGATCTACCCTCGTTCCTTTTTATGGGCATAAAGTCTCGACGAACAATAATCCTGCTGATGCTTCCCCTACTGAAAAAAATGCGAACGGGTTGCGACATTGTTTATTTGTACGATCATATTGTGTTATTGTATACGGGTACTCGTTTAACACTGGTGCCCGATTGATAAGGGCATCCATTCAATAAAGGTACCCATTTGTTATCAGCACCTTTTAGATTCAGAGAGCTGTTTGATACTGGCACACGTTTGATAAAGTTACTTGTTTGATACAATACACTTTTGAAAAAAAAAAAAAAATATTGGTAAGCTTTGAATCGGTGCTCTCTGAAATAAGTCTACCCAGCACACACAAACCATGAGCCTTTGACGCTTTTTTCAATTGAAAAATTGATTACAGTAAGTGGCCTACCTCTGACGGGTAGGGAAGGTACACCATATTCGATAATATTCGTCGTTGAGGAGAGACATATTCTAGCAATCCGTCGTTCATCAAATCAGTGTTCAAACAAAGGTGATTTGTCAACACAGCGAAGTACATAATGACACCCGCTAAAATATTCATCCGGGAGTAAGCACCAAGGGTACACCAGCCGGGTGCAGCAGTAGCTTCCACTGTAGTAGCGAAAAACTAGCTACTCGGATTGCTGCGACAAAATGGGGAAGTAGGTTCTGGGTAGACATGGCCTTCGCGATCCCGAAGCGCGCTCGCAAATGTTTCTCAGACCGTCTCTTTCGACTCGCTCCCCAGCAGTACCAGCGTAATTGCGCTACCTCAATCGCTTGCCTCAAGGTGGAGACATCCTCTTAAAAATCGAAGAGTGACAAGCCGTCAGAGTCGCGGGCATCCCGTGCGGATGGAGTCAGTTGCGTCGTCGGGCTTCATTTTGTGTTCAATCGGGCTCCGCGGTCTGTTTCGTGTTTGGCAACTTCCAGGTCTGCCGAAATAAGGAATGGGGTTAGGGTTAGAGTTTCTTGGGGAGAGAAGAAAATATTGTTCTTCTGGGACTGCCGAACTCATTTATCCTTATCTGCCGAAACAGCTTTCCACAGAACTCATTTCAAGCGCCTTCTGCGTTTCTACAGCAATAGCCGTTATGGGCTCTTCGACCCTTCGAAATGATGCAAGAAGTCTATGTTGTCACGTGATTTCATGATGTTTTGAAGCGTCACAATGTCACGTGACGACAGAAAGTCACATGACATTATAGTTTCACATGGCGTAATTATATCACGCATCCACGCGTGTAGTCGCCTGACATCATCTCTCTGGAAAGTTTTATGGTTATGGTTGAGTGTGTCACTCTCCGAGCATACACTTGTGATGGTTCCTCCTTGTAAGAGGCAAAATATACAAGGATACATTAGGGTTCGGTAGGATGTCATAGCTATCGCTGTAATTGCACAGATAGCTTAGATTCTAAAGACGGGCGTGCATGTCGAGCCACGGGGAGAGTTTGAAATTTCATGACGATCTCAACCCACGCCCATTTGCCACGAGTGCGCGTGTGCGGGTTTTTCGCGTGGTGTGAAGAAAAGCAGGAGGAATAGCAGAGATGCTTCCAGGCAACTAACGCCAATATTTACCAACGCGCACGTAACCTGTGGTAGCGCTGTTAACTATCAAAAAAGCTCGTGACATTGATGTTCTACAAATCAGAAAGCACAGAGTGCTTTAAAAAGTTAACAGCACAGGCTCTGCCGTATGTAGAAAAGTGCTCAGAAAGAGATGACCATAAGATAAAAACTTATAAAATTATATCAAAGATGTTTGTACGGACATTCCTGGTCAACATGGCAATGACTATGACAGCATGGGTAATGCAACGGATGAAACTGATTGAAGTCACTGCATCGCAGAGCACTTCGTGTCTAATAAAAAATTCAAGGCTTGGAACCTGTAAATAAACCAGGTTGAAAGTTGGAATATCGAATAAACAACGTCAGAAGTTAGAATACCGAATACACCAGGCTGCAACAAGGTTGGAGTTTATAAATACACCAGTGATATTTTTCATGAGATGCCACTGTGTGTTTGCATATTGTTCGAGGCGGGGTTTAAGCCGCACGTCCGGAGGCTTCCTGGCTCGTGACGACGACCATTCCCCGAAGTGAAGAACCCAGGGGTCCAGTGGAGGTGGGAGAATTGGTAACGTAACGAACGGTTTAATTACATGGTAGCGATACAGTCGTCAAATCCAAGAGAACAACGGAGCAGCCTCACGCTGCCTTATATAGGGTCCGTTTTCTCCCTCACTCTCCGCCAGGGCAGCAGGTGCGACCGCCAAGTGCGTTGCAGCAAAGTCCGCCGCGTCGTAGCCAGAAGTGCGTCGTAGCCATGGTTCTCCGCAGTTAGGCCATGCCTCTCTCCCCTTCCGGAGCGCACGAACCCACACGCACACACACACACGTCCCGTTGACGTCACGGACGCGTTGAGACTCGTTTTGGGCAGGCTTCGACAGGTGGGCGACAGTCCTGAACAGATCGTGACTCGTTTCCGCAGGGTTGAAACTCGGAAGAAGCTTGCCGAAGGTTCCATTCTTAACAGCCCTTCCGGGGCCAGGGAAACCTCGAATGGCCGGTGGTACAATCGCTGGCCTGAAGAGGTGGGCCTGTGGTAGGCCTTGAGAAGACGCTGCAAGCACTAAACAAACTCCCAAACCTCTCACAACGGAGGCATCAGCGGAAACGTCCCCCACAACACCACGCCACACCGCAGTCAAACGCTCGGAATTCGCCAAAGACCCGCCCGACTGGATTACGGATTACCAAAATTTGGTACAATTCCGGGTATCGAGACCCCCTGTCGCCAAAAAAACTCATTTTTCCAACGAGGTCACTAAGAACAAAATACAAAAGACAAAAACTCTTCGCAATTTGTGAGGTACTTTTGGGGTTTTAACGAAGTGCCCCAACTTAGATCCTCCTTCCCGTGGATGACGAAGACCTCTGAGATCATCCCTACTATTTTTCGTGATGTCAGAAAAATCTGCTCAACCCATCGGCATTGCCGTTAATTTTGCCTTTCCTTTTTCTTACGCTGAAGTCATAGTGATCGATTTTCACGTGATTTCTAGACGTAAAAATGCGGTCCTTATAGCGCCGATATAACAATCTGCCTTTTTCATGCCCCGTCACATTGGTCCTAGCAATCTCCTGAGCTGTACCGCGAAACCCTGACACACTAGGGTCGCTCTTCTGCTCGACTGTCAAAGACACTCTGTCTACTCGTAGCAGAGAACCAAAGTTACGTGACACCGGAGCTACGAGAGATCTTTCACTGACCCCGTCTTCCTCCGCCTTTTTCTTTGGCGCGTTGGGACGGCGTACGCTTTCTAGTGCTAAGAGGTCAGGCTGTTCTACAACCTGGTCCCTCTCATCCCGGTTTTCTGCCTGCAACTCTGGGAGTGCTTGCTCCCCGTCAGCTGCCTCAGGCGCTGGATCACTCGTCAACAAAGGGGCGACCTGACGCGATATGGACCTCGTACATGACTGAACTAGCCCTTCTCCCAGTTGTTGACCCCTTTCGCGCAGCAGGAAATCTGACCGGTTAGAAAACAAATAAGGATACTCCAACGGGACTGTTTGCGAGACAGCCGCCTCTGTCACTAGCTCTCCGAACGGGTCAGTTATCCTTACTGTCGCCATAGGCAGACAGACACTGTGCTTTTCGAGCAGCTGCTTGATCCAAACTACCTTTCCAATAAAATCGGATGGCGTTACATACGACGGATGAACAACGTCCATCGTTGTTGCACTGTCCCGAAGCGCCCTGCACGGCTTTCCGTTTACATGAAGCTCGTGAAGATAGGGACGAAGAAGCTTCAGGTCCTTGTCACTACCGTTCACGTACGAGAACACAACCCGCTGTTTCTTACATCTGGCCGCTGTGTGTCCCGGCTCCTGACAGTTGTAGCACAGGAACGGCTTCCTTGCCTCGAACTGCCCTGTTGGGCTTTTCCGCGCCTCGTCTCCGTTCGAGTGTTCTGCGCTCTTTTCTGGGACCTTTTGTCCTGCTTCGGGCTTCTCGGGCCCGTTTTCTCGCGAGCCGTTTCCCTGTCGGAAGGTCTTGCGCTGATCGCTCCGGCCGGGTTCGCTTTCCTCTCCGCTCAGCTTTCTACGCGTTGCGTACTCTTCGGCTAGCTCAGCGGCCCTTTCGACAGAGTCGACTCCCACCCTGTCCTGCACCCAGAGCTTGACTGACTGCGGAATGCTACGAAAGAACTGTTCGAGGCACACACACTCGACCACCTTGTCTCGGCTTTCGTGCACTTCCTCGCTCTTTAACCATTCTATCAAGTTGGTTTTAAGCCCGTACGCGAATTCCGAGTAGCCCTCGCTGCTCTTTTTGGATGCGTTTCTAAACCTTTGACGGAACGCCTCGGCAGAAAGGCGGTACCGCTTCAAAAGGCTGGACTTCACCTTGTCGTAGTCGTCCGCGTCTCCAGTACTAAGGCGCGCGACAACCTCTGCAGCCTAACAGGGCAACAAAGTCAAAAGCCGTTGCGGCCACGTTTCTGGGGCGAAGCTCAACTTCTCACATGTCCTCTCAAAGTTAACTAAGAATAGGCGCACGTCTTCCCCAACTTTAAACGGCTGCATGAGCTTCTTCATTTGATACGACTCGGTCTCACTTGCTCGTACCGGAGCCCCAACTCTACGGTTCTGCGAGTTTAATCGCTGTTGTTCAATTTCGAGCTCTAGCCTTTTCAGCGCTCGCTCCTCTGTCGCAGCCTGCGCTCGTTCCTCTCGCGCTGCAGCCTGCGCTCGTTACTCTCTCGCCGCAGCCTTCTCCTGCTCTCGTTCCTCTCTCGCTGCAGCCTGCTCTCGTTCCCGTTCCTCTCTAGCTGCAGCTTGCGCTCGTTCCTCTCTCGCCGCAGCCTGCGCTTGTTCCTCTCTCGCTGCAGCCTGCTCTCGTTCTCGTTCCTCTCTAGCTGCAGCTTGCGCTCGTTCCTCTCTCGCTGCAGCCTGCGCTTGTTCCTCTCTCGCTGCAGCCTGCTCCTGCTCTCGTTCTCGTTTCTCTCTCGCTGCAGCTTCGCTCTTAGCGTTCTGAAGCAGTTCCCACACAATTTTAATTTCCTCTGCTTCCGCGCTCTCTGAAATCGCTTTACCGATCTCAGATTTCTTCATCTTTTGCTCCACCTCCACACCCAATTCTTCACATACACAGAGTAAATCTGTTCTCAGTAACCTCATTAGATCCATGATCGCTGCTCTTTAGCTTTGGCTTTGCTATAAAACTTGTCGCGAGGTTGTACACAAACCTAGCGCACGAGTCAAACACTAAAGATTCCCAGCAGTTCAAAATTAATTACCCATAATCTGAAGCCTGGCGAATCTCAAAGCAAAGTCCAAACGCTCACCCACAGATGTAGCACGATGTCGCATGGTCCGATCCCAACCGCTGCCAACCAGTTGTTCGAGGCGGGATTTAAGCCGCACGTCCGGAGGCTTCCTGGCTCGTGACGACAACCATTCCCCGAAGTGAAGAACCCAGGGGTCCAGTGGAGGTGGGAGTATTGGTAACGTAACGAACGGTTTAATTACATGGTAGCGATACAATCGTCAAATCCGAGAGAACAACGGACCAGCCTCACGCTCCGCCTTATATAGGGTCCGTTTTCTCCCTCACTCTCCGCCAGGGCAGCAGGTGCGACCGCCAAGTGCGTTGCAGCAAAGTCCGCCGCGTCGTAGCCAGAAGTGCGTCGTAGCCATGGTTCTCCGCAGTTAGGCCATGCCTCTCTCCCCTTCCGGAGCGCACGAACCCACACGCACACACACACACGTCCCGTTGACGTCACGGACGCGTTGAGACTCGTTTTGGGCAGGCTTCGACAGGTGGGCGACAGTCCTGAACAGATCGAGACTCGTTTCCGCAGCGTTGAAACTCGGAAGAAGGTTGACGAAGGTTCCATTTTTAACAATATCCAATTATATCACAAGGTGCGTAACGGGCAGCGGTGGTTTGTGTTACATCTCGAAAATATAGCCGTTTTCTAGAAAACACCTTACCTTTTAATTGAGCACATACATTTATCACAGTTTATAAAAAACGGCAAAATCATTGGTAGGTGATGGTATCTCACAGATGTCTGTTTTTTTCTAAAGCCGATGTCCCACTGCTTATGCATCTTACAAAAGGCCGTCTGCAAAAATATTCCAACAGGAGTCACCACGAGATTTTTGCTTCGAATGCCGAATGGCCACGAGTTCAAAGAAACACTTCGCACGTGACGTTCGATCCACGGATAACGTGGGGACTGATATGTGTAGGCTTTCTTTTGAATGATGTATAAGCAGTGTGACCCCGGCTTAAAAGTGTTTCTACTAGAAGCAAACACCGCAGTATGATCCGCATAAATGCCGTAATAGCGAATAACTATAAATAAAAATGGACAACACTAGGACTGCACTTTGATAGTATCAAACCACGTGCTCGTGCTTAGAAAGCTACGCCAAACAAGGTGCGGAGTTTTGAATACTGAAAGTTGTAGAATTATATTTATTTAGACAAAGTCGAATGTTTATATACGAAGTTAGTTTCATTTTATTTTTTTCACGTTTTTTACGCCTCACAGGTTGCAGTTAAATATCCAAAAGGCGCGCTTGTAGCGCTAGAAGCCACATGTCCAGAAGAATATGTAAAATTAAATAAGCAATACAACCTGTCCACCTGCTTCCAAGGAGAAGCTTTTCACCACTCTTTCACAATACAGAAAAATCCATAAGCAGAAGCTCCAGTAACTTGACGCAACATGACTTTTTATTGGATTCTTTTCGTTCGCTCCACGATGAAGCCACTGAAATGGCAAATTCTGTGTATGGGTTGAGAGCGCCTGCCTGCGCAGAGATGCCGCCTCCTCCCTTTTTCCGCTTACGTCCTCTCCGCACTAATGGGACGGCCGGAGAAGCGTTCGCGCCGTTCACGCGGTTCAAGATCTCTGAGGGCATGGGGTAAAAAGTAAAATATGAACAGAGCTGCTGACAGGTGGCACTAACAGCGCGGACTGCGCTGGCCGCGGCAGCACCCCCGCCCTCCCCTTTTGTTTTCATCCCTCCCTCCATTAACTATGTTCTGGCCGTTTGTTTGTTTGATTCCGCTGGTTCGATTGCGAATTTCAAAGATAGCTTGTTTGAGCCCGTAAAGTTTTGGATGCAGCTTCTGCGCAATTCAGCTATCTTCGAAAGACGCAGGACCCCGCAAGGTTACGGGTATTCCTCAATATATCTAACAACAAATAAATCAGTTCAATTTGTATTTATATTTTTGTACGAAAAATGCAGTTTTTTCGGATTTTCTCTCATGAGGCCTTAACGAGTGAATTGCGGACCTAAACAGTGCATTGATAAAGTGTGCATTCGCAAGTGGAGATGAATATCTTCTGTTAAATCGAACATAGCATCGTTCTTAAAATATGTTTATAAAAAACTTTGATTCAATCTACATGCGTTTGCTTCGGCACGTTTTAGCGTGTTCCGCGTTTAGCGAGACTAATTTACAAAATCCTCTGGGAGGTAGAAACTCAGCGAATATACGTCTTTATAATAATGTTTTTTTTTTTTATTTGAACGTATGAACATTTGCGGGCAACTTTATTAAGCTTTCTTTTTTGTCTTATGACTAAATATATTTACATTCAAATAACTCTCACAGCATGAAGCTAGAACTCACCTACCGTAAGCTAAAATCAAGGCGCCAGTATTCAGGATAATTTTAGTCCTCGCGTCACAGATGAGTGTGCGTGCTTCCAGCGTAAACCAAAACGTTCCTTCGAATTAACAAACATCTAGCGATCGAACAGCCATGTAGGAAGTACGGACGAAAAGAAGAAAAAAAAGCTGATTCGGTTCGAATGTGTCAATTTCACCAACTTGGCGTCGGCACCGTCGGCGCGACCGCGCCATCTGCGCCTACGCGAACCGCACGACGAGAAAAAGGGATGAGAGAAACGTTGCGGTAGCCACGGGTAAAAATTAAAACGCTGGCACCGCGGAATTCGCAAGCCCGTCGGGCGAGGTGCTTTCCGATTGGCTAAGGAGCACAGACAACATCGGCCGTATTGTGATTGAGGTGGTCCTGTATTGCAGAGCATTAGAATCTAGTGGCAAGAACCAGAGCTAGGTACAAGTGGGAACGCATGAATGGATGTAGAAAATGAGATGCCATTTAGCATGCGGTGCCTCACAATGGTCAACCTAGGAAATTCGAAGATGCATTTGGCGGGGGACACATGGACATGCATTAAAATAAACAATCCAATCTGCAAAAGCAAAACAATGAATTTACGATAAAGTTCAGGCAACAGAATTCTGCATTTGCAGTGTGGCCGAGAGGGGCAGTACTAAATCAGCTTAAAATATCCTCTGGACTGCGACGACGCACACTCACAATTAGAAGTTTTGACGAATGGTCCTTACCTGAAGTTTGAGCGGGAATTACACGAAGCCTATGGAAACACTTATTATCAAGTGGACCACTCCGCTGTAGAGTGGTCCAGCTGGTTTGCGAGTTTCTTTTCTAAGTGCTCGAGCGTCAGTCGTCTCGAGTTTATTGTGAGTCCCAGGAACACCAAGTCTGGGGCTTGTGTTAGAACTGATTTGCCTAAGCTTACGTCAATACCCCGGTTTTGTAGAAGGTTCATAATTAGACGTCCCTGGATTGCCAGTAGGGAGGGAGATCGGTCCATCTTGAGGATGTCGTCTAAGAACATGAGGATGCAAAATATTTTGGTCCGGAGATATGCCGCGACTGGTTTCAGGAGTTTTGTGAAAAGACTCGGCGCCTATCTGAGGTCAAAGGGCAGCACGCTTCAGCGATAAACTGTTCTCCCCCCAAACGCCAAGCCAACAGAGGTCTTGAGGCAGATTGGGACCGACAGGCACACGTTTTGCAGATTGATAGGTATCAAAAATTCGTCCTGCTGGATAAGGTCCCTCAAGGTGTCCCACCCTTCCACCTTGAAGTGATTGTGTTCCACCGACTCGTTTCGTTATTTGAGACCTAGGATCGGACGCACGTTGTCGTCCTTCTTTGGTACTGAAAAAAAAGGGAGAGGAACTTAACTTCGGAGGGCAGTACACGTCAAACTGCTCCTTTTTTAATAGCTCGGACACTGGCTCCCGGACTTGATTTGGCTGTCCTCGGGTCGGCACGCTCTGTAAGCCTTGTTTTGCTTGTACCTGTGTCAACTTCAGCTTGTACCACTGTATTGTCTGAAAGACCTATGTAACAATACGCCAGTCGTCCCGCAGGTGGTATTTCTAATGTGTGCGGGTTTAGAGCCTCGATACCTGTGGTTCAGGAAGACCCACTTGAGTAGCCTCGGTAAGGGGTCTTCTGTGAAAGGGCTGCTGGCTCCCACTCCATCTCTGGGCGCTTTTTGCCGAGGCAGCACGGAGCACCTAAAGGGTCTCGTTCCTACTCCGGAGCTGCTCCAGGAAGCCCTCCCGAACAGCAAGGGGGCCCTCATCCCCGCTGTTATGGCAAATCATCTGGCCGAGGTCTGGTGGGACTCGCGCGATCACCCCCTCCACCCATCCCCCCTCGCCCCCCCCCCCCCCCCCCCCTCCGCTCACCCCTTTTGCGCTCGCGGATAAGCGACGCGAAAAGCCGCCCCAGATGAGCGACAGCTGCCCCCAGGTGGTCCGCCACCATCCGCCTATTGATCGCCTTCTCTAAAAGGCCGGCATCCACAAAACTTACCAGTGGCCCTATAGCTGCAGCCACCTAGTCCTGGCCTTCTCTCAGAGCCTGGTCTCGTGCTGTGACATTTTCGGGCCCTTCCACGCCTCCTTCTCGACGACGGGTACTGCATTTCGCCAGGGTCTTCATCTCCGAAGACAGCACCGGCACTTTGGCGAAGGGGTGCCGTGGTCGCGGGAAGCTCGTACCCTCGAGTAGGACACAGCTACGTGCGGGGCGATTTTACGTGTGACACGTTTACAGCGCTGGTCGGCTGAGATGCTCGTCGCGTGTGCTACGGTCCTTAGTAAGGAGACACACCATAAGGACGGCAAAGAGAAAGAGAGCTTATCCTGCAGCATTTTCCAGAGAGTCTGCTCTTTTGGTGGTCGGCAGAGTGCTCGGTCACACTACGGAACGCATTTAAGTACCGCGAGCGTGCGTGCACCCTCTCTCTCTCTCTCTTTCACTCTCCCCTGGCGGTCAAGCGGCGGTATGACCCAAGTTCTTAACGGTTTGATCAAACTGTTCACACGTTCGTCCGAACCGGTGAGCAGCTTTAAACCGGTCCCCCAGGCTCCTTTGCGTTAGGAACAGGTCCGGGTACCGCTACGCCGAAACTAGGGAAGAGTTTCGCTGAGCCTGTAAGCAGTTTGACCGAATCGGTAAGTAGTTACAAACCAGTCCGTGACACCGCTTTGAGTTGCAACACGTTCGAATACCTCTACGATCAAACCTGTTAATAGTTTGACGAGGCCAACGAGAAGTTTGATCGAACGGATGAGCAGTTTGGGGATCAAACCGGTGAGCAGTTTGGTTATTGTGCTCAACGAAGTTTCGAACCGATTACGTATATGGTTAGACTGGCACCGGTAGGAAACTGTTGAAATTCCAAACGTGTTTTCTTAGAAGGGTTCGGCAGAGCACCATGACTTAAAAACAAAGCGCAGCCTCCGACTACATCTACATCTATGAAGACATATCAGTATTTGTTTTTGTACCATTCAATCTCTTGGACATAAACCGTCATAAGTTTTCCTTTTGGACGCTCCTCGTTGTCCGCTGCAACAAACCCATCTTCCACCGATGTTTGGCGATTATGTAATGACCTTGCGTTCCAGTAGCTCTTTTGGATTTTTGGTTTGTAATACTGATATTTTTATTTCGAGCATTCTTAATGCTCAAAACAGGCGGATTGGTGAATATTAATCAGAAGAATCCATGCTACTGAAATTGTAGCTTGTAGAAAAGTAGAAGAGAGAGAAGAATGTGGACAAACAGCATCTTAACAGAGATGCTGTCAGTCTACATTATTTTGCCACATCTACTTTGAATTTAACCCTACTTTCCGTATCTGGTTTTAAATATAATTTCTCAGTTCATTTCCAGTGAGTTTTCCAACAGGGGAAAATTACGTTTATTTGTTTTTAACTGAGAGACAGAGTGATCTCGGAATATGATTTTCAGTGGTGTCTCCCACTTGGGACATGGCAAGTGCCGAGACACATTTTGGCACATATGCATTGCAAGAGCTTCATACTGTGGCTTTAACTTTTTTTGAACATATCTCCCCGTGAAACTTTTGGTTCAGTTCAATATCAACAAATAAATGTACAAATAGTCTTGTGATCATTGCATCAATTAACTATTGAACATGTATTATTTATTGCGGATATCGACAAGGTTAAAATAATTAGAAATGAAACCGTTCTAACATTGTATACTTTCGCAGTGTGTAGAGTCCTTTGTGTAGAGTCCTTTTTTGTGTTTTTACTAACTTTCCACCAGTCATTTTTTCGCACGACTGTGGTAGTTTGTTTGCATATATTCCAGCAAATTTCGTGTGTTTTTTTGAAGCAACATATTACTGTTGGTGAAATATTCATTAAAACAGAAGAATGTTGTATTGTGACTGCCTTATGTGGCGCGCTTATTACGGATTCACGTTCACGGAAACGGGCTCGAACATCAAGGTCAGACAGTGCGCTCTCTACGCGCTGGCTGTTGTAGATACCGGTAGACTTACATACTCTGACCTGTGCAAACGTGCGTTTTTTGATCGGTTTGACCGATTGGTCCTGGGTCACCGAGACTCCCCAGGTAGCACGCCAGAGGAATGCCCAACTTGGGCAAAGGTCTGGCAAAAATAAGGGCCCAACTTTGGCGGAGTTAGGTTTTTGCACCATGGCAATCATCAGTGCCAAAGTACGGTGCCTGACTTTAGCCTCAGTTGGGCGATCCTAGGGCATGCCAAAGTTTGGCTCTTCTCTGGTGCGCCAGAGGAGCGCCAAAGTTATAGTCACATTAGTGTTGTCGAGTTTATTTACAAGACAGAAAATGAAATATTTAGTTTTATTTGATATTAGTTGTAATTATTTTTTTTAAAGCAATTTTGAGAGATGCTTCAAATAGCTGTTTGCCATTGATTCTAGCGATGCTTTAGAAGCTGAAGTAAAAATGCATTAGTATCTTCCGCATACATGACAAGCTCCGAGGATTTTAGAACATTTGTGATATCGTTAACGTAAAAAAATGAATAATAAGTGTCCTAGTATAGATCCCTGAGGAACCCCGTGCTGAAGTTTGAATATAGTTGAAGAAATGTTATTGGCGTGCACGAACTGAGAGCGATTTTCAAGGTAGAGTTTTATTAAGGTCAAGGGAATTCCACGTATGCCATATTGTTGAATTTAATGTCGCGTTGAATAGTATTGAATGCTTTGTTTTGAAATCTAGAAACAGGCCTAAGGTGTACAGTTTATGTTCAATGCTATTTATAATTTTATCTTTTATCTCAACTAGTTCTTCTTCTGCGGATTTTGATTTTTGAAAGCCGTATTGACATTTATTTATTGCATCGTGTTTAGACAAAAAGTCCCCTAGCCTAATGTGTATAAGCCCCTAAAACATTTTTGAGAAAATAGGCAAAACCGAGATTGGTTTGTAGTTCTGTAGAAGCTGTTCTCTTTCTTTGTAGACCGGGGTAACTCTCGCACCTTTTAGTTCGTCTGAGAATATACCAGTTTCTAAAGTGCGATTTATTATACGTGACGAGTGTTTACTTATCTGCTGAGAGACATATTTGACAGGCTTTGATTTGAAATCGTCTACACCAGCTGCAGCGTTATTTTTTTGTTTAAGTATAAGGCCCATCCACTTCGTAAAATATTGTTGGTGATAGCATTATCGTATTCGACAGGCTAGTTGTGGTCTCTGTGGCACAGCGTTGCGAAGAACCTTCGTGGGACTCGCAGTGCATATTCATCAGATTCGTCATTTTCTGGCCACTTCGTTTTTTTTCCATCGACCGTAATACTTTGTATTCCTTTCATACGTCTCTTCCTATCAGTGATTGCGTTTACAGTTTCCCATATCTTTCGTGCGTCATTGTACACACTTCAAAACATGCTTTGATAATATTCTGACTTTGCATTCTTGAGATCGGAGTTCAATTTATTCCTCTGTTTTTTTGTTGTTTTTTTTCAAATTCTATGAGAAGGCTTTGATCTCTACAGTTAATAAGCTGTTGAACATCTTATCCTTTCTCTTAATTCGTCGATATAAGTCATTGGCGATCCACGGCTTTCGGACTTTGTTTTTACGCCTATTTACTTGTATAAGCGGAAATGCAGTATCGAAACAATTCTTAAATTTTCGAGAAAAGTTTGTGTAAGCAAGGTTTGAATCGTGTTCTAAGAGGACGCTTTCCCAGCATGTTTGATTGATCAAGGCGCGAAAACTCTCCAGTGATTCGTCCTTTATTCGTCGGTAGGTGTAGATTTCACGTTCAGCTGTATTTTCGCCCTGTGAAAAAGATCTTAGAAAAAAAAACTAGCGTGTGGTCGCTGATATCATGTGTAAATACACGAGACGTGACTTCCCTAGCGTTGAGGTTAGTTATACATATGTCAATAGAACTTGATGTTTCCAAGGTCACTTGGGTGGGCAGTGTCACAGTGTTCGAGCAAGCGTAAGCGAATAACAAATTATTGAACTCGATTGCATAGCTATCTCAATTGAGTACATAAATGCATGTATCGCCCATATTAAACAAAAATGGTTTGGGGAACGAACAAAGAAAATTTAGCAAACTTTCTAAACAGCGGAGAAAGAACTTCTTTGATAATACCAGGTGCTCTATGAATAACCACAATAGCAACAGTTTTGGCTTGTAAGACAATGCACTCGACGTCAGCTGTAATCATGTAATAATCCAAAACAACATACCATGACATATCCTTTTTCAAATGGATGGCAACGCCCCCTTATTTTTTACTTCGTCGACCCAAACTCGCACATTTATAATCATTAAAGTAAAATGGCTCAGCATGATCTTGAACCCATTTTTCCGAAGAAAGTAATGCGTCAAAGCGAATATTCAAAAAATCAAGAAATATTTCCAAGTCGTCTCGTTTGTTGCTGATACTCCTCTTATTGCAGCCAATTGCAGAAAAACTATTTATTAAAGCCTTAACAAAAAAAGTTATACGATATTTCGTCAAATTCAATCATATGCCTAACAGAAACTTGGCTTGTAGATGGAATTTCTAGTTCTAATTATTTTCCACCCAAGTATGAAGAATATAGACGTGATCGTGACTATGTGAAAACGGGAAAGAGCTTGGGGGGAGGTGTATTGATTGCTGCAGATAGGAGCTTGAAAGTTCATCGGAGGAGCGATCTCGAGTGTTATCCTGAGAGCGTGTGGATTGAAGTAATGTCAACCGATGTTAGACATTTTCTCATTAGCAATTACTATTTTCCGCCGATGTTTGATAACACTATTTTTTGTGAACATATCAACTTCCTGGAAGAAAGAATTGACTTCTCTAAATTTCGAGTGCACATGTATGGCGATTTCAACCTTCCTGGTTACGATTGGGAGTCAGGCAGCTTCTTAGTTAGTCACACGAACACAAGGTTGAAGCTACTTTGTCTGTTAGACTTCGTTCATTTCAATGGTTTTGAACAACGTAATATAGTACGCAACTGCTGTGGAAACATACTTGACCTTGCCCTGGTCACCTCGGTTGTTGATATCAGTCTTGCCAAAGCTCCCCTATCTCGGGTGGATAACTATCATCAACCTTTTATTGTATCATTTTTCTTCCCACTTGCTAAGCGCGTTTTCCATTCACAATCATGGTTTTCCAACTCCAACGGTGATTACTATTCCTTGTATCAGTATCTTCCGGACTGTGACTGGAGTAGTGTTCTAGCTGATCAGTGTGTTGAATCATCAACTTCCACACTTTCGACTATTGTCCAGGAAAGCATGCAACTCTTCATACCAAAGAGGGTGTCTCATAAAAGTGACTATCCCATTTGGTTCTCGAAGGAACTAAGGCATTGCTTAAGGCGCAAGCTACACTATCATCGCCTGTACAAAAAATACTGGCAATGTCGTTTGGTAGACGAGATTTAGTCAATGTCGTGCAGAGGCGAAACAATTGTTTAAGCGAGATAAACAACAACATTCTGACATCGCCGAGAAATCATTGAGCACACAGCCACAGTGTATGTGGAAGCTTGTCAAAGAGAGCATCAAAGAGAATGTTACCACGATCACATTGCGAGATAATGAGGATTGCGTCTCTGACCCTGTTGATGTAGCTAATATTTTTGCGCGCCATTTTAGTGCTTCTTTCGGTACAAATCATGACCTAATGCCTAGCTCGAATATAAATTGCCTGGAGTTTTTGACTGTTGCTCCAATTAATGAATCTCAAGTCTTGGAGGCAATTAAAAAATTGAAACCAAAGTTATCTACGGGAGTAGTTGGAATTCCCAGCTTCATATTAAAAGGTAGTGCTCCACTCCTTTGTCCAGTTTTGGTTCATATATTTAACTTATCACTTGCATCTGAAACATTTCCTACCGCTTGGAAGCGCTCTGTTGTTGTTCTATTACATAAATCTGGTGATCGATCCTTGGTTAACAACTATAGGCCAGTCTCCCTCCTTTGTAGTTTGTCTAAAGTTTATGAAATTGTTTTGCACACCCGCCTTAATGCATATTTTTGTCGGAAGATTATTCCTGAGCAACATGGTTTCATAAAAGGCCGCTCCACAGAAACAAACCTGTGTTCCTTTCTACATCAGATTGTGCCATCTGTCCATAGCGGAGGACAAGCGGATGTAGTCTACTTTGATATGAGCAAAGCTTTTGACAAAGTTAATCACCGACAACTGTTGAGTAACCTCTGCAGTTACGCTCTGTCCCTTAAGTATTGTTCTCTCCTCGATAGTTACCTATCTCAACGGCTGAACTTTGTGCGAGTATCCGGCCGATTATCTGCTCCTTTTTTATCTACTTCTGGGGCCCCTCAAGGCAGTAACCTCGGTCCTTTGCTGTTTTTAATTTGTGTAAATGATCTAGCTTCCTGCTTTAAACACACGAGGTTTTTGTTATTTGCTGATGATATTAAGTTGCTTACAACGGTTAAAACGGTTGACGATTGTGAATGTCTTCAGCGTGATATAGATTCTATTTCGGCGTGGTGTTTTTCAAATGACCTACTCGTAAATGAGTCAAAGACGAAAGTTACGTCCTTTTCTAGGAAGCGTGATATTCTGAGTTTTCCCTATGTATTAGATTCCACCAATATTACTCGCGTTGAGGTCATCCGTGATCTAGGCGTTTTTATGGATCCTGCAATTAATTTCAATTATCACGTGACTACAATTACGAATGCTTCCTTTAGAGTGCTGGGAGCCATTACACGAGTGACAGGCGGTTTTTCTAAACCACTTTGTATTTTACGTTTGTTTTCTTCACTGGTGCGTAGTCGTGTTGAATATGCCTCAGTTGTCTGGAACTGTATTGGAGTGACAAATTCAGGTGTAATTTAGAGTTTTCAACGTAGATTCGTTCGTGTTTTGTTTGATCGTTATTTTCTACCGAATTATTTCTATAGTTATGAGAGGATTTCTGAACTCGTGAAGCTAGACTCGTTGCACAACAGGAGACCAATTCGTGAACTGACTTATTTGTATAAGATTGTAAATGGTATAATTGATTTCCCAGAACAACTCAGTCACATCTACTTGTACGTTCCTCCTAAGTCTTGTAGACTTTCTACTTTGTTCTACCCTCCTGACTTTTACCATGCTGCACCCACGACACGCCTACAACCGACTTATAACCATTTAGAACAGATTCGTGCGAATGCTAGCCTTGAAATTTTTGATGAAAAGCGTAAATTTTGAAAGTGTGTTGAGGCTATTGTTTTTTCCTAACGTTTCGCTTTTATTCTGTTTAACATTTGACTACTCATTGACTCATTGATAAGTGCACCACTAAGGAGGCCTTAAGCTGTTGGTGGGTCACTGAAAATAAGAATAAATAAATAAATAAAAATATTTGCATTCTATCGGATGCGTTTCAGCCATTAAAAATAAAAGATTGTTCTTGAAGTTAGTGGCATCGGTAGATCAAGACTACCTTGTCATTTTGGCTACGTCCTCCGAGTAAGTGATTCTGGTAGCCGCTGATGGTTCTTCTTTTGGCGCGTATAACCTCCCTTCCGATGTCCAGACAAATTTCCACCCTACCTCGAGCTTTTGAGCGATGGCTACTGCCAGATGTCGTTTGTTTTGTCTTGTCAAGTGTTCATTTACGTACACAGGAGACGCCGTTCCAGCAACACCAAGATTATACGCCGTTATGCGTTTATTTTTGCATTTTTCCTTCAGCGAGTTTATTTTGCTGCGTTGGACTAACCGTACGATAATAATGTTTTCCGCCGGTTTTTGTGTCGGCACGTTGTGATAAATGTCGATGTCCGCGTCGTTGATAAGCTCGCCTACGAATTCCCCGATTCGTTTTACAATGGCGGTGCAATCACACTCTCCCGGCGCTCCTTTGATTTCGAGGTTGTTTGCACTTTGATACCGTTCCATTTTCTCTAGCCCATTGGTTTGGTTACGGTTTTCATATTTAAATTCTTGGTGGTGTCTTGTCAGGTTCTGTATTCCTCTCAGCAATTCTTTTATGTCGTCTGCGACATTTTTCAGGCCGTCACAAATTTAGCTGCAGTAGTTCACACTATCCTTCAGTCCTCTTAGTTCGCTTCTTCTTTCTCGACGCAGGTCGTCGAAAGCTCTAATAAAATATTTAGACATCACAACATACACAGTCTCGAAACTAACAGTTCAAGCAGCCAGCACACGGTATCACATGAGATAACACAATTTTCTGTGTTAAGCAGCAGTGCTATCAAAGAAAAACATTTTGAGAAATGTTTGTGATCCTCACCTGCAAATAAAGGCGGTAGTAGTTAGATGTACGTTTGTGGTGCACTGCTGCCGAACTGACGCAAATTCGCCCCGCCGTTCTTGTCATTGACGGTGAAGGAACTGTGGTACCTGTTCTTGATTTGATTAGTGGCGGTCGTTGATGCGCCGAGGCAGTGCGCAATGACGTGCGCTTCTTTTGCAGCAGTCGTTGTTGTTTGTCCGGAAATTCTGGAAACCATGGTGGTGTTAGCTAGATGTGCGTTCGTGGTGCACTGCTGTCAAACGGACGCATAGCGGAAGCTCTTACTTTCCTCACGGAAGCTCCGTCTTGAAAAGCGTTCATCGAAGTATATATAAACTTCATGAGGTTTGATGCACATCAAAAACCCGTCTTCTTTCCAAAATGTTGAATTTGTGCCTTATGTTTTGTTTTGTCAAGATGAAAATATTAAGCAATCCATAAAAAAAGCAAAATTCAATACCTTTACTTCCCAGCCTGAACCTATGCTAGGAGGCCGTATATAAGAATATAGATATTGCTTTAACCATTTAGGCTTTCCAATAAGTTATATGATAGTCGAGTAACACTTATGCTCGCATTTTCAGGTGAACCATGAGAACGTGGTATTTGATTTCTTAGAAGCCGATAATTACCCCACTGCGAGGCATGGCGCCAAATATCTAGCTGAATACATATTTCGATCCTTCCAGTAATGCGTGGAATATAGGTAGAGACGCATACGTCAAATCATTCTCGATAAGGCGTGCAAAAACAATAAACAATATCCTGAAAACTAAACAAAGCCTGAATGGGATGTACTTTGATTACCTACATGACCTTGTGTTCAATTCAGGAATTATTTTCCGCAAAGAGGCTGTGAACATTTCGTTTAGAGTACGTCTTTGAAAGGGGATAGGATAGGATACGCCAAAATAAATAATAAAATAACTATATGTTTAGGACCAATTGTATGCTCATATATTCCTGCTGAATTGGTTGAAAATAGTTCGATATAAATCGATTTACATGCGGGACCTTTGGATCCGCCATATTCGAAAACCCCGACGTGGTTCTTCGGTTGTTGACGTCAGCTGCCCAACGCGCAGCGTCCCATTCCATGTATTCACAGACGTGATTTTCACGGCGTTTCAAGCTTCAGCTTCCGTGTTTACCTTCTGAGTTTTGAGCATGTGGTTTGGGAGGATTACGTATGCGGCATCGCTCGCTTCGTCGAGGTCTTCGACACTGATCGCCGCAGCTATGGCAGTGATCGTTATCAAGAAATGTAGGAAGCTGGTTATTTTTACTGCGACCCAATGGCGACGAGCTCCAGCGACCACAAGATAGTCACGGACGAAATTGTCGTGGTCGCCGTCGCCGCGACGATGTCGCAGGTGTAATCAGAGTGAACGCTCAAAGGGCCGGGGGTGAGAGTTATTGTAGCGTTCGAGTAACCAAGTTGCGTGAGAGCTAGGTTTTGGTCATCACGTGGGGAGACAAGCTTTTGCGATTATGAGGATGCCCTGAATGAAAGAGCGTTCACATTAACGTACTTTATGGACAGCATCGTGTGACTAACTCATTCTTACGATGGGACTTCGTCGTCTTCATTCAGAAATTGCCATGACTCGCGGCCTCAGCTCGGGCCACGCCTCACGCACTGTTCCTGGTTGAGCTAGCGACATGTTCGTAGGGCTCTTAGCTCACCACCCACCTCTTGCAGTCTTCGCTTGGAAATAATCTGTAAATAGACCACCACTTAACACTGGCAACGAGGATAAACCTGAATGGTTCAGCGAGGATAGCGCAAGGTCGAATTCCGGACTACACTCCTGGTACGAGTTGGACGTCCTGGAAGGAACGGCTCGAATTTCATTTCGAGGCCAACGACGTCACAGACCCGTCAAAGAAGCGAGCGCTACTTTTCAGCCTATGTGGGGAAAAAACCTACGGCAAGGTTTAGGATTTATTTCACCCACAAGTGTCATCTGGGGTCTTCTACGACGACGTTATGAAGCTTCTTTCACGCCATTTCGAGTGTGGTCCATCGGAACTACTGGGGAGATGGCGATTTCACGAGCGTGATCAGGAGTCTCACGAAACCATTCTCCAATACGTGGATGCTCTGCGAGCTCTTGCAAAAGATTGCAACCTCGGCACTACAACGGTCATGACCGTGGCACTTGCCATGACAACCGCACAAGCGCCGAGCGGCTCTGCTACCCAACAATCGGCAAGTGGCGCCGGGAGCACCATGCCGCAAGCGTCGGTGGAACAGTTAGTAACACTGGCGACGTTGCACCGTTTGCACCGTTGGTCATTTCCCTTCCTGGAGTGAACGCCATGACGTCCACCTCACTGCAGAACGTCTTGGATAGATACCAAGATTTTTTTGGCCGAACTGCAGAACGGTCACAAAGGGTCATCCATATCTATTGCAATGCAGCCGGACGTACCACCCAAGTTCCTGAAGTGCCGTCCAGTTCCATTCGCTATCCGGAATACTGTGCTGAAGGAGCTGGATAGCTTGGAAGAGCAAGGAATAATAGAACCTGTCCTATCTTCTCAGTGGACAACTTCAGTAGTGGTAGAGAGGAAGAAGGATGGATAGCTTATGCGGTGATTATCACAGCACAGTCAACGCATCTGTCAAGCTTGGGACCTACCCACTGCCGACTGTACCAGAGCTCCTTACCACAATCAGTGGAGGAAAGCAATTTTCAAAGATTGACTTGGCGCAAGGCTACCAGCAGCTGCGGCTCGACGAAGCTACGTCTGAGGTATTGTGCATCAATACGATCAAGGGACTGTAACGCGTCAAGCGTTTACCCTTCGGCGTATCTGTAGCCCCGGCTATCTTTCAAAAATGTATGGACGTATGCCTTACTGGGCTACCAGGCCGTCGCCACATACCTTGATGACATCCTCATCACTGGCTCCACCAAGGACCAGCACCTAAAGCGACTCGAAGCAGTTCTACGACGTTTTAGTGAAACAGACCTCAAGGTCAAGAAAGAGAAGTGCCATTTCGATAAGTCAGAGGTTGAATTCCTCGGATACCGAGTGGATGCTGCAGGAATCAGGCCGACACAAGAAAAAGTCAAGGCGATTGTAGAAGCGCCAGAGCCGAAAGACAAGTCGGAACTACAATCATTTCTTGGATGGTTGCCTTCTACAACCGGTTCCTCCGACATCGAGCAACTGTGACCGAAAGCTTGCATCGCTTGCTCGACAAAAATGTGCCATAAAAATGGGAGTCCCGACATAAGAAGGACTACCAAGCGCTGAAGGACTTGCTCTCATCAGCAGAGCTCCTGGCACACAACAATCCTGACAAGCCGCTCTTCTTGTTATGCGATGCCTCTCCCTACGGTGTAGGAGCCGTACGTGCCCAGCTAGACAACCAAGGCCGCGAAGCTCCCATTGCTTACGGGTCTAGAACGCTAGGAAAGAGTGAAAGGAACTATGCCCAGTTTGACAAAGAAGGGTTGGCCATTGTGTTCGGAGTTAAACACTTTCATATGTACATTGCTGGAAGGTCCGTCACAATATACACTGACCACAAGCCCCTGCTAGGCATCCTCAACTCAGACAGGCAGATGCCGCTGGTACTGTCCCCGAGAATACTACGCTGGTGCCTGCATCTCCAAAACTACGACTATAACCTGGTTTACCGACCCGGCGCACTCCATCAAAATGCGGATGCCCTGAGCCGTCTTCCACTGCCCAGCAACGTGGACGAACCACACGGTCCAGCATACATCCTCATGATTGAGGCGCTCGAGAAACCATCCCTCTCAGCAAAGGACATAGCCCGTCTTACGGCAAAGGACCCTCTCCTGGCGAAGGTCTACAAAGCCGTCCAGTCCGGAGCCGCCAAATGCTTGGCCGGAAAACAGTTCGCAACCTATATGAGTCAATTTAACGAGCAATCGACCCACAAGGGATGCGTCTTATGGGGATCACGTGTGGTTATTCCGAAGGAGGCACAGCCAGCAGCCATGAAACTCATGCACGCAAACCATCAAGGAGTAACAGCCATGAAACGCTGTGCACGAAATCATCTTTGGTGGCCTGACCTCGACAACGAAATTGAGAGGTGCGTCCAACTCTGCTCAAAGTGTCAGCAACAAGTACGCGCTCCTGTTGCCGAACCAAGTCCAACTTCGGAACGCCCTCAGGAGCCATGGAGCCTACTTTACACGGACTTTGCCGGTCCTTTTGAAGGACACATTCTTCTGATATTTGTTGACGCATATTCCAAATGGATGGAAGTCCACATCTGCGCGTCAGCAACTGCTGCCACCGTCATTGACGCCCTCCGATCCATGTTTGCCACATTTGGCATCCCGAAAGTCGTCGGCAGCGACAATGGCACGCCATTTTTAGCCAAGCACACCAATCAATTCCTGCAAGCCAATAACATCCGGCACATCACAAGCGCCCCCTATCTCCCGGCAACCAACGGTCAAGCCGAAAGAATGGTTTGGGAAACAAAGGAGTCGTTTCGCAAACTTTCTCAAGGAAGTCTGAACTGCCGATTGCCACGATTCTTGTTTAAGCAACATACAACACCAAGCTCAACAACTGGGAAAACACCAGCAGAGATGATGTTCGGACGACAATTGCTTTGCGCATTGGACAATATTCATCCGCGGGGTAAGGAAGGTGAAGAAGGCTATAAAGACGCTAAGTTCAGCAATTCACAAGCCGTCTTTATTAAGGGATTTGCGGGACAACCGAAATGAATAGAAGCTAAGATGCTCCGCCAGGTTGGTTCCCGATCATCTGAAGTAACGACTTCAGATGGAAGAATACAAAGAAGACACATCGACGACATGCGAAGTCGGTTAGCCCAACATTCGGAACATTGCAGTTCAACATCGTCTCGCATTTCAAGTTATCCAGTTTTCGACTCGGATCCCGATGAACAAAAAGATATATGTGCCTCAGGCCAGGCAGCTTCAGAGGCGGAATCCTCAACGGCGAACACCTCTGATGCGTTTTCACTTCCAGAGCCTACACCGATCATCAGGGGACAGGGCTCTGCCTTGCCAAATACTGAATGGACATCAGAACGTTCTCCTGAATTATCCTCCTCGTCTGTTCCGGTCCCTCTACCCAGAACACGCCCCAAGCGCGTTACAAACAAACCAGTGCGTTTTCGAGGAACTGATAAGTTTTATTGAGAAGGGGGAAGTGTTACGATGGGACCTTGTCGTCTTCATTCAGCAATTGCCAAGACACGCAGCCTCATCTCGGGTCACGCCTCACGCACTGTTCCTGGTTGAGCTAGCGACATGTTCGTAGGGCCCGTAGCTCACAACCCATCACTTGCAGTCTTCTCTTGTAAATAATATGTAAATAGACCACCACTTCACACTCATGCACTGTTGCCTGGTCGTGAGATTAAAACGTTAAAAATTCCCAAGTTTATTATTGCAATTACTATTGCCCTAAAAATTGCGAGTCTTTGTGTATACTTAGTATTCTTTGAACATTTCAATTCAAAAATAATATACCCGTTTATTTTCTACGACAAGACATTGATTACTCTAGATACTTTCATGCCCTTGTTCTATAACCTCGAATTATTTTTTCAGCGTTTTTTAACATATTTTGGTAGAGCGTATCTTCATAAAATTTTGTCCAACCCGTAAGAATGGTCAATAAAACAAAAAAAAAGAAAGAACTGCGGCTATCTGTTAGATACTCCAATATTTTATACAGTACATTTTTTCAGAAGATGGGTGTAATCAATGCCTCCCATGTTTCTTCATCGTTTATTTATTTTTTTTTTTTTTGGGGGGGGGTGTTGTTTGCAGAAAAACAGGTAACAGTTTTTCATCAAAAGTTTTAAGGTAACAGTAACTCCATTCCCCGCCTTTCATTTCACTGTATTCTTTCAGCTTCAACTTTGTGGAGTGCCATGGCAGACCAGTAAGGCCGTACCAGAAAGTTCCATATTGCCGAATACCCGTAAGTACTTGGAACATGAAGAGAAGAGTAAACGTTTAAAGAGGTGATTTTCGTGTCAAATTGAGAGCGTTAAAAGCTCTGGATGCAAAAACAAGATATATATATTTGTGTAAATAACCATGATAAAAGGATGTTTCTTCCATTAAAACGTCGTCGAGCACAGCCGCAAGACTTCTTATTTTCTTAGCTTTGGGCAATTGTTTTGTGGGGAGCAACCACAAAACAAAATCAGTAATGCATTGCCATAACATTAACCGCTGGCAAGAAAAGTAAAACAAAAATGCGTGGAAAGTTGCGTTAACGAACACTTTTTATTCCTAGTTTTCCGGTACAGAACAACATATTTCAAAACAATACGATTTCCTTCAGAATGGGCCCAGTGAAAATGGTTCCAAGGGCAAACAGGATTAAAATGTACAAGAAAATGTATTTACAAATTAGGAAAGTTGTGATGATTTTAGTAAATTCTAAATATAAGTAATAATTTAAGACAAGTGTATAGTATAGTCTATTTACAGCAAGCATTGCGTGACTCGCGCTTTCAAAATAGCTGGGGAAGCCCAAGTTTTCAATAAATGTTTTTATTGCCCATTTGGCTTCATGGCTCTAGTTGAGCGATACCTAGCGTCCCACTTTTTAAAGTTCGTTACACCATAGGTAAGGTCACAGTTGAAGACTGGAAGGCACCAAACAAACACACTAACGTTGCTAAAGGTGCAAGGTCGGTGCACGGTGTTTAATAGGACTGACCGGTGATAGCAAGTGTCCATGAACGCCATTAAGTTGTGTGTTCAGTACTGCGTGATTGGTCCTATCTTCTTGTCTCGTCGACTACACTCACTAGTTTGTTAAACGCAAAATAGATCTGGTGGAATCACTAGTATCTTAATAACCTAATTTGGTAACGTTCCGATTTCGTGCAATGGAGCTGCGAAAAAAACTAATGTGCATAGTAACTTTGAGAAATGTGTCATGTATTAGTGTATAGTGCGCTTTGAAGTTTTTTATTCGAACATATTTGTTTTTTAAAAGAATCTTTTGTTATACGTGATGAGTTATTGGGCTAGGGGGACATGTATATACAAAACTAATTATCATGGTCAGTTTAATATTTACCGAAATATTGATAATTAGCTTTTAATTTGTAAAACTAACCATATACTTCCAATCAGAAACTTGCAAGGCGTCAAAAATTGATTGAATCACTTAATTTTATACACCTTCGGTGCACATGGAAATCGCGGAGGTTGCTCCAAAGTTACCACTCCTGCAGCAGGAACAAGGCTGGCGTTGCCAAAGCACGGATGCTACGATTACCATCACAGGTTTTCCACCGCTAGCCTTGTACCTGTTGCAGTAGAGGCAACTTTCGGGAGCTCAAGCACTTCCCGCGTAACTCGATGAAACTTTGTAAATTTGACTGATTTAGTTGTTTTCAATGAAGCTCATCAAATGTCTAAATGGACCCATATGTTTTTTTTTTTACGAAATAAAAAGTTAACTAACGCTTTATTTTATTACCTTTATTAGTCTGAGGATTAGCCACTTATGTTGTGTCCCCACGGCCGTATAACTGACATGCACAGAGAGGATTAGTGCATATTTCGCGAATAAAAAAATGTTCACATTGAAAGCAGCCCTGTATATTTCAATATGGTGTTACGAAACGAACAGCTTTCGCTATATATTTTGCTAAATATATAAATACACTATTTTTATTCGACTATGTGTTTTATAATTCCTGCATATGCTTGTTTCCTTTTTCTCGAACAATATAGTAGATTGCGCACTGTTTTGATTAGACCCTTTTCGAATTTGAGTTTCATCTGGTAGCCCTAAAAGCCTTTTCACTTTCGACAGACTA
Organism: Ixodes persulcatus; assembly: GCA_013358835.2. Taxonomy (NCBI): domain Eukaryota; kingdom Metazoa; phylum Arthropoda; class Arachnida; order Ixodida; family Ixodidae; genus Ixodes; species Ixodes persulcatus. The sequence goes on along the minus strand of JABSTQ010010357.1, from coordinate 111,861 downwards.
ACAGCAAGCTTGAAACTCTGTTTCATCAGACATGGTAATTTCACGTGACAATGAAATATGGGAATAGCATTTTCGATCACGTCATTATTATTTCCTCACCTGTTTGAATTAGCATGGTGTCTTCATGAGAACTGAGTGGTAAAAACCTGCGAAACATAAGCACTTTGATATCATTTCTGTGATCAAAAGACTTTAGAGCGGTACTTTGGCTAAGATATTGATTGGAGAGCACTTCAAAATTATATCGTATGCAGTCATTGTTTTTTATTCGTGCGTCGTCTTGTACTGATGTCTCGAATGTACCTGACTCATTTATTATCAACTAGGAAGTATCTTCAACTTCTTCCCTCACTAAATTTAAAAAAGGCTCTTATTAGTTTGGGACAACCGGAATACAATTAGCTGATGATTTATACGGAATTTGACAGATTGAATTTTAAGCACAATTTACGGAATATATAAACTTTGAAGGAACTAGCGTTTTGTATTGACGCACGTAGTAAAACTATTTTGCAAAATATTCTACCTGCTTTGATCATAGAAAGTAAATACCTTCCCTCCAAACACACAGACAGACAATATGCCTCAAAATTAGGGTGGGGTCCTGTTGACAGGAATCGTGATTGGACATATTTTAAACGGAGTTATTTTTCGCCCTAATTTATTCATAACTCGTCTCTGTCAGTGGCTCTGTCAACGGGTACTGTTAAACACCTGTCACAAAAGTGACCTCTAGTCTTGTATATTGTGCATCTTCACCACAGAGCAGTAATTCAGACGCAGACCGCGTGTGTCCTTGTATGTCTTGTGATTCAAGTGCAGCGTATACTGGCGTGATCAGGCCTATTCGAAAATGTTGGTCACAAATAGATGGTGAAATAATTATTTTGAATGTAACAGCTTGCACATACCGCAAGAATGGCATTGCACATTTCGAAAGACTTATTTGTTTACTTGGTCAGTCCATCTTCCTGATTCTTCTGGTATATTGGGTAGGAGATCGAACTATAGGGGGCGCTCTGACCCGTTTGTTGTCCCCATACTCGGTGTTTACTCAACACAAGGCCTGTGCACATGCCCGAGGCCTTATGGGCATGTCCAAGTCATCTTCTACAATAGAGCGCGGGGCACAGTTTAATGTAAAAAATACTAACAATCCACGAAGCGACGTTAAATGCCGGATCTATCCTCAGAGAATGCGAGCTTGACCCACTTCGGCTTTTGTGCTGAGCTGGGACCGTGCATGCTGCATTGTTCATGCAGGCCGAAGTGGAAACAAAAGAGCCCCTCCTCCCCCTCACCGGAGAGCACGAACTCCAGCCGAACGCTGACGCCGCGTTCGGTTATGTCGGCCGAGCGCTGAGTCATTGTATTTGTTGTCCGCATCCGTGTAGTTCTAAAGTTAACCGCTTGGGGCGTCACGGTCGCTCCTCCTCCCCAATTGCGCTATAATCAGCATGGCTTCACAGATGATATTTGAAACTTATTTGATGTCTTGGCAATATCTTGTTCGCTGTTACCCCAGCGTCAGCAGAATGCCCCAAAATTAGAAAACAAATTCATCTACCTTACAGACGTAAACAAAACTTTTGTAACCGGGTTCAGGTTGTAAATATATTTATTTCGAGGAGCCGAAACTAAGCGAGTCCGGCTGCCAAGACATGTGGTGCCGAACACCCCAGCTGCCATCCACGCGAGCCCGTGCACCTGGCTTGGTGGTGCCTTTCGATGATGATAGCAGGCTGTCTGCTACATCTCCCTGATTACGAAGACTGGAAGCGCTCTTGTGCCATGCCTCTTCGTTGAGGGTTCCTTGAAATGGGCTCCGAATTACGGGGTGGGCCTCTTGGGCTTGTTCGAGTTGGAAATTCCGTTGGAGACTGACTGCGTTCCACCGGCGGACTTCCGCTTCGTCTTCGAAAGTGTCTTTGACTTCGGATGATACGGTGGCGTGAGAGGGTGGTCAATGCCGGTTCTAACCAGAAATGACTCGAATTCGCAACTAATGAACTGAGGTCCGTTGTCCGTTACCAACTGTGTTGGAGGACCATGGTGGTCAAATGTTTCTTTAAAGGCATCCATGGTCGCTGATGCTTTCGTAGAAGTCATCGGTATGACTTCCGGTCATATGCTAAAAGCATCAATGATGATGAGGTAGTTCTTTTGGTCCAATTCAGCAACGTCTGCATGAAGGCGATGCCAGGGTGTTTCCTGATCATCCCAACAATGCCGAGGGACTTGCGGTCGGTTGTCTGATACTGATGCGCACGGTTCAAACTGTTGAGTTTGTTTTTCGATTTCTTGGTCAATTCTTGGCCACCGAACATAAGATCGTGCGACGATCTTCATCTTCGTTTGACCATTGTGGCTCTAATGAAGCAGATTGAGGATATATGGCATGAACTTCCTAAGAATTACCGTTCGTGCATTCTACAGAATGCAACCGTGGGGCTCAGCAATTTCAGGCAATCTATCTTCGATCTGCTTCATGAGGGTAACCCTGGCCACACGAAGATGAAGATGCTCGCGCGATCTTATGTTTGGTGGCCAACTATTGACCAAGAAATCGAAAAACAATCTCAACAACCGCCAGGAGATACGGTGCCGAACACCCGAGCTGCCAGCCACGTGAGCCCTTGCACCCGGCTTGATGGCGCCTTACGATGATGACATAAGGCTGTCTGCTACAAAAAACAATCTTCCATTTCAAAAAATAGCACATGACCATGCCCTCCTATTTGACAACATAAATCTAAGCAGAACTAGAACTCTAAATAATAATAGAATTGACGCCTCTAAAAGTACCATAATAAGGTCACATAAAAATAAATATTGCACGTAATATTTAATCAACCGAGCTGGGAAAGGAGACACAAAGAGGATATATATATTTTTCAACTGACATTTCACGGTAGTTTAAGAGCGACATAAAACCTCGGCTGAACTATGCTACCTGAATATATATATATATATATATATATATATATATATATATATATATATATATATATATATATATATCGAAAGAGAGAGAGAGAGAGAGAGAGAGAAAAAACGTAGCGCAGGACGACGAAAAGTATATACGGCAGAAAACGCACTTGAGACGGTTGTTGGAGTTCTTAAAACATGTTATTCGTAAAGTTCGTCGACGTTTCGGCCTGAGACAGACCTTTTTCGAACCTCGGGGTTTTCTAGACCTTATTCGAGACTCGAAAAAGGTCTGTCTCAGGCCGAAACGTCGACGAACTTTACGAATAATATGTGTAAAAAACTCCAACAAATGTCTGAAGTGCGTTTTCTGCCGTGTATACAAAATGAACGAAGAGGGGAGAAGGTGATTATTGAATTTATTGCATTAAAGTTAGGGGAAAGGGAAAGGGAAAGAGAGCTGGCGAAAAATTGGGCCAGGAGCGGGGATTGAACCCGCAACCTTCGCCTGTCCGGGGCGACGCCTTATCCGGTTAGACCATCCTGACCCTGGTTTTGGCGGACTGAATTTTTGACTAGCTCTCTGTGTACTGTTAGTACAACTCTGAACTGAACCTCTCAACAATACGAATCTAAATAATACATGACGTTTATTTTTCACAGCTATTGCTGTGAAAAAATAAACGACATACCGAGCAAGAAGAGTAAACCTTCATTAAGCATTATGATTTGCAACCTTACGGAAATGATGGGTAATTGCCCACTCATACACTATTGTGTGCAATAAAAGCAAATGCTTGCAAAGGCATGGCCTTTGTTGTTAGAGGATTGACAGCAGATTTTTTGTGACTCCATTGGTGGAGTAAACGAAGGAACGAAGAGTAGAAATGGACTCCATTGGTGGAGTCCATCTCCCCTCTTCGTTCAATATATTACTACGGCTGCACTTGTCAATCTTCACTCATTCCCTTTATACTATATCTATCTATATATATATATATATAAAATACACAGGGTGTTTCAGAGAACTCAGGCCAAATCGCTCCTGCGAAAACTACTCATCGCAACGAAAAAAGGCTTGCGCCGTTTTGGTCCTGAGCCAGGGGCCCATTTAGGAAAATTATTAAAGTCCGGGATAACGAAGTTGTTAATTATTTTTGCGTAATTAACTTTTTTAATATTGTGTTTAAGGGAATGGTTTGAATTAGAAAATTGCTCAGCATCGTCGAAGCACACTAAATCAACAGATTGCAGAACAATAGAAGGCACGCGAAGCATTTTATGGCATTCTAAAAAACCGTACAAATTCAACAGCTTTTGAAGTTTCGGTTTGCTATCGGAGCGCATCTCGGCCCCGGCGGCACCGCGCCCCGTGGAGAGATAGTGCAATCAACCTTCACCACCACAACCTGTGCACCCGGAAGCGTCGCTTTCTATGCACAAGTGCTATCAAGACCAGTTGAAGCGCGACCCCCCCCCCCCAGGCAGAGCCTACAGTCTCTGTTTCAGTGGCATCACTCGTGGATTCTCGCTTCCGCTATCCTCAAGAAAGTTCTTAGAGAGGATATAACAGTTGACCGACAAATTTCTACTGTGAAGTAACAGGACATATTGCCCGTTTCTGCCGCAGGCGTTGAAGCGACGAAAAAAGATAAAGATACCAGATACCTCGCTACAGGTACGATGACGAAAGACCGTCGCACCAGACACCAAGACGCAGATTTGGTGAGTCACCACGTCGTTCATCAAGTGACGGGAGCAACAATTTCAGCTGCGAACCTCACGCATCACCTGCACCACAATACGCCCGATCGCAGTACTTCTCGCCTCCCACTCGACGTTTCTCGTCGCCCATGGCCTCCCCCTCCCTCCCCCCCCCCCCCCGACAGCTCGACCACGATCGTCTACGGGAAACTAAGGTGCGATGTTTCCGGAGGTAAAACTGCAGCAGTCGACACCTCAAGCAATCCTTCACATTCAGGAAACTACATTAACGTTATCATCGACGGACATCACTTTTCAGCTCTTCTCGATACCGGTGCGGCCGTCTCAGTTATGGGCCAGGATGTCTCCAGAAGACTTCGTAAAGTACGTACACCGGCACGTGACCTTCTTCGTGGTGCGGGTGCCGACATTATCCGCCCATCATCTCTATGTACAGCTCGAGTTTTTATTGGCAACGTACGTTACCACATTCAATTCGTTGTTTTACTCCATTGTGTGGCAGAGGTCATTCTGGGATGGGATTTCCTTAGGTCCGGCAATGCAGTAATTGATTGCGATCGTTCCGAAATTCACCTTTCGGAAGACTAGTTTCAAGAGAACGACAGGTATGTTGATCCCATCAAGTTATCTGGTGCATCTGAGTTTGACTTGCCTCCATCTTCTAGAACGCTAGTCGAAGTCTATCCTTCTGCAGATCTAACAGGCGATGTTTTAGTTGAACCACTACGCACTCCTCTAATGGCTAAGGGCTTGTTTCTGCCCTAAACAATTACTACTATTTCGAACGGTAGCGGTTGGCTGGCTTAAGATAATGCGAACCCACACTTGGTCGTTCTCCCTAGAGGCCATTCGCTAGGAGTAGCAACCATACTGAGTTCAATACAAGGAACCCAAAGTGTCGCCTCTCTCCAAATGTAGGCTGAACCACCTTCTAACGCCCTCGACACATCACTTGCTAAACCTATGTCGCCTTCGTTGTCAAAGAACCAAAAATATCACCTTTGTCTTCTTCGCACTTTTCAAATCGTGTTCGATTCTACTCCAACTGATTACGGCAAATGCTCAACTACTGAACATCGTATTTACACAAAAACTAAGGACATCGTCCCACACCGACCACACCGCGTGTCTTTGGCCGAACGTAAAACCAACAAAACTCACGTGACTGGTATGCTAGCCAAAAAAATTTTTGCCCATCCTCTAGCCCCTGGTCATCTCCTGTTGTTTTAATAAAGAAAAAAGATGGGACATTTCGGTTCTTTGTTGATTACCGCCGCCTGAACAAGCTAACACGTAAAGACGTTTATCCAATACCCCGCATAGATGACGCCCTTGATTCGCTATCGGGTGCCTCATTTTTTTCATCGCTAGACATACGTTCTGCTTTTTGGCAAAAACCAATGGCAGAGCAGGACAAACAAAAAACAGCATTCGCCTCACCGGACGGGCTATATTAATTTAACGTTATGCCTTTTGGTTTATGTAACGCGCCAGCCACGTTTGAACGAATGATTGATTCCGTACTTCGTGTTCTCAAGTGGAAAACGTGTATCTGTTACCTTGACGACATTTTCATATTCTCCACAAGTTTTGAGAACCACCTCCTTCGTCTCTCGGAACTTATTTCGCGCCTTCGAGACGCTTCTCTCAAACTTAACTAAAAAAAATGTCATTTTGCGGCACAATAATTCAAAGTCCTTGGTCGCACCGTGAATAGACTGGGTGTGCGTACATATGCGGACATACTTTGTGCTGTATTGAATTTTTCAATACCACAGACCTCAAAGATGCTACAAAGCTTCCTTGCTTTATGTTCTTATTTTAGCCATTTCCTTCGTCGGTTTGCAACGATTGCCAGTCCTCTTCACGAGCTATTACAGAAAGGTGTCCCATTTCATTGGTGAGCGGAGTGTCAAGATGCATTTACATCATTACAGGCTTTCCTTACAACACCCCCTATCCTTCGTCATTTCGACCATTCTGCAGAAACAATTATTCATACTGTCGCAAGCGCTTTTGGTATTGGAGCAGTTTTATTACAACGGACCGAACAATCCCGCCCTGAACAAGTTATAGCTTATGCTAGTCGGACACTCACAAAACCGGAAAGAAACTATTCCACAACGAAACGCGAGGCTCTCGCTGTCATATGGGCCGTTGTAAAATTTCGACCTTATCTCTACGGACTCAAGTTAGAAGTCGTAACTGAGCACCGTGCGCTTTGTTAGTTGCTCTCTCAAAAATATCCCTCAGGCCGTCTTGCACGCTGGGCTCTCAAACTTCAGGAGCACGACTTCAATGTTGTCTACAAGAGTGATCGTAAACACCAAGATGCAGACGCTCTATCACGCTCTCCGCTTCCGTCGGATCATCGCAGTACGATAGTGCCAGAAAAGGAGACAACCGACACAATTGCCCCGATTTCCTACCGCAACTTATCAGTCGACCAGCGTAATGACCCGTGAACACACCGCATATTGACTCACATTGACGGCACCAATCCATCAAAGGACAGCCGCTTCATCAAGCGCGAACAAAACTTTGCAGTTTTTGACGCATATTCTTCCGACGCAGTAATTACCCTAACACTCGCCGATGGTTGCTTGTCATACCACACCACCTCCGAACAGAAATATTACAGAGTCTCCACGATGACCCTACTGCCGGTCACTTGGGATTCCTGAAGACGTATACAAGAGTTAAAAATGGATTATTTTGACCCGGTCTTTACCGCACTGTATTTAAGTACGTTAGAAGCTGCCACCACTGTCCACTCCGCAAACGGTCAAATTCATCGCCCACCGGACTGCTACAACCACTGGCTCCACCTCATATACCATTTGAGGTTGTGAAAATCGACCTCTTGGGGCCTCTTCTCTTCACAGCTTCGAATCTCTTGATAATAGTGGCCATCGACCATCTGACTCGCCATGTCGAGACCAAAGCACTTCCCGAGGCGTCAGCGGAGGAAATTGCAAATTTCTTACTACACTAGGTAGTCTTATGGCACGGAGCGCCTCGAACACTAATAAGCGATCTAGGCCGTTTGTTCGTGTCCACGACAGTACAATTAAGCCATACTCACAGCCTGCAATATCACCCATCATCCCACAACATCTTATCATCCTCAAACAAACGGACTCACTGAACGGTTTCATCACACGCTAGCTGACATGATAGCCATGTACGTGTCTGAAACCCACAACAATTAGGATACTGTATTGCCGTTTGTCATCTTTGCTTAAAACAGCGCTATTCAAAGCACCACAGGATTTTCTCCGTTCCACCTTCTTCACTGTCACGACGCCTCCTGTACATTGGACACTATCCTTCCTCCAGAACGTCGTGAAAACTCGGATGCCTTTATCATCTGCATCTCACGCACTGAAGCCTGCCGTCAACTGGCGCGACTCCGCACACTAGAACAACAAGAACGCGCCAAACAACGTTATGACGCACATCACCACGACGTCCAGTACTTTCCAGGGGACTATGCCCTCGTTGCATTTCCAAGCCGTCAAGTTGAGTGGTGCGCAAAGTTTCTCCCGCGTTACCGTGGACCCTACCGTATTGTGCGACAAACGTCTCCTGTCAACTACGCAATCGAACCCCTCATCGCTCCTACAGACGGCCGCGCTTTGCAGTCCGACATCGTCCACGTGTCCCGACTCAAACCCTACGACTCACGTCCTAACGGCCAGGAGGGCCTTCCTCCCAGGCGAAGGTTGCGGGTTCAATCCCCGCTCCTGGCCCCATTTTTCGCCAGCTCTCTTTTCCTTTCCCTTTCCCTAACTTTAATGAAATAAATTTAATAATCCCCTTCTCCCCTCTTCGTTCACAATATTACTACGGCTGCACTTGTCAATCTTCACTCATTTCCATTATATATACGGAGCAGCCTGTCCCTACGGGGAGGAGTGGTTCCCTAGATATCTTGGAAGACGGGCCCTGTTCCGATATTTGCAAAGCTGAGATGACGTGCCACGTCACTGCCGCAATTCGGAACAAGCGCGGGCCTTAAATCAGCAACGGTTGTCGTCTACCCAGTTAAGTGAATTCGAAACTAATAGTACACAGAGAGCTGGCCAGAAATTGAGTCCGCCGAAACCAGTGGCCGGGAAGGTCTAATCGGCTAAGGCGTCGCCCCGTACAGGCGAAGGTTGCGGGTTCAATCCCCACTCCTCGCCCAATTTTTCGCCATCTCTCTTTCCCTTTCCCTTTCCCTTACTTTAATTCAATAAATTTAGTAATCCCCTTCTCCCCTCTTCGTTCACAATATTACTACGGCTGCACTTGTCAATCTTCACTCATTCCCATTAAATATACGGTGCAGCCTGTCCCTATGGGGAGGAGTGGTTCCCTAGATATCTTGGAAGACGGGCCCTGTTCCGATATTTGCAAAGCTGAGATGACGTGCCACGTCACTGCCGCAATTCGGAACTAGCGCGGGCTTAAATCAGCAACGGTTGTCGTCTACCCAGTTAAGTGAATTCGAAACTAATAGTACACAGAGAGCTGGCCAGAAATTGAGTCCGCCGAAACCAGTGGCCGGGATGGTCTAATCGGTTAAGGCGTCGCCCCGGATAGGCGAAGGTTGCGGGTTCAATCCCCGCTCCTGGCCCAATTTTTCGCCAGTTCTCTTTCCCTTTCACTTTCCCTAACTTTAATGCAATAAATTTAATAATCCCCTTCTCCCCTCTTCGTTCACAATATTACTACGGCTGCACTTGTCAATCTTCACTCATACCCATATATACTTACGGAATATATACTTACGGAATATATATATATATATATTCCGTAAGTGCGACACCCTACCCAGGCAGCACAGAGTTGGCCAATCCTTGGCCAATGGCTGCAAAGGTCTTGTGGCCAGTGGCCAAAGGATGGCCATTCATTGGCCGATGACTGGCCTTTCTCTGGCCATTGTACAATTGCCTCTAACCATCAGCCATCGGCCAATGAATGGCCCCTTTTAGGCCACTGGCCACAAGACCATCCCCAGCCCTTGGCCATTGCTTGGCCAAAATCCGTGCTGCTTGGGTAGTCAATATCAAACTAATTTATGCAGTTGAGCTTAGTCGGTGTATTATAGATGTCAAATCATATCCCAAAGAAAAACACTTGCATAACAGTTCGTCATGAAGTTAACAATGTAATCATTAGTGGTCAACTTTGCTTTATATGACTCTCGCTGTCTAGCGAGCTGTCCTTGTGTATTTTGCGCTTGTCTTTGCCGTATTTTCTTGTTTTCGTGACAGGAGGGTCTGTTCAAAACCCTCCTCTGTTTCACAGTGCGCTTGGGCCATTGACACGAAAGAGTGGCGCTCTTTGCGCTTTTCTCCAAGGCCTCCGACCTTCTTTTTCTTTGGACTTCGGTGAACGCCTTGTCAGCTTTCCTGGCGGGAAGGAGGTACGAGTGGCTGTGCTGGTGGTACTGCGCTTGTGGTACGGATGGCTTCCACGCTCGGTTGAGGGCTTCGCAGCATTCTGAACGTGACATGACGACGTTAGAAAATCTCCTTGTAAAATTCATTTCCTGTTTTGTTTTAACTGCCGACAAAATATTACGAGCAGCGTTGCTAAGCGCCGTTTCATCATTTTGTGTAAAATTTACAGCGGAAAGGAAAACTGAGAATAAACCAGGGGACACGGGGACGGGATCAGATTTAGGTTTAGTCTAAAGTTAAGCAGTCGAATTACTATGGGGAGAGAGGGGGGGAGCAGACTGCTGCGGGTGCAGCTGGGCAGTGAAAGGGGAGAGGGGGGTTGGGAGGGGGGGTGTTGACGGCGGGCAAAGAGATGAAGGGGGGGGCGGTTTGCGGCGGGTAACGAGAACAGGGGGGAGGGGGGCCTGCGGTGGGCCACCGTTGTGGGTAAACCTAATGACGTCTTTAGATTTAGGACGTGTTTTAGGGGGTTGCAGGAGCGGTGTAAGAGGAAAGAGTTTATGGAGACACAATATTCTTCCGGCTAGATATTTATGACGCCAATGCTTGATACCATTTGCTCTAGAAGAATGTTTTAGAATATCACCAAGCCCTTGCGTGCGCAAGAGCAAACACATTGGGGAACGCTATAGATCACCTTGTAATGGAACTTTTAGTACATCGATGCGCAAACGAATGCTAACTGTTGCATCGCCATAAAAGCAAACAAACACAGACTGTCTGCGCAAACTACCCACAGGACACACAAAACACTTGGCATGCAGCACGCAAACCTTTCGAAATAGCGTGCGCATGCAACGCGTAAAGCTAGTGGCGCGGGTGGAGCAAGCTCAGTGCGGACTTGCTGCTCTTACTTGTGCGCGGAAGGCTACGGTTTTATGCTATACTAAAACTCTCTTGTGTTCCGCGGGCCGCTACTACTGCGAACCACTTGTATACAATGAGCAATACTGAAACAGGTGAAAACGAAGTAGTTGTTTGTATGTTGGTAATAGTGTTTGAAAACACTTTTTTCCCAGTTGACCCTCTTATGTAATGTCTCTGCAGGTAGGCCGCGTATTATTGTGTTACAACGTGCCCGATATGCGCCATCGTAAACATTTTGCGGAAGGAATTCTAAAAATCTGACAGTGGGCATTACTCAAAAGATGTCTCCTTCCTCTAGAGGCCGCCCCTTTTCGTTTCACATAGCGTTACAAACGATGCAAAAAGATTTACTTCTTGCGCTTCTTCGCATTATATTCGCATGAGGCACTTTGAAATGAATATGAGTTTCAGCGAGAAGTTCGTATCTGGTTCTTTTTAAGTATGCGTGCTTAAAGTGTAGCGCTATGAGCTGAAAGTTTTGACGGAAGGCCTCTGTTCTACTTCATTTATATATGAGGTTTACATATCGATAACCCTTTACAAACCACTTGAAAACTTACCCCAAAAAAACAAAGAGAATGTTGGAAGTCGTGTACATCGTGCGTTGCGTGATGACGTCTGTAACAGTATATTTGAAGTAATTAAACTGAAGAACGAGCGTTCTTTGTTGCTTATTTCTGTTAATCCCATAAATTATTTCTAGAAACAAAACATGAACCAGGAAACACCCATGGAATAAGAATCATCTGCATGCTCCTAGGTTACCTATGCAAAGTACACTTGAGAATCGTTCGAGCTTTTTTTTTTGTCCAGTTGACCCACATGTTGACAGTTTACTGGAGGCCATAATGAATATCGCAACCACGACCAAAAATGTTTCCGGCACGCCGTCTCACTCAAAGACAACCCCGCTGAAGGGAGCTGTCACGTGGTGGACGGTCGATGTTGGATGTGTCTAACATGAACGTAGCTTCCACCATGCGGTCAGCTTACGGGAGAATTCAGTATAAAAATAGCAATATCAAAACAAGTGAAACCCCACTTTTATGTTTTAAAAGTTGCCCATTGCGCATATTATATTGTTTTGAGAAAATGTTTCAACTGGATGGACGGTGTATATGCGTTTAACTTCTATATTTTTCCAAATCTTTTGCCTTTTTTATTATTTATTGCTTTTCATTGACCCTTTTTGTTAACAGCACATGTGTTCAACAAATACAGTTTCAACTATATTTGTCGTGTTACGTCGTAAGTGAACTAAACGGAAGCGCGCACGCCAAAAATTCAGATTCAGCAATAAATAAATAAATAAAAAACACTGAATTGTAGGTTAACAACTCTAAAATGCCGTTAACCCGCAGTGCCGGGGTTTGCTTTTCATGAGGTCTTTAGTCTTGGTTGGCCGAAACCAACCACACTGCCACCAACATCGGAGAGAAAACGCGCAGTGATGGTGAAAACATTTTTATGATACCTCAGCCCTGGATCCCGAACGTTCGCGAAAATTATGAAACACTTTTTATTACGCTGCTGGTTTTTATTTCTTTTTTGCTAGAAAGTGTTTGATGAAATGTCCGTTATCTTCGTTTGAAGGAATATACGCGTGTGAATAACATCGCATTGCAAAAAAGGTTGCCAATTTTATTTCTATATTATTTGTTTTTTAGAGTGGAATACCTCCAATCTATAAAAAGAGTGTCAGAGCGTGGGTCCTTTGCTTTGCATTTGTAAGCTCTCGGAATTAAAAGTGGTAGAATTTCATTGAGTCTTTCCGAAGCTCTAAAGGACTCGCATATATTTTTCATTCTTGCGGTACACTGGAGAAACTGCCTCTAAGCACAAATATTTACGTAGACCATCAGCATCGGTGAAGAAAAATGTAGGGTTCCGTTTTTTCCAATTATAGCGCATACCGAAAGTACAGCGCTCTACATTTTTCCGCTCGGGCAGCACTCCCGCCAGCCGTGTACGCGGCGTCGCGTCAAGGTACTTCGGCCAAGGCAAAATAAGCCGCGGTTAACACGCCAAGTATCAACTCCTTCCAGACCCATGCACCTAAAAGTACAATCCGGGGGGGGGGGGGGGGGGGGGGGGGAGGAAGAAACGCTCCCAGGCAGATACAATCTGGCTCTTTTTAAAATTAAAAAAAAACAAGCAAAAAAATGGATTGCGCGCTTTTTGCAAGGTACCGCAGAACCGTCACCGCCTTAGGGAAAATCAGCGGGCATCCTTCCACAGCTCGTCTGCGCTGCCGTTTCCTGGTAAACCCCAGACACGGCGGCACTTTGTATGTAGGTTTTCGGAAAAGGTAGCATAAAATGCTTGTCGGGGTTTGTGTTTCACAAGCTTTGCGCCAACCCGTTTCGAGTGCGTCACAACCCAAGCAGCAAAGATCGGCTGCGTGTCACCCCCTTACACTTCTATGTTTCCATTTTTTCTGACGAAACCTCAGCAACGTCTAGGAGAGAACGCGGTCGTAAGGAGACAGAATTAGTCTATCTTAACGGCAAGAAAAAAACCTACTGTTTACGATGCATTGCAGCATCATCGTCAATGCCAACTTGTCCCACAGTCAATAAGGACCAATCGGTTAGCTTATAAATACCATCCTACAATAACGCGATACCTACAGTCGGCCACAACAGTGAAACAATGCCCATGATATTGGTTGTCGATTATAACTTCTGGCGGGTGATTAATGACGTGGGGGCAACACAAATACCGTCACCCTCCCAAGGTGTAATAAAGAGTTATAAGTTATTTCAACTATTTTCGCGAATAATAAGATGGATGCGCTTGTGTCGGAGATTGCTGTCAATCTTACATGTTTAATGATAACGTCGATCAAGTTCGATGAATACGTAGTGGGTGGGAAATTTTGAGTGTGTGTAGAAGCCTTTGATCCCCGTTTAACTTTCCTATTTAGTTTACCACTTTGAAGAATATTTTTGAGAAGGTCTACTGCCAACGGAGAGGAGAGCGCTGTCGGTATGCTGTTGAGAGACTGGGGTTTTGCGACAGACTGGACGGAGATGGAGAACGCCTTTTGGAACCGAAGCGGGTATTATCAGTGTTGCCAGCTTAGTTCTGAAATCGACTTTAGGCATCCTCAGTGAAAACTAAAAGCGCAGCAATGTCTTTGAGGTCTCTAACAGCCGTCGGTGACAAAAGCGGTGGATGTGAATTGGTACACTGAATTAGTAAGAAGTAGTTGGGCGTTCATTGAAGTGGTAGGGATGCATCAAGGGTTGCTATTCACCAGATGGTCGGTAGATGATGGTGTGAGGGTCTTGATGTTGCAGAAAGTAAGACTCACCCTACTACAAAACTCAATATAATATTTCGCTATCTGGATGATAGAACTGGAAATCTGGATCGTACCTGGAATTTAGGTTTCCACAAATTATTCTGTTGTCTGCAATCCGGATGTATGGTTTCCAGTGACAATTTCAGTTAAGAGTTCGTGTTCCATAATGCAGGTAGTAAAAAAATATGTTTTTTGTTTTTTTTTTATGGGTAGGGAAGTTATTGGCCTTGGACGTAGCGCGTACTCTTTCGGGAGTTAGAGACATTGCTTGTGCTACCAAAGACACCACTTGGGCCGGTAGTTGCGCCGCTGGAGCTATCGGAGCTGCGAAAACATATAGCACCGGCCTGAATTTATGCTCGTAATCCTTCGGGTGTGAGACATCTGGCGTCACGCCATGTTGAGGTGACGGTTGCAAAGCGCCGAACTCTTTTTAATTGTTTATCGGATGAGAGAGTCTACGTTGTCGAATACGGAAGTGGATATAAAGCGACGCAATTCTGCAGACGGGTGATTTTATCTGGACGCGAAACTCGACAATTCCAAAAGGCGTCCTATTGTTGGCAATTTGTTTCCGGAGCTGGGTCACGGTTTTTGTGTTGCGTAAAAATCAGCATGGCGAAAGCATCCTCAGCCATTCATTTCATGATGTGGCCTACTCGCTCCGATTAGAAAGCGGTAAGGTTTACTCTTTTGCACAAGACCAGTATGCCGTCTATGGACGTGGCATTGATTTTGAAACCAGACTGAGCGCGAATTGCAAGCTTGTAAGTGGCTTTTTCAGTGCGGCTCTCGGGGCATCCGATGATATCCGAGACACGTGCCTTGAAGGCCTCCAACGTGGCCATTTAATTATTTTGATTAGTGAATCATACCCTGGCGGTGCTGCGAAGAAAGAAAACAACGTTTTCAATTTTTCGGGTGTCGTCCCAGGTGTTGTGAAGACTAACATGATCGTAACTGCGGAGCCAGTCGTCGACGTCGTCGTTCCCGATGCCACCAACGGTAGGCGGGTCGCGGTGGCGGTAGGGGAAGGAACCAACCCCAATAGATGACGTAGTGTCAATTGACCTACGACCATTCTGGAAGTTTCAAGTCATCGGAAAATTCCAAGAAGCGTTGTGGCGGTCAACGAAGAGGCGCAGGGAGGGTAGAACACCTCCACCAAATGTTACGATGCTATTCATAGAAGGAGCACCGAAACTGAAGAGTGCGATGGTCGATTTAACTCGAAATTTTCCCACCGACCGAACTCGAGCTGTATCTGAGGCGCACTCTTTGTCTTCTTTACAGTAACAATATTAACTTTCAAGCTCGTTTTGTCGATTTTTCGTTTATTTTTTTTTAATTGTAGATTGCTCGCGTGCTTTCCGTGTCTACCACGTATCCTACATTTAAGATTGAAAGAATAGTTGTTTATTTAAAGCAACGATTGGAACAACCTGCTTAAATGTTTGTTTGCAACTTCGCAAGGGAGAGGGGTTTAGGAATGGGACAAGAAAAAATAGAAGCTAAAACATGATATAGAAAGAATACATATTTACATTATATACACCAAACTGAAATTACAGTTTCAATAATCCAGTATGAGAGAAAAACTTAATTCATATTTTCTTGGCCATATGGGCGTCTACAGAAGTTGGCAAAGACCAAAAAAGGGGGTGCAGTTCAAGTTATTCATTTGGTCTTAGTCTCAGTTCTATTTCTAATGTGTTTTTTTTTTCAGAGTCGTACTTCTTGCATGTAAAACAATAGATGGTATCTATCTTCCGGTGAAGAACCCGGGGTTAACCATTGTTCTAAGTTTGATGTAGTGAGTGCGTCTTTGATCTCAAAGAACGACCAGCCAATGTCTCCCTCTACCCTCTCATTTGGTGTCTTCCCATCCCCTCCCAGTGGCTATCTGTCCACGCTTTATTGAATTTCCTACCGTGATTCAATCTCTGACTGTTTGAAAAGTAGCCCATTGACAAAAGATAGTCCATGCACCATCCTTCCTTTTTACAGCATCCTGACCGAATCACATTAATTATAATCAGAGCGCCTTGGGACTCGTAATAGCTGGATACACTTTCATTTTCTAGCTTTGTTTTCTTCGGGTATTTCTATATATTCCTTTGGTCACTGAGGCATTCCTTCAGATATTGTATATTTAACCTAGTCTCTTACAATATCAACCATAAAAATGTAACACAGAGAAGGGAATGGACTCGTCCCCTCTCAGTGTTAACTGTGTTACATTCTCTATTGTTGATACTGTTCACCAATAAGTTCGTTTTGTGCTTACTTTGTTTTTGCAACGTCATTTATATTAAATGGTTATATTTTTCGTCGTAACTGCATTAATTGAGACTAGTAACTACTACAACTCTTGCTCAAGATGTACTCACCATCTCTACATATACCCGTTAGTTCCTGCTACGCATTTCGGATGTCTGCCATTAAAAGTATATGGTGTGAGCTATTTTCAATATGCGGCACCTGTTTCAATTGTCGAGTAATCTCTACTCAATGCCGGAAATAAGAACGACTCCTAGCGTTCGATTGCAACGTTGCTGAAAGAGCCCTCATGCAGTGGGAACAGAAGTAGGAGCTACCCACTGACGCCACTCTCACATTCAGCGATGCCAGCTAGGGAACGAAATATTAACATACTCAGGAGATATAGCGCTTCACAAGCTTCCCCGTTAGTGCAAGGGTTGATTGTCGAGCACCGAAACTTGGGGACCTGGGTTAGTATCCCCTTGCCTTCAGAATTTCGCTATGTCTTCTCAATTAATCCACTCACCACTCTCCCACTCATGGGCATTCGATTCGTCTTGCAGAATAAAAGCAATGTTCTCTCATTGAAAAATGGTGATGAGCGCGAACGTAGAATAGATCCAATGATTTTTTTTTTTTGTATTGTGTAGCCTATTGATTTGCGCGTGCGGCAGCACAACGGGGTTTGCTAACGTTTCGCTACACTTGCTTGAATTTTGCGCTGTCAGCCGAGTGGCATGAATGATTCCACGGAGAAGTTCGACGTATGATAAAGCAGACCCTCTTGAGAGCGGAAATGAAAAACCCAAAGGAAGCGGACTACATGTGCTGACAGGAAGCCATCACATGCTGACGGATCCACCGATGGCGATGAGTCGATCAGACGGCTAACGCAGAGAGTAACGTGTTTTGTCTCACGCCAAATACTGCCTTCATTAAATATGTCAACAATACTGTGTTAAGAGTTTTGTCGCGAGCGGCTTAAGAGGCTATAGCTTAACCTCATGGTTTATTTAGGACACTCTGAAAACCATTCCCTTTCACAAGGAGATTGAAACGCGTAACTCGTAAAACGCGCACTTGCATGTAGAACATTCTCGCAGTCACAATTAAAATTTTCTGATGACCAGCGTCTTTGCTCGAGTCAGTCTTTTTTTTCCGGAAAAGCAACTACGGGCTTTGTATATATGACTTGCACTTTCAAGCTACTAAGGGACACTGCGATATAATACACCTTGAGTGGAGAGTTTATACAATCGTGAAGAATACTAGTGACAATAAGGAGTTTTAAAATAGCGCACGCTAAAGCTTTGCGTACGCAATGAATAGCGTTGTCGCCACTGCGCATGCTCCGAACGCAAATCAGGTTTTGCGCTCCGCGTGCGCAATTTTAGCGTGCGCTATTTCCCGGAAATAGCATGTGTCTGCAAAGAGTCTTTGCGCTTCTCTAAGGAGGATTCGTGATGACAAGTTGGCTAAAGCCAAGACGAGCAGAGTTAAAAAAAAGGCAGCTTCCTGGATTATGTCGACGGCTGCTTTAGCGGCGTCGTGAGTGCGACGTCGGTGGCACCCTGGCGACTGCGATTTTCAATACGGGACGAAATTGTACTCGGTTTGGCAACGATCACCGGCAACTTGATGCTTGCGACGCGCGAACATTTCTCGGCGAAGGTACGATGTGCGAAGGTCAGTACACGAGACCTCTCTTGCCGAGGCCAAGCAATCGGACACGACCGGTCAACCGCTCGCGTCGCATTTTCATGTTTGAACAAATCTAAAATGCTACTCTGGACCGAAAAACTTGTTTTTTTTTTTCTAAAGTTACAGCATTTCGTGTGTGAACAAAAAATGGTTACTGTATCTTGGTGGCCTCGCAAGAGCGAGATGCTTTGTATTTTGCGTCGCGAGGGAGAAAGGCTATTCTAAAACTTTCTTGCGTCGCGTGCGATAATACAAGCACTACATTAAGCGCTAGCGTGCGCTAAAATTGGGTACGTTATTCTAAAACTTCCCAATATTAAATCACACTTACAGTGTGGCATGCGATTAAAATGCACTTCTTTATACACTTGATAGTATGCATACTACAAGTACACCCGGCCAGTAATATTCGATCACCGAGGTTTCTTGAGGGGCCACATTCTAGTTTCGTGCTTCTCATAAAACTCCGTTACTTTACCTGCTTAATAGCATACTAGAATTACGCCGAGTGTGATTTTAACATGTTTTTCACTAACGGTGGACAAACATTGCATAATATCCGAATATGGCACACCAAGAATATTCCTGACAAGGCGGTTCTACCAATCGAAGAGTTAGTAAACAATTAATCCTTTCAACAAAAGTTGCGGCTCGAATCCACGCTGTGAAGGTGGTTGGTCAACGAAGCTGTGGTATCACCAGCAACGGTTGCCTACTGCAGTATACGAAATGCCGCCGCCGGTCGCAGCACGCCGCCGCTGGTCGTATCGCCGTTTCTTTTACCTTTGCCGCCCCTAGTATTCAAGCTGCTCGTCGGTAGTCCTAACTATGCGTGACCTATTTATCGTGGTGCTGCAGCAACAATGAAGTCAGTTGCCATACTACGTTTCATCTTACTTTTAAACGCAGCGGATGTTACGAGCCATCGGAGCCAATAGGAGGCCGTGTGAGTGTCACGTGACCTTAGAAAGGGGGTACAGCGACACGCGGAAAGTGTATCACAGTCCACGTCCACAGAACGGGATTGCCTAAGATAGCTCGTAGCATCCGCTGCGTCCGAACGTAAGGTGAAACAGGGTATAGGCGGGTCATTCTTTTATATATGATAGGCTAGTGATGTTTCCCCCCACGTCGCAAGCTGCAGTCGCCGCGGCAGCTTGGGCAACAGTAATCTTCACCGGATTCGCATTGTTTTCAGGAGCTCCTGATCATTCATTCATTATGGCTTGTTTTGTGCTTATTCTTTATTGAAACTATTGAACTATTATTGAAACTATTGAAACGAATGTTGTGCTGTATGTTGAATGCGTGGTGTTTGTACATTTCGCTTCAATCATCTGAAGTATTTTTTTCCATGAAAACGCCGACACGAAAACACACGCGGGGAGAAGGAACGTGCTTCGTATTGTTCACAGGCGCCGTTATCATTCATTATGCGGTTTGCACTTCACACGAAAGCTTCGAATGACGTCAACCCCCTTCGAAGCACCTGCAAACCTAATCTTCACCGGAACACGTGGGAGGGAGATCCTATTGCTCACGCGCGCCTTATCATCTGTCATGTGGTTTTGATGCTTGTTTTGTTGTTTTCTTTGTGGTTGTCTTCAATAAAACTGATACTGAGCTTTATGCTGTATGCCCGATTTCAAAGGAGATGTGCTGTTTTTGCCTTCAATTGTACGCCTGGATTTTTTTTTTTTTTTTTCTTACAACGGCAATGACAGAAAAATTTCCTTGGCTGGTAGAGGTATACAGCTTCGCTTAAAAGGTTTGATCTCGATGAAACTGAATGTACCATGGGAACCGGACGGGGACTATACCTGCATCGTCAGAGTGATGATTATAACATAAAATGTTACAATCAGTAAGAAACAAGTAAGGAAAACAAAATGGTCACAAATATTTCATCGAAAAAGCGACACGAAAGTGATGCCATCATCGTTATTTCAGCATCGTCCTGTGAGGTAGCGCGTTAGGATGCATGACACGTAACGTTTCAAAGTGACGCAACAAGAGTCTTCGTCTTGGTACAGACACGTTCTACTGACGTTTGCGATGCTGTTATGTATTCTACGTACAAGGAATTCGCGATGAATGACCAATGTGGATCACAAGATTCATGGCGGAAGCGTATACTGTCCGTTATCTCACCTTATTCTTGGTGCCTGGTCATCGCTAGAACTAAATAACTGAACTGAACCTGATGTTCCCCCAATTAATTTAACAGAATACATTTTCGGTTAAATTTAGTGGAGAAATTTATGCACTGATTATATTCTGAAAATGCTTTCACTAAATATAGACAAATAATGATTCATGTATTCCTTCAATAACCATAGCCGAAGCGTTTTCAAGCTAAATTAAGCGGGGAAGTGCTTACCGCCAAATATTCCATATGACTGAACGCTGTTTACGTGAAACAAGTCACGCGAAGTGAGAGAATGATGTTCCGTAAAACTGCCACCTCACGTAACAATGCAACTTAACGAGCACCGTGACTTGTTTTTTGTCTTTGTCAAATTACGCTTGATTAATTCGCACAAACTGATCGTAATTTGGATAAACTGAAAGGCAAATGGGTGCCACCCTTTAATAAATTTGTTTTCTTTTTGCGTTCTTTGGGTTTACCAGACATTAGGTTGGGCAGTATCTGCTGCGATGAATTGTAAACTCATCTATACAAAGTTCAGTAACTTTTCATAAATAACTGTATAAGCTATATTTGTCTTGTAAAATTTAGTCCATCGTATTTAAATGCAATTCAATTCGCGCAATTTTAGAAAAGGCAATAAACATTGTGACATTTATCGATTAGTCTGCAGGCTTTTGTTGCCGAATGCCGGAACTAAACTGCGAAGAACCGCCGCTAACAATTGCCCAAGTCGCCGCGAAACGGTGACCCGCTTGATTTAGTTTTCTCTGCACTATGTCTCGGGTGGACGCCTGGGCGAAACGATTTCGAGGTAATGACGCGATGCCCTGATAAGTACAGTCAGTGTAAAAAGAAATACGAGCAACCGAACTCTTTCTCTCCTGAGCCCGCAGAAGCTCCTGGCAGAAGTTGGGGGTACTGCTCAGGCGATATTACTACAGGTGTTATGCCCTTGTTTTGTTGGTCACGTTTATTGACGTCAGCGCCCGATCGAAAAGATCATCAAGAAAATCTGATGGTTCATCAAACGTTCTTGATGGTCCATCAAACTTCCCTGATGGCCCATCAGGTTTCCTTGATGGCCCACCAGACCTCCTTGATGGTGCCTGATGGTCCATCAGACACTCCAAATAGACCATGAAAGGGATTTTGATGGTCCATCACGCCGCCTTGATGGTATATGATGGACCATCAAAGGCGTCTTAATGGTCCATCAGGAGCTCCAATGGGTCCACCAGACTTCCCTGGTGGACCATCAAAGCGTTTGATGGTCCGCCAGAAATTCGAAACCGCAATTATTACAGTATTAGTAATTCCGCTCATACCATCAGAATTAACTGTCCATTGTCCGACAGGCTTATTTGATGGTGCCGGTGAGACCATCAAACATTTCCTGATGGTGGCTGACGGACAATTAAAGTCTTCTGTTTGTAGCTCAGAGACCTTCAAAACGTTTGTTGCGGCGACTGACGGACTATCGAAACGTTTTGATGCATTTCGCCCGGTGAGACCATCAGAATATATCAATAGACCACCAGAACGAAAAAAGGCTGATGGTGCTTCTCACGACATCTTGCGGTGGTGGAAAGAACCTGACTATATTCGGCGGTTACAGAAGTGGCCGAGAGATGGCGCTAATGATCTCACGTCATTGCGCGTGCCTGAATTTCATTCGGTGTGTAAAGCTGACAGCGGCGTGGCTCGATAACAGTGTGTTCAATCCGTAATAATCCGCCTCAACAATTGTCCTAGGATACTCGAACGGTAACGAAGACACCTTCTTATAAACTCAGTAATGTTTTTGCAACCATAGTTTTGTTTTAAATTGTTTTATTGTCCGTTGGTGAAACAATTTGTTGATCCGCTTTGTATGTCAAGTAGATCATGTGTACAATCTAAGTGGCAGAAAATGTGCCGAAAAACGCACTTTGCTTGATAGGAAATTCATTTACTAGGTGCACGTGTACTGTGAACTAAATATTCGCGGGAAAAAACGTTTACAAAGCCGCAAATGCGGTAATACGAGGCTTACTGCATTCTCGGGCAAACGAGGCTTAGTGTATTGCATGCTGTCGAACGGCGTCGTCATGCCCAGCATGGACGATGGGGACAGAGTGTAGATAGCCACGCAACGGACACCGACGAAATTACGGCGCGTCGTTGAGTCTCGAAAGTAGTGAGCGGATTAAACAAATTTTCTCGTCCATTTTGTTTTTGCAGTTTAATAATTCAATGCTCAATTCTTTCCAAATAGAAATAATAACATGCCACAACCTAAATACAAACTTTGTTTTCAGGTTTCTACGGGGATTTCGGAAAGTACCCTAACGCTTCGGATGTTCCTTTTCGAAATAGTGACAGACCCAGAATAAAGTTCACAATTGACTGTAATGGAATCTGTCTTCTGCCGGTAAATATATGTGATTGGAAATTCATACCGACCAACAAACCATCACATCATCAGTGTCCCAAAATACGACAGACCATTACACCATCAAACCATCAAACCATAACACCATCAAGCCATCAAACCATCACACCATCTGGCCATCAGACCATCAATGTCCCAATATACATCAGACCATCAGCCTGATGGACCATCAGGATTTTCCCTGATGGTCTTTTCGATAGGGCGAGGTCGTCGCCGTCATCATGGGACCCTAATCTGGACACTGGGCGAAAAAGTCCGCGAGATATCCGGCGGCTCTGATTGGCCGGCGCCAAGGTCTAGTACGGAGTTGGCCAATCACGGCCGCCAGATTGCTCGCCGACCTTTTCGCTAAGTGTCCACGTTAGGGCCCCTGCTGCGTCAGCGGCGTGTACTGCGATGATTGAACCGATAAAAGCTGCTCTGCCTAGCAGCTCGACTCTCTTCCTCGTCCTGCTGCCGGGATGTAATAAACGCAGTCACGCCAACTACAGTCTCCGTCTCGGTGGGCTGTACGGAAACATAACAGCTGATGGCAGCGGCAGGATCAACGGCTCCGGGTGACCTGCGGACTCGGTCGATGAGTGCCGGAGGCATTGCTCTTGTCCGAAGCAGCCGAAATGTTTAATTTGTAAGTTGTCACCATGCCGGAGACAAGGGAACGGGACGAAGGCAGCCAGACCTTTTTCACGATTTCAAAAGCGTGGCACGATGAATCTTGCGGCGATAGTCAAGCTTGAATTAATGCTCTTGACGGAAGAGGTGGGCTTAAAGGTCACAAACACCATGAGAAAGCCCGAGATTATCAAGGCCATTGAAACTTGTGGCTCGGACGCCGACGAAATTTCCGAATGTTGGAGCGAGGTGCAGAGTAGACGAAAAAAAGAGGATCTCGAGTTAGAAATGCTTCAACAAAATGTATACGTCACTGGTGAGACCAGTCCGGTTGGTGGCAGTTGTTAAAAATTGAATATGCGAAGGTTGCTACAGCCTTTTCGTGTCGAGGGCACTTGGGTTTCTACCTGATCAACATCGAATGCAAATACAAAAAGATGTGTTTTGAGAGGTCGAGCTGGCCACAACGGCATTTCTGTTCACTACCTGCTGAGGTAGCCGATGTTATGGCTACGTTGGACACTGAAAAAGCAGAGGACTACTCAGTCGTAAAATCGATCCTGCTGAGAAAGTTCACGTTGTAGCCCTAAGCCTCTAGGATAAAGTACCGGCAAACAAAGAAAGACTTTAAGGAAAGCTACTCAGAGTTCCCCTAAAGGCTTAAAGGCTTTCTGGAAAGCTGGCTTCGCGGGGCAAACGCATTTGAGGACCTCGAAAAAATCCTGGAGCAATTAGTTCTGCAGCAGTTTTTTTTTTTTGTTGTGTTCCATTAACCTTGAAGGAATGCATTATAAACCGACCTAAGGTCGAAACTATCCAGAAGGCAGCTGATTACGCTGATTCGTATTGCTTCAGGCGCAGAGAGGTAATGGACGATAAGCCTGCATATGCCAGAAATCAGTGGCGGAAGTCGGACCACTCAGGTTCAGGAAAGCACAAGCCGACTACGGTTAGTCAGTCACCAAAAACAGTAGAAGTGGCTTCGAAGGACAAGAAGAGAAAAAGGTAGTCGTTCGAGGAACCAAAACCAATCCGATGCTATAAGTGTCACCAAGCTGGTCAGGTGGCTGCGAGTTGTCATGTGCCTAAAGTGTCTCCAGTAAACTTGAGTCTGGAGAATCCTCAGGAACTACTTGAGCCTTACTTGTGCGACATAAAGGTCAACCTTACACCTTGCAAATGTCTGGGACACACTGTAGCCACGTACGACTTGGTACATTCCTCGCTTGTAAAGCAATCGGATTTCATTGGTGATTGCGTTCGAATCCACCAGGCTTTGGAAGATCAGTCTTATAGCTTGCCCGTAGCTGAAGTAAAACAAAGCGGACCCTTTAGTGAGTTCACACGGATGCAGCGGTTTCCGATGGTGTGTTGCCTAGCTGACTGTACATTCTATCGAACCGGACTGCAAAGCAGTTGAGCGAGTCTCGTGTCGCGCTCGAAATGAATCCTGTCCTAGTAGTAACTCGCTTCATGAAAAAGAAAGAAGCACTTGGGAAGGAAACGGTCTTGGATGCGGCAGTTAGAGACTGGTGGATAGTGAATAACTACGCTGGTTTCGCCAGACACCAACGGATCTCACGAGGAAGCGACTGCGGGATTGGAATTGATTACGCTGGTTTCGCGAGATAGTCAAAAGTTTTTAGCTCTAACGAGTGTCGGTAAGATGACTCTTATTGCAGAACAGAAAACGAATGTGTTGCTAGCCGAGTGCCGAAATAACGTGACTTGAAGGACAAATCCGGCAAAGAATTAGAACAACTTGTGTTCCCTTCCGGGTATATTGGTGATCTTCTTGATCTTGCATATAGAGAAGGATGGTCCGGACACCCAGGCTTCTTGAAGACAAAGCGTAGGCTTTTAGCCGAGTATTACTGTCCGGGGTGCTTCAGGGATGTCGAAGAGTTTGTTCGCTCGTGTGACAACTGCCAAAAAACGGGAAGGCCGAACGAGCAAAAAAAGGCGCTCCTCTTCATAGTGCCGATAATCTCGGAGCCAATTAAGAGGCTCGTGATAGATGTCGTAGGGCCATTACCTGCAACGAAGACAGGATTTAAGTATATTGTGACTATGCTATGCCCGGCTAGCAAGTTTCGAGAAGCCGTTCCTCTGAAGGAACAGACCTCGGTAAATTTAGTGAACAACTTGCTGACGTCGTTTTCCCGAATGAGATCCAGTGTGACCTCGGTAGCGTTTTTACAAGCGCTTTATCGTGCAGCTTTTTTGAGAGATATGGCACAAAGCTTGTCCACAGCTCAGTAAGCCAACCTCAAACTAACAGCGTGGTGAGGGCACACTCTGTAATTAAACGTATTAGCACGGCCCTGTGGACAAGCAGGGAAAACACAATGACTTGGTTTTGCCTGCGATGCTTTTCGCGCTGCGAACCGCCGCTCTTGAGTTGACTAGTTACACTCCAGCTGAATTAGTCTATAGACGAAATTTGCGTTCGCCACTGCGATTACTGCGAGAAGGCTGGGAGGGCGAAGCCTAGAATCCAGCGGGGGTGGAGAACGCGCTTTCATTGCTGAATCGCCTACACAAGGCACGAGAGTTGGTTGAAGCAAACATGAAAAGAGATCAAGCGCGTAGGTAAATTGTATCACGTCAAGAACAGCCGCCTTCGTTCCTTCAAGGAAAGTCACAAAGTGCTGATTTTGCGGTCGGTCAATGCAAATAAGCTGGAAGTATATTGGGAGGGGCCAGCAACAGTCCAGCAGAAAATTTCGGAGACAAACTATGTCGTTAAACTGTCAGGTCGCAGAAAAGAGGTTCGCATATTCCACTGTTACCAGATGAAGCCGTACATAGAAATGGTGCAACTTGTCAGCAGTGCACTTAACCAGCCGGATGAAGTGAAAGCTCATACTCGTGAGCTGGGGATAATTTACGGGAGTTTGACAGTCGCTTAGATTGTAAAAGGTTTCAATCGATAAGAAACAGATGAGTTTAAGCCATCTTTCGGAACTTACTGCCTTGCTTGACAAGTACCAAGATCGGTTTTCCACCGTCCCCAGAAGGACTTAATTGGTCGAGCATAACATCGAAGTCTCAAGTCACGCTACGATTCAGTGCAAGGCCTATCACGTTTCCCCACGTCAGGAAAAGCTGTTAAAGGTATCGGTGAACGAAATGCTGTTGCTGAAGTTAATAGAGCAGTGCGAGAGCGATTTTGTCTCTCCTATGATCCTGGTCAAGAGCCCTGGCAATGATTCTCGGCCTTGCGCGGACTACAGGAAGCTAAATTCAGTTATCGTAACAAAGGCTTACCTAATTCCCAACATCGAAACGTGCATAAAAAAATGAGCAAGGCGAAGTTCATTTCACCCATTGAGCTTGTGAGAGGTTACCGGCATGTACCGCCCGAACATGCCAGCAGCCTTGCAGCGTTCATGACACCACTCGTTGTTTTCAGGCCGCTCGTTTAGAGTTTGTTTTGAAAAATGCTCCCTTTGCATTTTAGAGGTTCATAAACCAGGTTTTGGCAGGAACAGAGTCCTTCGCTCTGCCTTTCCTTGACGACGTAGAGATTTGTTCTGATACGTGGGAGGACCAGCTTCAGCATTTGCTACAGGACTTTTCTTGCCTCCAAGACGCTGGCTTAACGGTCAAAGCCAAGAAATGCAAGTTCGGGAAAAACGAAGTGCTGTACCTGGGGCATGTAGTTGGCAAGGGACAAAGACGCCTTTGGGAGCATAAAGTGCAGGTTATTGAGGAGTTTCCTTTCACCCAAACAAAAAAGGAATTAATGAATTTCCTTGGGTTAGTGAAATATTACCACCAGTACATTTCCCAGTACTCGGGAAAGGCGAGCCCGCAGAGTGACGCCATTAAGAAAATGAACATGAACATAATCAACTGGGCTGAGTGGAAGCGAAAGCCGTTCGAGGCTTTAAAATATCCGTTAGTAACAAACTCGTGGTGGCCGGCCTGGATTACAGAAAGTCCTTCTTGGTGCAATGGCACACAAGCGTCTAAGGGCTTGGGGTTGTACTTAGCCAAGAAAATGACCAATGGGAAGAGCATCCAGTTTTGTTTATCAGCAGACTTAGTCTTGGACTTTGTCAGCAGACTTAGAGGGATCGAGCGTAGAGCACAATTGAAAAGGAATGTGCTTGCCTTGTGTGGGCTGTAGAGAAGCTTTGGTTTACCTGTTTGGTTTCGAATTAACTTTGATTACTGATCACCGACCAGTCACATGGCTGTAACAACTGTCCCAGAAGAACGGTCGCTTGTTGCGATGGAGCTCGACGCTCCAGGAATAATTTTTTCTCAGGCATAAAAAAAAAAGCAAAATTGCACGCAAACGCGGATTCCTTGAGTAGAGTGCATTCCTAAGCACCCATTTCAATTTTCTTTCTTTATCTCGCCTGCACACTTCTACATACTTTCATTTCTTAAGGACTTGTAAATGGTTTCATCCTGTTATTCTAATGTTCCCGAAAAAAAGGCCTGGTTGCGTAAGGGGCATACTAAGCAATTTAATGAAGAACGGAGCTCTCGGAGAATGGGGATAATGCTTCGGCCCGTACATAAATGTCAGATATGGCCCTGATATATTTTATATACGGCCATAAATGATGATATAAGGAGTCAGATATGGCAATAATCCGCCATATATGAAAGCAAATACGTCCATATTCCGCCATATAAGTGGGCAAATACTGTCAGATGTGGGCATATAAGTGCGTAAAGAGGGACATATATCGCCATATACGCGTGCAAATATAGCCCCTGATAATGATATATGCGCCCGTTTCGGTCGTGCAAGCAGTAAGTCATATGTACTCGCCAATACACTAGTTGAATTATCTATATTGCATGAGTCTCATGTAATTGGTTAACTATTGTTAACATCCTTAAAGTGAAGTTATTCCAGGAATTTGGACCAATTATTCATTTGCGCATTTTGAAGATTGAAAGACAAATGAAATTTGGTTGCATGTTCGACGTGTGACAATATAAGGAAGTGCATAAGATCAGAAAGCGAGTTAATCAAATAGTGGATTTTAGATCACAGCTCTTAGGCGCCCGTTTCCAAGTTGAGCGGTGTCGGCGTCGCCATTGGTGTAACCGCCCCGCTAAATTTACCGAGAAATTGAATTGGTACGTATGTCACGTGACGTCAATATTTCCGCGAAATCTAGCAGTGAAACTAATTGTGTTCATGTTTTTCCGCTACATTGAGCGGGGAAACACGAACCGTTAGCTTACTAAAGATGCAAGACGCTACTTCGTCCTCCGGAATCCATTTCCAGTCGAACGGCTGCAAAGCCGTTGCGCCCGAAGTACCCTACACAGCATCTTTCAAAAACCGTTCGCGCAGCATCGCAACTTTCCGTTTGCGAGTGTCTGCGATTCATCGTGTGTTGAAAGTCGGAAGATGTGCTGTCCGTGGTGTCTTTTATGTGTAACGTTTTCGTAAAAAAATGTGAAAGTCAAAAACGCGAACCTAACAGTGTACACATAATTTTAAACTTATTGGTAAAAATATATATACATATTTATTTATCTATTTATTTGTGAACATCGTGCGCAAAAAATAGTCGCGCTCATTTTTAATTTAAACTTATAATGTGGGTTATAGAGCGTAAAACATACTATCTTCAAACTCGCATCGTTTCGGGTCACTTTCGAGATGGGCAGCTTCTTTGGGAGTTCAAAAGCTGGAATTCATAGAGCTGTATGTTCACTCGGTATTGGCAGCAGGGCATGCGCTATGCATGTTTTAGGCCAATCGTGTCTCCGGTTAGGTTCACGTGACTAGTCTAGAAGCTGGTGATAAAGCAGAACACGGCACCTGCCTGGAGCCCAAGGCGACACATAGCATTCACTGCAACATCAACCTTGGGTACAAGTGACAAAGCCGCTCGTTGTGGTCGTTGATGCCCCATAAGATAAGCCTTTTGTTTGTACACTCCTGTTTTGGCCTTACCTTCTCTACTTTTCTCTCTCTCTCCTTAAGCTGAAAGCGCGGTAGAAGGTGCGTGGTCACGTGGTTTGACGAATGACGCATTAGCCATTGGCAATCTCGGAATGCGTTCTGCCGGATCTAGTTTGGCGTGTGTTGCGTCCTGCGTGACTGCTGCGGATTTCTGCTTCTGCAATGATTTCTTCAAAGAAGCCCAAGAATTTGTTGTGATGCGTTTAGTGTTCGGTTCTACAAATGGCAGCTTATGCTTCATTGTGTTGAATCCTCAAGGACACCTTCGTTTTCGTTTTTGTGTTTGAGTGGCGGTTTTGCAGTGGCCGTGTTGACATGCAACTCGGATTACACCTTTAAATCCAGTCTCGTCAACGTAAGTGAACTGCAACCTGGTTCGCGACAATTGATCGTTTTCCTAAAGGTACACTTCCGAATTACCTCTAGAATTAGGCCATGTCTATCTCCTGGCAGCCGGGAGAATAATTTTTCCGACATTCTAAAATCATGTCACAACTGCAGGTAGAATACCGATTTTTTTATTCACTCTGCGTTTGGTGATAACACGTTCCACGGCCACCTTCTCGAGGATACACGTTTCATGGACACACGTTTTGTCAACATTAACGTTTTATCGTAATTCGTTAAGGGAATGTCGATAATCCTATCATTCCCTGGGAATTAAGTGTAGCGAAACCAGGAGTGGCGTAAAGCGCAGCTCATGTAAAAATTAATAAAAGTTGGTACATGCTCAATATTCAATTGGTATTTTTTATACAGGTGAGAAGTCACTTTTGGTGGTTATTTGTAGAAGACAACAATATACTGGGTGTTTTTTTTTATTTTTGCAGATTTGTTCTAAAAAAAGCCGTGAAAGCTACATTTATGCGGTTTGTGCGAGCGAGTTATACGCCCAGGGGGACATAATGTGGTTTGCTAATCTTTGCGATAAGTCGGCTAATATTTTAAAATTCACTAATAAACCTTTAATTAGTAAAAATAGACAAATGGTTTCATTTAGAAACTTGCTGAGCGTCGTCCAAAACCCTTGAATCAGTAATTTTTAGAAAGACCTTGAGCGCGTGTGAAGCGCAGTAGTGCGCTGAAGTTACTACTCGTGGACCAGATACAAGGCTGGGGCTAGATAAGAGACGGAAAAATTGCCGAAATCGCTAGCCTTGTACCTGCTCCATGAGTGGTAACTTTAGTACACTACTAGGCTTCTCACGCGCTGAAAGCTTTTCTAAAAATAACTGACTTAGGGGTTTTGGACGATGCTCAGCAAGTTTCTAATTTTAATCATATGTCTCTTTTCAGTAATTGAAAAGTTAAGTAGTGAATTTCAAATAATTAGCCGAGTTATCGCAAAGATTAGCCACCCACATAATGTCCACTTGGGCGTATAACTCACTCGCAAAAACCGCATAAGTGTAGCTTTAATGGCTTTTTTTCAAACAAATCTGCAAGAATGAAAAATGCCCTGTATATAAAGAATGCCTTATTTGATTGAAACATATCTGTCCTAATATGGGAGGCAGATATACCCTTATCTGGCAGACCCAGATATAGATATATAAAAAAAATGGGCAGATGTGGCTAGATAAGCCTTGTTTAAAACGATGTGCTTGATATGGCAAGATATGCCCAATTTTTTATAGAAGTCCAAATATGCCATAATCGTAAGGGGGCACCACTGCCGTTTTGTGACTCTCTGGTTGTTTTCGGCCTCCCTGTTTTCCAAGACACCTTGGGCTCGCCTGTAATCTTGACGCACCTCCCTGACGGCCTGTCTGAGAAGTGTCCCAGTGACACTCGACTCGCCTGTGCACCTGAGTAACTTCCCCGACGGCCGGTCCAACAAGTGTCGCTGCCATGGCTCACCTACCGGTCCCTGGTGGAATACGTCAAACGTCGCCTTCGATTTAACGCGGTGCTATTTCGACTCCAGTGACAAACACGTGTTGTCCGACTTGTCGTCGCCGAACTTGTTCAAGCAAGGCTAAGGATCAAGCCGGACTGTCTTCATTGCAGAAGTGTTTGTTCCAGGTTAGGTCTTTGGAGAATGTACCAAGACTGGTCCGTTCCGTATTGTCTTCGCTTTGGTGGATTGCCGATGCCCAGATGGGGACAACCTATGGTCTTCGATTGTACCCAAGAGGGGGAAGGGAAGTTGTTATATTGTGTTGTTGGTCTCGTTTGTCGACGTTAGTGAGGGCGTCGCGTCAACCTGCTGCGTCAGAGGCGCGTACTGCGATGACTGAACCAATAAAAGCAGCTGCGCCTAGCAGCTTCACACACTTCTTCGTCCTGCAGCCGAGATCAATAAACGCAGTCAGACCAACTACAGTCTCAGTCTCGGTGGGCAGCCCGGAAACGTAACACGGGTGTCTCAAGCCATGGCATTGTCTCTACCCGTAGCAAAACGAGACGCCAAGCTATTATATTTAGAGTACGGTGCGTCTTTTGAATCGCTGTTTCTAAATAACGAAAGACCGTAAGCAATCGCGGGGGAAGAAGCACCAAAGAAGCACCTTTTCTATTTTTAGTTCAAGGAGAAGGAGGATTTTAGCTGAACGCTTTAATACTGTCTTGAAGAATTTTCGTGTTCAAATCGATGAGGGTCGTGTTTATCAGACCACAATGGTTGCATTAATAGCACGTAAAGCTTAGGCGACAGATGATTACTAGAGTGTCGGGTCATTCTAAACGAAATTCGGACATCAGTCGAACGACCTAGAAGGTTCTATGTACAAAAGCGAAATTATAGTGGCCTCATGACCAATGTCTGGTGTGGAAATAAGTTATGTGGAGTGGCGTCACCTTCTAATACAATTTAATTTACCCATATCATTTGTGCCCCTTAAGGTTCATTATAGGACAGTCGTTATGCACACGCGGGCCATTTGAAAGCACAGAGTACAGGTAGCTCCATCTGTCGAGACGGACATAAAAAAACCTGTAGAAATAAACGAAACAAATGCACAATAAATTGTTTTTATTTTTAAGAGTTCCCACCCGCCGCAGTGATCCGCCGCAGGTATCGCTCGGTCAAAGAAAAGTGAGATGTTCATAATTATTTTGACACGACTGTAAGTTAGCCTTTTCTGCATCATTGCGAAGAGGCGTTGACGCGCTTTCACTTCATTTATCGGTGCAGTTAGGAACAAAAGCGGCAAAACTGATCGGGATGTATTCCAAATTCTGCTGTATCCTCGTAAAATTAACTAATGTTCTAGTGCTTTCGAAATCACTGCATTTATATCAGCAATTTTAACGTTACACTGAGAGGTATAAGGAAATATGTTATTGAACCTTCGTTAAAATTTTAATGATTTTGACAGTTGCCGCCTTATGATATAAATCTGCAAATGTTAATACGCCGTTTCTACGGAAACAACGTACAGTTTACAGTTCTTCAATAACCAAAGCTTTTTTAATTAACTGCATATGCCCATTCTAAACTGCTTTACTGACAGCCGCTTAAAATTTTATTTTTTCAGTGCAACTCACCGGTAAACTGTGGCGGAAAATGCCCAAATTGCCCTTCAACTGGCCCTTGGACCCCGCCAACGTGTACTGCATAAAGATACAAGAATGTCGTAAGGCACGAATAAAGTTTTGTCGAGAAAACCGTAGTAGTTACTGTATTAAAAACATCACACTCAAAAGCTTCAAAAACATACATCTTTAGAATGGCTAGAGAGCCAACGTAAGTTCATTCGAGACACCTCTCGACTAAACATGTTGAATCTTGCATGTTTTATGGAGTTTAAATGAAACAGTTATTCTCATATCTTCCTCGTGAACAATTGCGCACTGAAATACTAGGTCCAAAAAGAGCACCAATATGATACAACTTTACACGTTATAGAGCAAATACTTGTCAATGTGTGCCTAGCTCGCTATTTGTTTCTTTTTATTCGGAGTTTTGAATCTTAGATTTTAAGATATGTTCAAACAAATATATATGATAGCATTAAAAACGACATTGGTTAATGCCCAGGGCTAGCTGAAGCATTACCCCATCAAAAAACAAAAACTGTCCAAACTGGTACTCGTGTCACGGTTTCAACCTGAGTTGTTCTTCCAACATGAGCACTTAGGTTAACCGGCCATAATGACTAAACTGGCCATACTGATCGGGTTACCTGGGTGACTGGTCGTGTTGTGATAACTGACCAAATTGAGCGTGCTAGTTTGACTGATCCAATTGTTTACGCAGAGCAAACAAGGCACTGTTATTACAAAACGGCGTCATGGCTTTCATTTGCGTTTTTAAGATCGGAACACCCTCTTTTTTCTTGTCTTGTAAAATGTTTTGCTAATTTTTTAGTTAGAGAATACTTTACTAGTGGAAGTACCAGTCACTCCGCTTTTTTTTTGCATTGGGCATTGCGATGGCAGTGACGAAGCCTCCTCCGTGGCTTGGCTGCTCCAGCCGCTTCGGCTGTCGACTTTTCTCCACTTTATTTCTTCACCGCCTCTCTTTCTCTCTCTCTCAATACCTCTGCAGTCCGGATAACGTCAGCTGCCAGCAACCCGCATTTGATAAAGCAGGGGAATGCGGATGCAAGCAGCAACCGCAATGTGATGCTCCAACGCAGACATAAACCGAAAGCACACGAAACGACTAACCAGGCGACGGCATTAGCATTTGTTTTGGCTGTCAAATGATCTGCGGCAGTCGCATTACGAAATACTTTATTGTCTACTCTCTGCTAATGGTGTCTTTTTTGACGCCAAACCGTGACTACAAATAATAACACTCGTCGATACCCTCGCTATAAATAACTTGTCCGCGGGAGGTTCAGAAGCTGCTTGATAAAATTTGGAGAACCCGCTTAAGCATTCTACTGTTATGCCCGCTGTAGGAGCCCGCAACAATGGCCGCAGCACGGAGCTCGGCTCACGAGCTCCGTGACGCGGGTCACGCGAAAATAAAAAACGTGCGGCCAGTCGGAGCCCGAACACCAATCGATTCGGTCGTGTTCTTTTCCCCATACCCGCGTATAAGAGTTGGTCACGTGTTACCCGACCAGTATCAGACATCGTGCCAACTTCAAGGTTTGTGTAACCCAACGAAAAAGTCAAAAAAAGTGCAATTTAATGTGTATTTTACGTTAGAAAAAGACCGCATCGCGGCGACCGAACACCCCGCGCACCGAAAACGTGGCCTGTAGGAAAAAAAAAAAAAGAAAAAACACGAGACATGGTTTTCGTGTTTGCTTCATTATACCAGAAATACTACGATGCCGCGACAGACCAAGACATCGAAAGTTTCGAGATCCTGTCCGCACCAGGCCTATTGCATTTACGTGGAGTTGGTTGTATTTCACCTAGCACATAACTTGAAGTTAATAAACAAGCTGACATGGCGCCATTCAGCAAAGTAAACAACTTGACAAATTAAACAACGCTCACAGAATGCCATCCACATCCAAACGTGCTCGGCACATACTCAAATTCAAATTATTTATTGATCCCTGAATCAGAGAAAGGAGGCAGAGAAAAAAGCAACTGACACGCTGCTTGACTAGCCTCTGCCCCTATAGCAACCCAGGGAAGAACAAGCATAAACGTAAAGACACTAGCATTTGACATATTCATTATAGCATGGGAAAGACAACATTATCTATATTTCTTAAAATAAGAATGTAAAAAAAAGAGAGAAAAAAAGAAACGAAAAAGTATGACAAATATAACAACACGCGCAAAACGCATACAACCGTGTTATACTAAACTTTTTTTTTTACATGAGAGTAACCATTAGACGAAAAGTGAACATATTTGTTTGGCGGACATACTGGAGATATCGATATCGAGTTCATAAAAACGATTCTGAAGATTGGGGAGGGTACATGTTAACATCTGATTCCCATAGTTTGTTCTTGAATGTGGCACTATCCATATCTCAGCATTACGAGTTGGATAATTCGTTTGTCTAAGTTCAAGTTGGGAAATTGATAGATACATATTTTCGTTCTGTCTAAAAGACCTTTTGTAGGAAATGTCAAGTTTATAACTATAGTGATTTGGAATTTGTACTATATTAAACTTATGAAATAAATGGCTTGGTATGACTATCGTATGCTGCATGACATAAACCTCGAATAGCTTTTTTTTGAAGATTATGAATTATTTTAAGATTTGTAGCAGTCATGTTAACCAATACTAAAAAGCAATAGTTGTAGTATGTGTAAAAAAGGGACTTGTATATAAGTAGCATAACAGAGATAGGAATCATATTTCGGTATTTATATATAACCATAACAACTTTTGATAGCTTATTACTTATCTGTTGCACAGTTTCGTCCCAACACAGGTGTTCATTAAATATTATTCCTAGTACTTTTGCACTTTCTACTATATCTATTTCATTTCCACCAAGTGAAGGGATAGTCATGTAGGTACATTTTGTATTACGTGATCTGAATAGAACGGTTTTAGTTTTATTTACATTTATTTTTAAGGAATTTAATATCGTCCAAGCATTTAGCTTATCAAGATATTGATTTCCCTTTTGTATAATTTGGTCAGCGTTGTTCCCTGAGAAAAAGAGAGAGGTGTCATCTGCATATATGATGTAACTAACGTTATCATTAATATTTACTATATCATTGATATATAAATCAAAAATAAGTGGCCCCAATATACTGCCTTGAGGCACGCCTGCTGTTAATTTCCTGAGATCTGATCTATTTTTATTGATTTCTACACACTAATAGCGGTTTTCAAAATAACTTTTAATCATCTCTAAAGCGATACCGCGAACACATAGCATGTATAACTTTTGAATTAACGTTACGTGATTGAGGCAATCGAATGCTTTCGAAAAATCTATAAACACTCCAAGTGTAACCAGTTTATTTTCAATATTACTTAAAATTAATTCTTTTTGCTTTAACAGCGCGAGTTCAGTAGAGCGACCTTTTCTGAACCCATACTGACAGGGGGTCAGGATTGAACATTTGTCACAAAAACAGTATAATCGTTTATGTAAAATTTTTTCTAGACCTTTCGAAAATATTGGTAATACGAAAATAGGCCTATAATTTCCTAAGTTTTTTTTTATCCCCAGCTTTATGTAAAACTGAAACGTTTGCCACCTGCATTTTTTTAGGAAAAACCCCTGCTTGCAACGCTAGATTAAAAATATGTGTCAAACACGGAACAATAGACTATAGTACATGCTTAATATATTTAATTGGAAGTTGATAAAAATCACTGCTCCTGCTATTTTTTAAGTGTTAAAAAACTGAGTATACTTTATCTTCATCAGTTGGATGAATAAACAAACTGTCATGTACGCTGATCAAGTATTTGGAACCATGCTCACTATGTGTACTATGAAGAAGTTTAACAAAGTATTAATTAAACTTTTCTGCTAAAGCCACACCACTTATGTCAATACCATCAATTTTAATTGTTGTTATCTTATCTATAGGCAATCAATTTTTCATTAAACTATTTAACTTCTTCCAGACCACATCTGACCGCATATCCCCATTAAACAAATTGTTGAAGTATACTTGTTTAGCTTGTCTTAGTGCTCTAGTTACCACGTTCCGTTGTTTTCGGAAGGCAGACAAAATGGCCACATCTTTGCTAAGTACAAATTTATGATAAAGAACATTTTTCTTTTTAATTATGTTTAATACTTCAGAGGTAACCCAAGGTTTACGGGGTTTATGGTGAACGTTATGCAATTGATATGGAAAGCAGCGATCATATAATATACTAAATTTTTCTAAAAAAATTAAAGGCTTCATCAGCCGACACACTAGACAGAACCACTCCCCAGTCCTCAAAGTTCAATTGTTGTTCAAATTTTTCAAGGTTTTTTGTGCTTACGTTTCTAAAATAGACATCTTGTGAACTACTTTCTTCCTCTTAAAGCCTATGAATAGCATATGAATTTGCAGATGGTCACTAATAGTCTCTCCCAGTACTCCCGACAGTACATCGGACTCCCACACATTTGTTAAGAACTGATCGAGCAATGCTTCGTGATTAGGTGTAATACGAGTAGGCTTTACAATAACATTAAGCAAACCGTACGACTGAAATAAAGAAAGGAACTCTAGTTGACGTGGAGAAGACGTAAACATATCTATGTTGAAATCACCACCACAAAAGACCCATAAACTCATGTTTACAAAAAAACCTCAAAAACAAATCAATAAATTCAAGAAAAGCAGTAATATTTCCACTTGGCGGTCGATAAACAACACAAAACACAGATTTATGGTGTTTTAACGTCAGCATCTTGTAGTCATTTGTGATAATCGTAAAATCATCAATCACGACACACTGAAAACTTTTTCTTACATACATGCATACGCCGCCACCTTGTTTAACATTACGACATACATTGTAATGCTAATACTTTTCTAGCGCGTCAACTTCATCCCTTGACCTATACCATGTTTCGGTCAACATAATTACATCGTACATAAAATCGAAACTCCCCAAAAAGATTCCTAGTTCCGCAATTTTATTTCTTACCGATTGTACATAAAGGTGAAACAGACTAAACAGTACATTATGTTGGTGTTTAAAAATAAGACAAACCTCACGTGACGACAAATATGGCTTATCATTCATGTTTAGAAAAACACAAAACAAATTTAGACTAACCAACTGAAAGAGCAACGAAATAAGTCTAGTTTTGACAAGTCATTCTTCGTTGCTACTGGATAGGACCGAGACCCATCCTTCTCTCTTACGAAGACCTTTCCATTTCTATACCAGACAAATTGATTCCCCTCCCCCTTTGCTCATTCTTTTGTTTCCCAGAGAAGTGATTTTTCTTGCTGTTTTAGGTTTTCCGAAATATAAATCTTGCTTCGAGCATGTTTCAGGTTTGACCGTTTATCTAGCCATAGGTCTCGCGTTGCCTGGCTAGCAATGCGAACAATGATTCCGGGAGTTTTATCTGGACGTGAAGCAAGTCTGTGCGTCACAACAACTTCATCTGTGGTCAAGTCGGGAACATCCAGTTCCCTTGCCAGCTCATTTACTTTGGTCATGAGGTCTTCATTTTCTCTTGTAGGGATCCTGTGTATTTATAAGTTTTGTTTGCGGTTCCTCCGTTCCAGGTCGTGAGCGTTCTCCTTTAGTTGATCAATTTCTGCTCCGGCCCCTGATTTCTCTAAGTTTGTTACCCTTTTCTTCAAGTCTTTTATTTTATCGTGTTGCTCACCAACACGTTTCAACACATCATCGTAATTCTCCGACATATGCTGAAGGGAGTGTTCCATACCACCCACCGTTGCCTTCAAGTTTAGGAGCGTGTCCAACTTTACATTCATAGCCACCAACATGTTTGCTACATTCAGTTCGGTGTTTTGTGTTTGGTTTTGGCCAACCGCAATTACAGCTGGAGGCACCGATGATTTAGCTGTCTGGACGTGCGAGGTCAGAGGACCCTCCCGTGAAGACTGAGACTCTAGCGAAGAAGTAGACCAACGTCGAGCGTGCAATTTGCAAGTGTTGCATACCCAGTGACCGAGACTCTCCGGTCGCATTGACTTAAGAAACGTTTTTGTAACTCCAGAGCACTTCCCAGTGTCATAACAGTGCTCACACTCTGAGCATTTAATGGAATAACTTTCTGATGCCACCGGTTTCTGGCATGAGATGCAGTCACTCATTTTGAAAAGACGCTAAAAGAGGAAACAACAGAAAGCAACACGATAGCAGACCAGCGGAATGCAAGCAGTCAAACACGCGGTGAAGAGCCAGCGAAAACAGTGCTTACCTACAGAATTAGAAGCAGCGTGTCAGATTAAGTTGCCGAGGTAAAGCATTCCTCCGGTCTGCGATGAACCGCTCTGCCTCCAGCGCTTTTGTAGAGCACTGTACTGGACGCTTGATGCCGCTGTCAGTACTTTGGTCGACTGATAACAAGCCTATCAATCACTCATACGTAGTAGTAGTACTGAGCGCGTCCGGAAACGACAGGATGACACGGCAGAGATGCACTGGCCGAAAACGTCCCAGCCGAAAACCCGCAGAGCACGGCTTGCTCCGAAGTGCCGACGATGTCTCCCTACAAAATCAGAAGCAGCGTGTAAGATTAAGTTGTCGAGGTGGCAGTTTGATACTTTAGACCCATGTTGCGGATAAAAAAAAAACAGGACGCGGGATGGCCAAAAAAACGTGAGTTTCGTGTAAGGCTCGTCAAATTATGAGGCGCTGGAAAAATTCAGCCTTCTGCGTTAAGTCCTTATTTCGAACTCTTTTTGTTCGCCTTCCGCCCATTGAAAAGCATGCGGGAAGGGCCTTCGAACGCACCTGGTATCGCTGCGCCGCAGCGTTCTTCCGCACGTCTGCTTTCCTCGCCGTCACCATGGCAACGAACGCCGAATGAATGGAAGCATGCACAGTACCGCCGCGTGAAGCCAGCAACAGCTGACGCCATTTTACGAACGCCGTCTTCTATAGCCAAAGCCGAACGCGGTATGTCAGATCAACCGCCTCCGCCGGTGCTCGATCGCCTGCCTCCGCCGGTGCTCGATCGCCTGCCTCCGCCGGTGCTCGATCGCCGTCGGCGATCGAGCACCGGCGGAGGCGGTTGATCTGACATACCGCGTTCGGCTTTGGCTATAGCAGACGGCGTTCGTAAAATGGCGTCAGCTGTTGCTGGCTTCACGCGGCGGTACTGTGCATGCTTCCATTCATTCGGCGTTCGTTGCCATGGTGACGGCGAGGAAAGCAGACGTGCGGAAGAACGCTGCGGCGCAGCGATACCAGGTGCGTTCGAAGGCCCTTCCCGCATGCTTTTCAATGGGCGGAAGGCGAACAAAAAGAGTTCGAAATAAGGACTTAACGCAGAAGGCTGAATTTTTCCAGCGCCTCATAATTTGACGAGCCTTACACGAAACTCACGTTTTTTTGGCCATCCCGCGTCCTGTTTTTTTTTATCCGCAACATGGGTCTAAAGTATCAAAATGCCGATCACTACATCTGGAATAAAAGCAGCCTTGTAATTTAAGAGGACACCAATAGCTGCTTCTCGTCGCCGCAATACACTAATTGATGTTACAAGACAGGACCCAAATGGAAAAAAATTTGGTTCATTGCGCTGGTATGCTGGGTGTAAATTGGGTTCCAATTATCAAGCCTTGTGTTGCATGACAGCACAATCTTAAGTTCCAGTTATATGGTGTTTACATATAAAAACATAATTGGGTGTCATGCCTACTTTTTGTGTTCAATAAAATTTGTATAATGTAGAAAAACAAGTCAAAAGCAACGAAACAAAGCTTGCCTTTTCAAAATATACTTTTCTTCTGAAAAGTTCGCCTCAGCAAGGGGGTGGAACAACAATTTTTCCAGTTAAGCGTAGACTCAAACTCGAGGTCCACATAAATAAGCAACACAACGCTCTAGAACGTAAACATTTTTATGCATAAAGCACGCCAAGAAGAATATTTTAAATATTTGACAGTACTTTATATAGATTTATATTTAAAGTAAAATGAAAAGACGATATGCGCCTCTAAGGCAAGTCTTATATACTTAGGCACATTTCGGCGAATGTAAGACATCTTTAGAAAAAAGTTTATTCTGAAACTTTTTCATCTAATTTTTTTTTTACTGATTTTTTAAATGTTTAACAAAAATAACACTCATTTATTCGAAGTGCTTTCATTTTAATAGAGCCCGTAATTTTGCAAATATAAAGGATTCTGTATTATGCCAACTTTTCTTGTAATTAAAAATATAATATTTATCTATCGTCTTCAACTTGCCTTTAATGAACCCTATAAAAAATATAATTTAAAGACCGCCAAAACATGTTGCATTTTTTTGTTTAGAATTAGAGCAAATGAATATTTAGCCAGACCTCTGATGGTGTCATATACCATTTAAATTGAATGATGGTGCTCGAGCACCGCATTGACGTATCATTCTCGAGCACCGCAGCCACAGTGGCCGTACCTGGTCACAATATCGCCCAGACACCAATCACCAGTGTACGAGAAAGTGTCAGCTTTGTTTTTTCCTAATAATGTGGCTTACATTGGTTGCAAAATCTGAACTTCAGGAGTGTGTTCTGTCCTTAGGGTGTTGCAGTGCTTTACCTTTCAAGGGTAGCAGGGGGATCAGTGGCCGAGTGGGCTAGCGCACACCAAATCGAAGCACGTGGAGCGAAAGCTCGCGCTGCAGAACCCAGGGATCCTGGGTTCAAACCCCACCCCTTACCGTTTCGATCTGGATCGGCATAGTACGGGCGTGTGGTCGTGTATCAGTACTGCATGGTGCACGCTAAAGACCCCAGGCTAGCGGTTGTACTGCACTCGATGAATTGCTCATCTACAGCGAGTGGCTCGTCACAACTTTGAAATGGGTGACCAACGACACACTGTATAAATATCCACACAACCCGAATTAATATTTCCAAGGGTAGTACTTCAATGTAGGTAGTCTGCTGACAAAATTGTTAGATTTATTTCTATAGCGTCCCGATGCTTATTTTTCAGTTACGATAGACTATAGCGGACACTAAGCGCTATCTCAGTCAAAGGAACGCATGAAGTTACAAAGCGCCACTTAGCCTCTGTTGAAGGTCAGGTGATACTCGCACTGCAATCGATTGACTTGTGAGGCTTATAGCGCGTCCTCTATTGTCTCTTTAATGGCAGAAGGGATCATAGGACCAGGCGACGTTTTCGAATCTTACGCTCTGACCGAAGGCGGGCGTGATGGAGCAAAACCATCGCAAACTCTGTCAATAAAAAAAAGGACTCAGATTTGGAACCCTATGTAGCATCATTGGACCAGCACTGCACCGCCGCACAAGTGATGCCTATGGTGTTTTAACGCCATTTCCCATCGGATGATATTTAAACCACGCTGCGCGAGGTTGAAATCACCATGGATGTCTGTGATATCAGATAAGATTGAACAGAAGTCAATAATCGACTTTTTTATCACCATGATATTTATACATGCCGTCGCCAAATTTATAGTAAAAAC
The DNA here is from genome assembly GCA_013358835.2 of Ixodes persulcatus. Lineage (NCBI taxonomy): Eukaryota > Metazoa > Arthropoda > Arachnida > Ixodida > Ixodidae > Ixodes > Ixodes persulcatus. The sequence continues at coordinate 69,519 of JABSTQ010010357.1, read as the reverse complement.
AAAACCATCGATGTCTTGCATTTCATAAAAAAATAAAATCTCCGGAACACTGCATAGGTCCACAGAGTGGACCTCTGCAGTCAAAGGGGTCGCCCGTATGGCTCAAAGGGGTCCCCCGTGTGAGCCATAACGGTCGCCTATTTGGGAAAACATTTCACTCCTTTGGCAAACGGGTCACTCATCTGATCAAATGGGCCACTCGTTTGAGCAAAGCTGTCGCACGTTTGGTCAAACCGGCGACCATGTTGCACAGACGGGTGACCGGTGACCGGCAAACTGTACCGGTTTAATCAAACGCCTCTCCGGAGCCCGTTTGATACTGAGCGTACCGATCGGCGGCACGGGCACGCCCATTTCAGCCGTGGCAGCCTGTTTCCGGAAAGCCGCGGGAGCGACGGTTCATCGGTTCACAATCGTCCGCGTAATGCAACTAATGATATTTATATTTTGATTGCGCTGAAGTTCGCTTATACTGCAACTGCCATAAGCGAATTTTTTATACGTAAACGTGCGACGTTGGCCAGCCGATATTTTTGACAGAACTTTAAAACTTTGGCGTTCTTTGTTGCCTGAATTAACTTATTCAGCTCGAATCTCTCGCACAAAGGACTTGACCACGTGAAAGAATATATTTCTAGACTCCATTTCACCTTAATTCAAGACTCAAGGAAGGTAACGCGTGAGCACCTGGCTACAAGAACATCGAGCATTGAGAGAGCAGGCCCGCCGTTGGTGCAGTCAAATTACGAGCTCGCGCTGGGAGCTTTTTTGGCTCAGGCGCAAGCCGAGCTTCTGGCCGACGCCATTTCAAGCGTTCCAGCGTGCTGAAATGTGCGCCTTTCGCCTGCTTTCTGAGGCTGCAAACGTGGCGTGCAGTGGCAATTCAAAAAGAGGAGGAAAGTGCGTGTACAGCGGTCGGTGCACCTTCTCCCCTAGCATTGACTGAAATTGCCACAAAAAGCGAACCGCAATTTTTTTTTTTTTTATATAGAATGCATGAGGAAAGGGTTGGGGAAGGGGGGGGGGGGTGTCCCGGTGTCCTGCGCTTTGACCTCACCGTCGCCCCATTCCGTCCTTTCAGGTCAGCTCTGTCACGTGACCAGAGAGAGGGGAGGGCACGCTACACGCTGATAAGCATAGCCAGATCCGGCAGCGCGCGCGTTGCGAGTCGCTTTTTTGCTTTGTCTGCTTGTTGTCCTTTGCAACTTTGTTTGTCTTACCTACTTCGATCTGCCGCCTTTCCCTGCGGTCTTATTAGGATGTCTCTCGACAACGTATGGGATGTGCACCAAATGTTCGAAAAGTCCTACGCGTATATCGGCAACAAGCGATCCTTCAAAGAAGTCAGGAATTCTTGCGGTTTGGTTGGGTTCGGCAAATGACAGCTTGTGCGCTGCATTGTGTTGAAGCTTCAAGGAGCCTTCCTTCTCGTTTTAGTGTTTGTGTGGTTGTCCTGCTTTGACCGTGTCGACATTTATCTTAAATTACATGTTTCAAGGCCGCTGTTATTATGGTAAGTGCATTCCTACCGACTTGTTGGCAACAATTGACCGTTCTTCTGCAGGTAGAAGTCGAGATTATCTATAGAATTATGCAACGTCTGTTCTCGCGGCCGCCGGGAGAATAATTTTTCCGAAAGTCTGCCATTATAGCCTAGAATTACTTCGGGTCTTGTTTGCTTTGCAATGCTCTCAGTTGTTTAAAAGCTTAGAGTGCCTCTTGACAATTCACAGATCGCTTGCACGTTTGTACTTGTCAACAGAATAGGCTGTAATAAAATTTTATGAGAATTGAAAACAATTTTTTGTGTCTGTTTTCCTGCCCATTTGCAAGCACCTGCTCGAGCACATTTTTTCTACGTGTTTCCTCCCTCTTATAAATAGGCTCATGAGTTTCGAGATGTCTTAAATAAGTTTAAGACAACCAACCTTCCAGACGATACCCGTTTGGGGCTAGCAAATAATTTGCTTATTCGTATGGCGCGTTCAAATGTGTGGTCACGTGGCTGGTCGAACGGGCACCCGTATCGAACGAGCACCCGTATCAAACGGGCACCCGTATCAAATGGGCACCCGTATCAAACGGGCACCCGTATCAACAGGGTGCCAATTCAAATGAGTACCTGTATTCCATAATCACGTTTGATCCAAACAGATCGACAAGTTTGCCACCCGTTTGAATTTCAAATGTTTTTTTTTTGTTTTTTTCAGTAGGGCTGCGCATACTTCCAAAACGCGCTTCACAGACCAGTGCACTCTAAGGAAAAGAGGGCGTACCACACGCGCTTAGACCGCTTTCCGACAAGAAACAGCTGGCGTGTTTCAAACGGCGTGCTTCTGTACCCATCATAGGCATCCTCCTCTCCCGAAGGAATCGGCGCAAACAGAAGGGCTGTACTTGTGCGCCCCACATGCCATCGAGGTCCCTGCAACCTTGGAACGTGACCTTCGGCACCCGTCGTCTCTGTGTGTATGTGAGTGCTTTACAGACTGGACTGGGCATTGCCAAGGACGCGTCCCCCTCCTCGCTAACCAAGGATTACAATTTTGGGGTGATTTAGTAGGGATAATGGGGGGGGGGGGGGGGGGAGGGCTGCCCGTTTTGTAATAGTCGTTTTGTGGAGAGTCGATTTCTTTTCGGTGAGTTACAAACGTATCCACAGCTGTTTTTTTTTATTATCAACGAGCGCATCCAATTGTGCACCAAATATGTTCCATGATAGCAATTGTTCACAGAAACATGAGTCTGATGCGGGCCTCAAGATATGCGTAATTAATAAAGGGTTGACATGTTTACCCCCCCCCCCCAGAAGCCTAATAAAAAAACTAACTCCCAATACTCTTTTCAGAAGCATAAATTCACGAAGCTGGGACTTCTGCATAATAAATACAAAATTGTAGAAAAAATTGAAAGTAAATATCTCACGCTCGGCTTGTTTACAGATATGAGAAAGCCGTTCGACACTGTTCAACATATTATCTTACTAAAAAAATCTAGAGAATTTTAGTATCAGAGGTTTAGCGCTAAAACTAACTAAAATTGTTTAATCGATTGTTATGAGTACGTATCTAAAAACCAATAATATCTGATCAAATGAAAATACAACACGTTGTCCCTTAGGTCTCTATCTTAGGCAATTTATAATTGCTAGTTCGCGTGAATGATTTCACGATGATACCAGAATCCCTCGAGCTAATAATGTACGCAAATGATAAATATGTGTTTTTCACTGGAGTTATAAAAGAGTGCCTAGAAATTGTTTAAAAGGCTTACCTCCCTAAGCTATTAAATTGGGTACCTATAAATCGATTGAAAGTAAATAGATGGAAAACTAAATATATAATCTTCAAGCAAGTCAGTAAGTGAGCCCATATCTAAATCAATACCAAATTTCAAGCAGCAGTTCTCGAACAAGTGGCCGAACAAAGGTTTCTAGGCTTCTGGTTTAGTGAACAACTGTCATGGTCTACGCATGTTAATCAACTAAAATCTGAGCTTTTATTGAATTAATAGAATATTATATAAAATACGAAATTTGAAAGCCGTTTTAATAAAAATGACGTTACATTATTCCTTGTTTTATTCTAAGATTATTTATGGAATACATGTTTGGGGTATGCCCATTAAACCAAACTATAAAAAATAATTATAATTAAGAAAAACAATCTTATTGCGCAAATCATAGAGGCGATATAATATAATTGAGCACCGCACCACTCTTCATAAATATATTATGTTAAAGGTGAGCAAAATTTATCACTTCCAATTATTTCAATGGATACACCGAAACACGCTTTACTCCGCACACGCACAGTTTTTCAGTTCATACACATTTAAGATATCCGAAACTTAGAATTCCAAACATAAGAAATAATTAGGGTAAGCCAACTTTAAAATACCAGATTAATGTATTCTTACATTTCCCAGGAATCGATATTGATTGCAGTGCTCCTTTTTCTAGGTTAAAACAAGACTCGGTGTAGACGATTCCTTGTTTGCAGTCATATCGCATTTTCATGTTCTTAAGATAATAAAATCTTAATATAATTTTACAATATAAATTATTTCTTAGTTACTTTTATATATTCCGTGTAGGCTTAATTAAATATGCTTTCGCCTTGTGCTAAGTGGTGTATATTTCTTTGTTCCCTTTGTGCATCTGCAAAAATCAAATTGGACGTTTTCGTGATCCAGGAATGGGCGACACCGGTTTACACTGTAAATGGGCACTTTTGCTAGTGCAGGAGGAATGCTAATCTGTGGTCCTTAAAGGGGGGGTGCAACGATTTCCGGACTTCGGTCAACGATTTGTGGAAGTTGCCCTCTGTCACTTCTGAAGTAAAGAACAGAAAACTGATTTCGCCTGCGTGTCCTAGTTGTTGCGTAAAACAAAGATAAATATTGGCATTTCGGGCACCCCTCAACTCACTCCCAGTCTTCATGGTCACACCTGGTCGCACTCCCAGTTACGTCATTCGGAGTGCCGTGTAGGTTCCCGTGTGCTATCTCGGAGGACGCTTCCTCTCCCTCTCTCTGCTGACATTAGCGGGAGTTATGCTGCAGCTTAGAGCCGAGCGAGGTCACGTAATCTTTTCGCCGTAGTTCCTTCGGTTGCCACTTGGGGCTGCAGGTGGGCGAAAAAGCTCGACTTTTGCTTTGCGATTGTGCAGCGGAATCGCGACATTTTTAATGAAGGAGGTGTTTTCTCTATCCTCCGGGACACGATAAACAACGTAAAAATGACAATATGCAAATTTTTTTAATCATAAAATCGTTGCACCGCCCCTTTAACGTGTTCACGCAGCAGTGATACACGACCGCACGCCGTCACGATGCCCATCTAGATCGAAATGGGCAGGGATGGAGCACAAACCCATGATCCCTTGGTTCTGCAGCGAGAGCTTTCGCTCCACGCGCGTCGAGCTGGCGTGCCCTTTATTCCATTTGGCCACCAATCCCTCCTTGTGTATCTGCAGTGTCATCATATGATGTTTAAAATTTTGGTTGTTCATATACATATGGTTTTCTTATAAATATTGCGTGATAATTATACTACCATGAATTTGAGAGCGTTTCTATTCTGCATTATTGATGCTGCTGCTACGTGACGAGACAAGTGAAGTATTTTTATATCTATATTTTGTTTGTGTTTTTAAGCATTTGAACTTAATTGGGAGGGCAGAGGCACTGTCCGGCACGATTCTGTTTTTGTCTTACCCCTCAGCATATAATATTCGAAGCACAAATAAACGAAAAAAAAAAAAACGTTTCACGCCAAGGATAGTTCATTGGCTAACGCGTACTTCACCTATGAATTTAATCAAAAATATTACCTTCGTTAAGCATACAGAGGCGCTTAAAAAACCTGGCGGCTCAACCTAGTACATATTTAGAGTAATGCATCACTAAAAGTAGATTTTTTTATTTATATTAAAATAATGTTCATGATGACTTGCGATGCTTAGCATGTATATTCATGGTGTTGTTTTGTTTGTATATTCCACCGTAACGTCCCCGCTTGGTTACCCTCGAATATATGCAAAACAAAATATTACATCGTTATAAAAACTTTAGTATTATTAATCGGTTCCAATGTCTTCGCTGTAATGGGAAATAAGGCGCAAGCCACACAGCCACAACAAGGTTCGCCTGGTGCTTATATAATCCTAGTCGGGATATGGGAGACATTAACCGTTATTTACAGTATAACTAAGTTATTCGATAATATAACGGTCTTGTGAAGAACGAAATTCTCTAAAAATGAACTTCAAAGGCATTGCGCTATAATGCCACGCGCGTCGGCGAACAAGTGCATGTGTGGCCGAGGGATTTCACTTCTGGCTTTCATCGAGTGCGGACGTGGGGTGGCAGGCTCCGCCGTAGCAGCGATAGCGGCCCAGTCGGGCCGCGGTGACAGGAATGACTCTGCGTCTTCGGAGTATGAAATAATTTTGCCGCCTCTGTCAACTGGACCTACGGTGCTCAACACCGTGTTTCTTCATGATGATGTCCGGGGACTCCCGTTCCGCGTGGAGGACTTCCGCGACACCCTGAGTCGTATGGCACTGCTGCCCGACGTTCTTACCTTAGGGGCATACCAGATGAACCACGTTACCTTCGGGTCACCAGAGGGTAAGCGGAAGATCATCGCTGCGGCCGACTTTGTCGTTAAAGGACGGCCATATGTCGTCGTGTACTCGACGAACAGGAACGTCCAAGTCAAGATTCATTGGCTGTTTCATTCCGTTCCTGACGACGAAGTGAGGGTGGCACTTGCACTGTATGGCCAGGTGATCGACGTAGGAACTGAGAAGTGACGGGTTAAGGGTGTCATGGGCGGCGGGTCGATGACACGGACGGCTGTTATCTTGCTCAAGCCAGGGATAGGGTTGGAAGACCTGCCCCACCAGCGGCGTATAGCCGGAGGGCCGGCTGTCGTCATGGCGCCGGGCAGACGCCCGCTTTGCCTGCGCTATCAGCGGACCGGGCACATCCGCAGTGAGTGCCGTGAGCCGAAGTGCGCAACCTGCCATCGGTTCGGCCATGACGCGGATCACAGCATCAAGACCTACGCAGCGGCGACATGTTCGGGTGGACAAGAAGCCAACGCCAAGCATGTCATAGATGAAGCGGACGCGCAAGAACCACTGGAAGCGGCGGCCTCCGCCACCGAGTCACCGGAAAGCACAGGCACGGAAGTCGACCAGGCCGCGTCTGAGCACCCACTGAAGGTGGTCGCTGCTTCTTGGGTCGACGCATCCACGCGAAACCGGGAAGAGGCGCCGACCAATAAAGACGAGACGGCGACAAGAAATGAACCGCCGACGTTTATGAATGAAGGGCCTCAGTTAAACACTGCGGTTCCACCGGTTAACGAGGTTCACATGGTCTACAGCAGCGGACTGGCTACAAAACGCCCGCATCCTGAAGATTCGGACTCTAAGCAAGTTGACGGCAGACCGACCCTGGCGGAGGCTCCGGTGAAGCAGGCACCGCCTAAAAGGAAGCCACTTCGACCCTCTCCAAATCCTGCGCCCGAAACCATGGATCTGGACACACAGGCCGGCTGAAGTGTCCCTGGGCCAGCTCCTGATGAGGATACGGCTCCCAAGCAAGTCACGGACAAGCGGGGACGTCTAGCCTAATATAAAAGTAGCGACGTTAAATGTTTGCCTCGCGTCGCAAACAGTACCAGGTTAGAAGGTTGCTGATCGATAATGGCATTGACGTCCTTGCGATTCAGGAGGCAAAGGTTGAAAGCGATGAGGCCACCGCTTCCCTGCTGGCCCCTTTTTGCATTACTTCGAGGTTTGCGTCTCTCGTGACAACGAACTGCCCGGAGGACGTATGTTATTTTTAAAGAAGTCTTTAAACGCGGGTGACCTCTTCCTCACTGTTCATAGCGAGGGTAGATTTGTTATTTGTGACTGCAGCTTGAGTAATGTCAAATACAGAATAATAAATTTGTACTTGCCAAACAATGTTAGTTTTAGGGCATAAATTCGCATAAGTTTGAATGAAAATTTACAACGATAACTTTTCTAAAAAATACACTGAAATGTAGACAGGTTACCGATTTTGAAATAATTGGAAACTCAGATTAAAGTGAAGGCCACATTATTTTTATTCTACTGTTTACAGGTCAAGGGTCATAATCTCTCCTATCAGGCACTTCAAAAATGCTTTGCATTTTTTTTCATTTTCAGGGTGCTAAATATACAGAATTCCCGTAACGAGAGTAAAGGAAGATAGGACGTTGCCGATTTGAAACAAGGGCAAGCAAATGGTCTAAAAATGTAGCAAGTCTGTGAAGAGAAAGCACTGTGACCGGAGTTCATAAAAAATAAGAATTCATACAAACGATTACAGATGAGTTTGAAGCACAAGTCAACAATTTAAATACAGATTTCTCGGATCAGTGAATTTCGAAGCCGACCCTTCGGAGGGAGGCTGGGCTGCTGACGACCAGATTTAAATAGCAATAAGAAAGAACACATGTTTGAAGTGGTACCATTGCAACCAGTTTAATTAATCAAGATCCTGTGGGCACATTCGGAGCTTTTCGCGTGCATGATTTCTGCCGGACGCTCACCTGAGTCGGTCACGGCGCTCTCCTGGCACTCCGAGGAGGAACATTTTTTTTCCCGTTTTGCGTGTAGCAATTACTGTTCGTTTCTTCTCAGTGGCACCGCGAGCTTGCGTCCTCGATGTGCCTTTCGCAGCCGTAGGAGACTACTTTTAAAGGTATATCTTTTCTGCATCTACTGTTCTTGATAAAACAGCTGTGGTTGCGAAGTGTCGGACCGCTTACACTGTCACAAGTGACAGGACTGCATACCACGCACAACGGAAACAGAGTCCCAGTCCTTTGCTTTCATGTCCCTGAACGCTATGACGTCAGCTTTCGGGAGGTGGATTACATTCACGCTCAGCAGTTTAGTGTTCAGTGTGGCAACCATCTCTAATGCCGACTTATCACCGACTTGGTTGGCCGTCGGCGGTTGTACAACGTTGCCTCGTGCTTGACATGACTCCCTATTCCACGAGGTCTGCCAGCGCAGCGAGTGCAGCTCTTTCTTACGAATGTTCTTCGCGCTGTTGTGCGCGATTGAGCGGCTTGGGGTTTCTGACCATAATGTCCTCCCATGGTTGTATGCTCATCGGAGGCCAACCCTGTAATTCCAGAAGACGTTGACCGGCTCTAGTCGATGTCCGGCGCCGCTGATGGCCGGCAACGCGGGTCTCAATGATGGCTTGTAGAGTCGGAAGGTTCGAGTACCGATACAACTATTCCGTCTTAGTGTGTCTTGGGAGACCCGTGATTGCACGCAGGCATTCACGATGCAATATTTCCAGCTGCTTGTGCTGTGCCTTGGTCAGGATGAAACATGCGGCTTAATAGCAGGCTTTGAGGTCAGGACTGCTTGAGTGAGCAAGCGGGTGGTGCGCGTGCCCGCGCCACCGAGGCGATTGCCCATTCTCTTTTTGAGTTGGAGCTGTTGTTGCCACTTGGGTTTGAGTTGCTTGATCCACTCTTGTGCTTCTCCTTGTTTGTGCCGTGGGACTCCCATAATGCGAATACAACGTTTGGGGGAGCGCTGAATGGGCTGGCAGGCCAGGGTCAGGTGTATTTGCGCTCTGTTGTGCTCAAGACCGCCGACGATGAGGAAGGCTGTCTTCTCTGGGGAAGGTTGCATGTCCGTAGTTTGCAGGCACTGGTCATTGGCATCCATGGCCGTTTGCATGGTGACGACTGTTTCTTTAGTGTCGAGCTTTGATTACGGGGGTCCACCCAAAGGGTGATGTCGTCCGCATAAGTTGTGTGCTGAACGTGTGGGACGGCGCGTAACACTCTTGCTCTTTTCTCCTGACCAAGTTAAAAAGGGTCGGTGAACAGATGGCTCCTTGAGGTACTCCATGGGAATTCTGGAACATGCGGGGTTGCTGGGCGCCCGAGCTGATGTTAAAGGTACAATTCTTGAGGAAACGTTTCACGAAATTGATTATGGGGGTGCCTGCGCCGCTCTCTTCAAGTTCCTTGATCACTGCCGAATGCTCAACGGTGTCAAAAGCTTTCCGGAGATCCACTGCCACCAGGAGTCCGGGTACCTTGTTGGTTCCTCGGCGCCTCTTACCCACAAAGTTTCGGAGGAGGTGTAGGATGTCGTGGGTGCACAGTCCGGGGCGAAAACCAGTCTGCGCAGAGTCGTAGTGAGGGTCGTCCACGGCTTCTTCCAAGACATAAGTGAGTCGCGTAAGGACCATCTGCTCGAGTAGCTTGCATAGCGTAGACGTAAGTGAGATTGGTCGGAGGTTCTGCTTTTGATCCGGACTCTTTCCTGATTTCGGAATAGGGTACACCACTGAATGTTTCCAGTCGGCCGGTAGAACTCCTGACGCCCAAACATCGTTAAGCTCTTTCAGGAGCTTTCGTTTCTCCGGCTCGTCTAGGTTGCGCAGTATGCGCCACGTGATTCCATCCTTTCACGGGGCGCTGCGCTCGTTGGCAGAGTCCAAGGCCAGTGTCAATTCTTGAATCTTGAACGGGGCCGTCTTGTTCTGTGTCGCTCGACGGTTGCAGTTCGAAGAGGCACAGGTCCGATCGTTAGCAGGTTGTGTGAAAAAGGCCTTGGTGTCTGCTTCCTCCAACTGCTCCGGAGTCTGGTCGGTGTCTAGCTGAATGTCGCGAGCAGTGTTGGGCGCCTTGGTCTTGCCTGTCAAGGCTCTGTGGGCGCGCCATAGCTTGCGGGTGCCAGTTCGTTCGTCAACCGTCGCGCAGTTGTCAAGCCACCTCGAGCGAGCCAGGCGTTTGGCATATCTACGTGCCTGTGCCGTCTTGTTGCGCAAACGCACTAGTTCCTTGAATCGTTTGCCGTTGTTAAGATATATCTTGTGGAGCCGCTTGCTTGCCTCCCACAGGTTGATTAGATGTTTGTCGGGAACAGGGTCTTGGTCTTCCACCTCCAGGTTTCGCGTGGCCGCTTGCGCTGCCCTCAGTAATTTTGCGGTTGTGGAAACCGCGTCTTCGCACGTGGCCACCGCCTTCCGGAAGACGTCCCAGTCGATAGCCCGAGTTAAGCGTCTGCGCCCTGCTTTCCAGTCGGTCACCAGTCGGGAGTCCGCCCAGGTCAGGTCCGGGGTGGTGTCTCGCTGTCCCTCGTTCAGTCCGTGGAACGTTGGGTAGTCGGCCAGAGTGAGGTGCGCCAACTCCGCTGCCTCCTTTAGCCACGCGCCTCTGGCGTTAGCCGTCGAGTACCCCCAGTCCGTGTGGTGCGCGTTAAAATCGCCCGCGACGAGCAGGCGGTCACGGGGGTAGCGCTGCCGGATTTCCATCAGCCTTTGGAAGCCGACTCGTCCGGCATGGCCGCGCCGTGAACAGCTCGACTCAGGTCTCGCGTAGTAGGAGGTTAAGATGACCCGGTGACGTCCAAGCGTGCAGCGGACCCCCACCACCTCCTGAAATGGGTTACAGTAGGCCGTCGTGTCTATTTGTGCCTGTGGGAGGCTCTTGCGCACAAACACCGCAGCTTGTGCTTCAATTGTCTGAGATGTGTCGCTTGATTCGCCTCTTCGTCCGTGTTCAATCGTTGGCTCGAAATATCCGTTGAAGCCCGAGATGCCCGGACTCGTTCCCCGTGTCTCCTGCAGCAGAAGCGCTGCCGGCATTCCAGTTAAGCGGAAGAGCTTCACGAGCTCCGTAGCGCTCTGACGTAGCGAGCGGAAGTTTCACTGCAGGAGGTCGGGAGGACGCTGAGGCGGTGGGTGCGCCGAGCTGCTGTTCGGTGGAGACTGGTTGCGGCTGGTACAGGCTGGGTTCATGTTGGCTAAGTATGGGAGAGAACATCTGAGCGACCTGTTGTGTGACCATTTGAGTCACCTGGTGGAGGAACTGCTGCGTTTACTGTTGCTGTCGCATTTGTATTTGCTGCTGCATCTGCTGTATTTGTTTCATTTGCTGTGCTTGCTGCTGTTGCTGCTGTATGAGTTGTTGTATCCACACAGGCGGCTCGTTAGAGTTCTGGGTTGCTGCCTGCTGCTGGGGTGCAGGTACTTGTGATTGGTTTCTTGCCAGCTGTCGTGTGGATGAAGTGTTTCCAGATGGTGTGCGATACCGCCCAGGTGAAAGGGACTGGCGTCGCTTGCTTCTCTCGAGGAGCTCGTGTTCCAATCTCTATCCTTCCTCAATTTCAAAGTGCAGCGCCCGGAGCCGACCTGCTCGTGATTTCTGCCGTTGATTGTGTTTGCACTTGACTCGTTCCATTGTACACTGAATTTCTTTCAGTTGCTGCTCCAGCCGTTTCACGGTGCTATCGAAATTGGCTTGATCGCGGTCTTGCTCGACCTGGAATGTCACAAGCATGCGGCGTGCATTTGGGCTGTAACTGCCCTTGAGACCTTTCGCAGTTATATCGGCGTAGGAGTGGAGCGTATCCTGGATCTGAACCTTGCTCGGCCTGCGCAGCGGGGAGGTAGTATCCTTGGAACCGGGACGTGAGTTAGTGGTGTCAGAGGGTTGTTTGGATCGCTGCCTGCGCTTTCGCGAGCTGCTCCGCGCCATTTTTCTTGTTCGGCTCCTTCCCTTTGTTTCGCGCGCTGAGCGAATAGAGCTCGAGCGGGACAAGAGGGGTCGGTAGCCACTTGACCATCCTGTTTACAATGACCGCAGTACATGGTCTCGCCATTTGGGCAGGCTTCCGGGCGTTGCTCGTGTTGTTTTCCGCTGTTGCTGCAGACCCGCTAGTTAATCGGGCAGCTGGTGGCTTTATGTCCCGGGCGGGGACAGTGCGCGCACACGAGAGATCGCTATTCGTAGCATTCCACCCTTCTCGGGAAGCTCCTATGCATAACTTCGCGTGGCGGATGCGGGGATGCAACGTGGATGAGGACTGTACCTTTGGAGACCATTGACCGTGCCGTCAGGACATCCATTCCGTCGGCGTACAGCGCCTCCAGAAGCTAAGCCGTGGGTTCATCGGGTTTGCAGTCATGGATATGACCCCGGGAGATGCCGTCCGTGGGAACCTGGTGCGTTCGCACCGAGAGTGGTGGTCTCGATCACGAAGGTAACACACCCATACGGAGGAGATGCGGGGCCTGCGTGGAGTCAAACATAGTAACGACGATGGTATTAGAGAGTTTGCTCTCCCTCCGTATCTGATGTTTGAGTAACTTGAGGTCACCGGCAAAGGAGCTGATAACGGTCTTCAGCTCTTCTGGGTCTAAGCCCAATACGTCGCATCGTTCTGTGGGCTGTATCATGATTACATGGTTGCCGAGAGTTACACGTTCCTTGCGGCCTGTGGTGGGTAGGGGTTGGTCCGATGCCTTCAGTTGCGCTAGGCGCTGGGTTCTCGTTGTAGCCTTTTCCCAAAGTCCCTCCAAAATCAGTGGCGTCCGGCTCTCGCGAAGCCCATGAAGCCTGGAGACTCTTGTCTGCGTCTTTAAGACTATCGCCGGACGAACGAAAACGTTTAGCATTATTGGACGGGCCGAAGTCCTCCGCATCCTCGTCCATCTCTTGCGAGGGAGGGGGAGAAGTTTCGTACGAAGTGATAGCGGCATGATCCTGAGTAGCCTGCAGCAACTGCAGCCGCGGTGGCGCAAACAGAGGCGTCTTCATGTCCGGGAGTTAAAACTGCTTCGTGGGTGCGATGGGTCGGCGGCGCTACCGTCACCGTGCCCTATTCCTTGCCGCGCTGGGCCAGTTGGCTTAGCGCAGGAGGTTCAACAAAACGCTCATAAAAGGTGAAAAAGGGCTCGAAATTGAGCAAAAAGTTGCTCACAGATACGAGTGGAGCTCTCAAACCGCTGGTGAAATCAAAGATGAGAAGAGATAAGGCCAAGTACATTCCAGTACAATCAGGACAAGGCCGCAGGAATGCCAGGGAACGATACGAACCAGTCTTCTTTGTCTTTTTCCCTGGAAACATAGAGTTATTATAATGTACGTTAGAGGTTCAAGTGGCGCTAGTGTGCTCCTGCAAATTGAAGCAGACCGCAACCAGTCCGAAATTGACTTCCGGTAATGCATTTCTATGGGAAAAAGAGAGTGCATTTTCTCGCTGCGCTCGATTATAAGAGCAAATATCAGGAATAACTTGTACGTACTAGGCACATTGGAACATGTCTGGGTCACGGTCGGCGGTTGTACAACGTTGCCTCGTGCTTGAGATGACTCCCTATTCTATCATAGGCACTCTTGCCATGTCAAGTTGAGAAAAAATACACCTCGCTGACGTGTACTTGTGGCTCTGCAGCTCGTGTAGTTGGTACTTGCTCTTAAAGTGGCTCGCTGCACCATCACTTACGTAGTTCAGATGAGCATACCCAAGTTGGATTTCACGATCCTTCAAACTGTTGTCTTATGAATTAGGTTACACACAATGTCATTTAATCGCAATTGTTTTCCTGACTTTTTTTTAAGTATCTGTATTTTCTACGCGTTGTGCGGCTCTCCATGGAGGAGGATCTGTCGGCGCTCACAGGCGGCGCAAGTTCAGATTCTGCTTCGAACTACCTTCTATATGATGTACCCGCCAAGGTTGCAAAGCTGATCTGTTTGCAAAATCGCTCCGGTTGATTCCTTTACTTCGCGTAGACGGAGATGCTACACGCCGGCTGTTGAAACAGGCACCACGAAGCATGTTAATGGGTCGCACCTCAATCGCTCCGGCTAATGGGCACTTTTGGGTTGTTTGTACGAAAATGTATAATGAATTTTTTCTTAAAAACTACTGTCCACCTCTGTGCTGTCAATTTCTCTTTTCCTGACCACCCCGTGGCATATTTACGTTTTTTAGTAATAATGAAATTGTGAAGGACGGGTATGTGCATGCTTCATTTATGGCAACCATGATAGCGTCCATTTGGCCATATTTCTCGCTTTATAAATTAAAACCACAAAAATATTGCATTATGTTTTTGCAGACTTTGTTAGGAAATATTATAAACGTTAATTTCAGAGAGTTTGAAGAATATTAAAGATGGCATTTTTAGTTAAATGCCCCTGTGTGAGCAATTCTTGTAAATTTCTGCTGCCAACCAGGACAACCATATTTTATGCAAATATGAAATATATGCATGGCAATATTCTGACAAAGTATGAAGACCTTAGCTTTCATAGATACGGATAAAAAAATCTTTAATCCAGAGCGTTATTGCGCAATGTGCCGTTTTTGCGATTTCTTTCTGAAAATAACAACCCTACTATTCGGTTATTAATATTTTTTTGCAATCCTTCCTATGCCTAATTTTTCAGTGAATATTTCTAGACCCGTAGCCCGAACAGTTTTTTTGGGGAAGCCGCCCGAAATGTCAACTACGCGCGATACGCAAAACGCGCACGGGACTGTGAAGGTGCTTACAATTTTTTCGCAAGCATAAGTTTTTTTTCGAGAACAAGGATTAGTTTTATATTTGTGGGCATGAAGCAAACAACATATTTGTTTTTCATCAAAATTAAAAATGGCCACCGGACATGGTTGTTGGATCTTATTTGAAAACGCCCTGGAGTTCTACTAAAGCAATCAACAGAAACAATCGACCCTGACATGACTTCAATACATTCAGCGTGCACACGAAGATACCTTTGGCAGGCTTGCCATCTCTTGGTGCTCATGAAGTAGGCACAAGTGATTGCCAGCCTGCTAAAATATATCTTCGCATGCATGCTGCATACTCTTGAGGCTTAAAATGGCAAGTTGGGCTGGTTGGTTTTCATCACTGAATAATATGCTCCCAAAAACAAGAATAAAGGAAAGAAGATTTGAACAAAACACGGCGTATCTTTCAACAGAATGGTTTATTTTAAAAAGGAAATATATATATAGATAACAACTGACATCTGTTGGCAGAGGACTGTAAGATAAGGTCAAAACGCACTCCCTTAGAAACCAGCGTCATTGACTCCGCAGAGAGTGGAATTATCTGTCAAACCATGGCAATGAGGGTGCACTAAAACAAGAGTTGTTACCCGAGATTTTCTCAAGGTCACCGAACAATTAACTGTGTCCACGACGAGTGCAAGTCCAAGTAAGAAAATACTAGTGTCATGAGCCGTTCCATGACAAAAACAGCAAGAAATATTCACAATGCCTTCTTGATAAAATCCCTGGATAACAACTCTTGTGAGTGCTACCTCACAGCTATTGTTTGAAAAAAAAATTTCACTATCTGCAGAGCCAAAGGTTCTGGTTTCTGAGGGAATGCGTTTAGACCTTAACTTAAGCCCCCTTCACATGGAATGATTTTGCCTGGAAATTTACACCTGTAACGTCTGGCACCACAGCTACCCTGTGCTTTTTTCTTTTCTGCACGAGCGAACTCACAACAAACAAAACTCGCAAGCAAATCGCACCATGCGAATCAGGTTTGCAGTGTTCTGCCTGCATGTGTCGCTTCTTATAAACAGATATATTTTTTTTACCAACGTAAACCATTCAGTTGAAAGTTATGACGTGTCCTGTCCAGATCTCCCTTCATTATGTTCCTGTTTTCAGGCATATCAGTGTCGGGTGTTTCGCTTTGTCGCTCTGGTAAAACTCACGCAGAATAGGTAAACAGTTATGTCTCGATAATACAGATACTCTGCTATATAGAAACCATTTTCGGGGACCAACTGGGTAAATACCTGCCTTCTTGTCCCGTTATTGTGAACAACCCACATTATGGACGCTTTTGCGGAGGGGCGGAAGTCTTCATATATATGAGACATCACAATCAAATACCATAGTGTTGAATTTAATGACTGCATGCTCTGAACTCACGTAGCAGGCTTTTCCACTGAACACCAAAGCGTAGTGGTGGCATGACAGAAGTTTGTTGCTGCTGAACACACCGAAGGCAAATGACATCCAGTGTGGACAATCGGGGGGTATTTGACATTACAATAAACCACTAAATAAGCCTACATGTTGTCATGTCTGTTAGCGTAAAGAGCGCGAAGATGACATTTGCAACAAAACTTGAAGTAAGACATGTAGAGAAGGAGACGAGAAGCATTTTGTCGCTGGAGCCCATAAGATTTTTCAAAGCACTTTGGGTAAACTACTCAAGAAAAGGTGTGACATAAAAGCGGGAACAGAACACATCCCGGTGCATGGAATATTAAGACATTGAGAAACCACTACGATGGTTTAGAGATGTTGGGGTAAGGAACCTTCCTGTATTGGAATCAACCTTCTAAAGAATTTGAGCTTCCTTTTACTCTTGATGTGAAGAATCTTCTAAAAGAATGTGAAAGATACCTTTTAGCTCTTCACGAGAAGAACTTCACTGCAACTGGATAGCTGATTACCTTAAGGGCCACTATATCTTAGGAAAAAAGACCATCTAAGGGATGGATAGATGGATGCAAACGGCTGTACTTTTTGTAATGTAGTGATCAGATGGGACTGTTGTGGTGGCGGTGTCAGCGTCAAGAGAAAGGTAATGGCTCAACGATCAAGTTAAGCCAAATATGAAGCCAAAAATAGTTTCAAAGCCTAGGAAATGTGCCTCCAGGGGCAAAAACATCCCTGGCAAGCAATTCACACTAGCAGGACAGTTCTCATGGTGGCTAACATAGCAAGGCCCAAATTACAGCACTTTTGAAAACTAACACGGATGGCACCACAAAAATGTATCCTTAGTGATGAGAACGTTTAGAATGCCGCATTTCATGAAGAACTGCCAGAATATTACCATCTTATACGTATGAAACATGAAATCATGTCTAAGTCGGGATGTCTTTGGCTAGGTCTTTGGTGTTTCATGGACTGGAAAGCGGAGTTTTCGGATAAGCGTCCCGGCGTATGCTTACTTGGAGACATGTGCCGCTTAGCATATCCAGTTCAATTCTAGCAGCCAAATACCGCATCCAGGTTACAGCCATTACACCAAGGTGTAATTTAAAGGTAGTCCAGATTGTGTTTATCATTTATAAATGTCCAGCCGCGCCTGTCAATTCGCCCATCCACACGCTTTTGGAGATGGTCATGAGAGCCAACAGCTTGTCTTGGGTAGCTCACTGTCTGTGTTTTGAAGTATTTCAAGTACATTGTACTTAAAGTACTACTTCAAGTAGGTTTAGGAAACTTGTACTTTACTTGAAGTACATTCTCTGAGTATGCACTTGTACTTTACTTAAAGTATTTTGTTCTGGTACTTTCCGAGGAAAGTACAATTCCCTACTTCAAAGTACATTCCCCAAATTTGGTCTCTTTAATTTTATATCACGAATTGATGCTTTGTGAACTGCGAAAAAATACTGGAAGGGATATTATTCTCTTAGCAGAGACGTGAGCAGACGACACATTGCTCCGCTTGTTTTGGTTGCGGCTTTCCAGTAGCTTTTTGAACTCTCGATACTTCTCGGTTGGTCGGCGCAAGCGAGGAGGTTTAAAATATTATGAGAACAAATTTATGATAATCTAGCACTTAAAACTGTGGCGCGGGAAAAATAAACTTTCAAGTTGAAGAAAAAGACAACAGAGGAGAACGTCACAATGGTTTGAGACATTTTCTTTTGTCTTTTCCTTCGATTTGAAAGTTCCTTAATTTTTTCGCACCCCAATCTGACGGGTTACATTATGATTAATTATCGCCAGCTCTCTTTCACTTGCAATGTTTTTTTTTTTCATTAAAAAGAGTACACTTGTTAATGAGAGGATTGCTTTCGGAAGCTACGGGGCTGACGTCCTTGGGTTCAACAATCCAATGCAAGCGGCGCCAAATTCAGAAGAGAGACTTCTGAATTTGGCTCCATTGCTGAGAATAACTACTCTGTGGCCACTTGGCTTTATCAAATATTCGCCGCTGTTTTTAAAACAAATAGGTCATGCACCCCTGATTACCCCTGGGCAAAGCTTAGCAGTTAAAAAATCACTGTATAGGGGAATTAAAGGACATCATGAAAGATTGTATTAAAATACTTGTACTTTACTTTTAAAGTACATTGTATTTATAGTACTTTACTTCAAGTACATTGCACCCAGTGTACTTACTACTTTACTTAAAGTACATCACGTCTCATTTACTTTGTACTCTACTTGAAGTACCTTTTAGATGTACTTTACCCAACACTGCCACTGTCAGACACTCTTTCCCTCCATGCGCAGTACCGCCTTCATGAGCTCCCTGAAGAACAAAAGAACGGGAATCCGGAAATTGCTATAACTGCAATGATAACATCTCAGCAGCCGATGCTGCAGTATGGTGAATGGAATGCGCCTGCGACTGGTGTGTCTAGCGTTCTATACCACCCATGCATTAAAAGTGGTCTCTAAGCGACATTATAAGGGATGAAACTGGGAAAGCATCTTTGGAGCAATCTTGGAGCAGAAAAAACTGCAGTTTCAAGCAGGCTGGGAGCTGCAAAAACGAGGTCTTGGAGCAAGTTGGTAGTTAGGATAAAAGTTTTAAGAATGCTAAAACTGAGGCCAAATATCACCTGGGTTTGTTTTCTCGAAGCGCGGTTAAGCGCTAACCAAGGCTAAATTTAGCCGCAGTACCTAGGATAGCGATTTTTAAATGACGTGAATGGCTCGGTAGAGATGTGCGGTGCCACGCATGGCCCCGTTGCTTCCTTTTACAAAATTGCTGCGGCGTACGCAGTTTCCACGTCCGCGATCGCATTTGTGTTTTTCTTCAGGGACCATTTGCTCAGTGCCGGTTAACTTTAACAGCGGTTAAAAGTTAACAGCCCTTCTCTACTTGGTACCTAGAAGTACCTATCCAAGTTTGACGAGGACTGGATGAGCGATAGCTCTGTGTTTTATTGTAGGGTGATAGCTGGTGGCACCTAGTGGTTGTAACGTATATAAGTGGCTTCCGTGGAAACAGTTCCGAAAAAGGGGAAACCCAACACCGCTCGCAACCGGGTTTTCGCGACGCAGCGCCGCATACATTTAAGCAGACACATTTTTTGTTGCTTGTGGTACAGATATTGGGTAAGGTAAAACTAAATTCAATTTTGTTTGGAAAATGTCTAAATGCTTGGCTGCCTGAATTGAAGAAAGCCTCGTTGAAATTTCCTTCCAAGTTCGAAAGAGGATGACGAAGATTCAGTCCTAGAAACGATATGGACGAAGTGAGCAGTGAAGGGAAAGCGGTACACCGGCACCATGGTTGGCCAGCATGTAAGAGCTGTATAAAACATCATCATAAGTTGGGGGGATTGGTGGCCGAGTGGTCTAGCGCACACCAGCTCGGAGCACGTTGAGCGAAAGCTCACGCTGCAGAACCCAGGGATCCTGGGTTCAATCTCCGCCCCTGCCCGTTTTGATCTGGATGAGCATAGTACCGGCGTGCGGTCGTGTATCATTACTGTGTGGTGCACGTTAAAGACCCCAGGTAAGCGGTTGTACCGCACTGGCTAAATTGCTCATCTACAGCTGAGACACCAGACGTCCACTGAGGCGGACTAACTTCCGGCTCTATAAACACATACACAACAATTTGCTTTGCTTTGCATCATAAATTGAAAAACCTGTAATTCGGCTCCAGTGAAAATAGACCTATTAGTAAATTACCCAACCATCAAGGAGAACGCTGAAAGTGTAATTCTACGGTCCACGTGCGCTGGCCTTCAATCTTATAAAAGATTCGAAGTAAATAATCATAATAAGGCTTTGACGAACGCGCGTGCAAGGCAAAGTTTGTTTTAGACTTTTTTCTTTAGAAAAATTACTACTACAGACGCGAGGACGTGCAGCGCGTGTAACTACACTCGTAGTATGCTCGTTGGTGCTTGGGAAATTTAGAAAAAGGTCTACTGACCGCGTAAGTGATGACGTCACAACATGGCGTCTGGGTCCAAAGAAACCGTTGCTAGGGACGTTGCTATGGACTAATGCATGGAGACTCCACACGAGGCTAGATTTTCGCTTACAAGTAAGTAGATAACTTTTTGTAAGCCACCTAACTTCTTGATATCTAATTATGAAGATGTTCTTGTCATCTCAGCGACGTATTGCAACTATGAAAGCCATTTCTGAAGTATTCCAGTCCGCTTTGCTTTGGTAGCAGACGACACGATAGATTTGCTGGCCTCTGTTGCAGCGGGCGTCTTCATTGAATTGCGTCGGTAAACGAGCAACACAAGCAAGTGCATCACCATGGCCGTAGAGGCCTCCGTAATGTGCGTTTTTTTTTTCTGTGAAGAACCCAGCTTAGTTCAGAGGGCCGAAAATATCAAACCACGTTATGCAGATCAGTTACGACGACGACCTGAAGTGCATTAACGGCGTACTGCATGCCAGTATGAGAAACAAATCGTACGCCGTCGAGGTAAGTCATTTGTTATTATTATTATTGAGGTTGCCAGGTTATTAAAAAATTGCATGTCCTATTGCAATTTCGTTTTTTTTTTTCTTTTTGTGCTCAATAAATTCCGTGGATGTGCTCTTTCGGTGAAGATCTCCATCGAACCCGCGATGAGAGTACAATCTGTAATAAACTCACCTTATGTATTTGATCCAGTTCTTTCGCGTTTTGGGGTTTTGCGGAAATCTGAAGAAACTGCAAGAATATTTCTCCACGCTATGGTTACAACCAGGTACGAAGCACCCTCCCATAGCGCGAGATCCGCAAACAAAATTTGGGATCTCTACCGATTGCCTGAAGTGCTTTTCTCACGGGTGCAATGCGATCTGTTAGCAGACGATCATCTCGATCGACGCCCGGACTTTCGATAAACCATATTTTGCATCGCACCCCCATATGAATTCTTATAGGTGTCTGAAACTCAATATATTTCAAAGAAATACAATATCAGAATATCGTCTTTATTCACCCGATTCAGACGCCGGCGCCGGCTTGGCCGGCGGGCGTGTGGCAGGCGGCATTCTTCTTGCACTCGTCGTCATGCTGCAGGCATCTTGAGGACCGGAAGTTGCAGTCGTAAATATTTCAGAAACAAGCGATTACCGGCACACTTCTGTCTAAACATATATGACATTCAAGCTTTCTATATTTGGGATTTTTAGAAATTTAAATCCTACTCCCTATTTTTGAACATTCGGGTTTTCGTAGCGAAACCTAGCCACATGTATTTGTCCATAACAACGACACTAGCAACGGTTTGTTTGGACCCATAACGTCACACTTACGGAGTCAATTGCGACACTGTCTGCTTTTGGGTGCTATCAATACCCGGCCGATTGAGTCAAGGAAATCCACTTTCCAAAGACGCTGCCATGCCGACAATTATCGCGTTCCTTTAGGCTTATGAATAGCCAGAATCACAAGACTATCTTAAAAATGCGGCGGGGTCATTGCTCATGATTTGCGATTTAAGTGAGGTAAGGTAAAGCGAAAGCCTCTTGCACCATTCGTTGCTAACTAACGCGCCCTATATTGCAGCTACGACGACATATTAGTTCCAAAGCGAGCGGCGCTTACTCACCGGGGAACCGCCTTGTTCCTTCGCATCCCTACCGAGCCAGTCACGTGATTTCAGAATACCTCTCCTAGGTACTGCGGCTAACTTTAGCCGCGGTTAGCGCTTAACCGAGCTTCGAGCAAACTGGCCCTGGTATTCAAAACTCGAGGAAATATGGCATGCAGATAACTTCATGTGAACGGTAGTTTCAATTAACATTTTATTTGGAACATGTTTAACAAATTCAACCTGTGAATTGCACCTAATATATTGTAGCGGTGCTGCTGAGGCGCGTGCCAGAACCCACCGAAGACAGAGACGAAGCGCGTGCAGAAGGCGCTGGACACACTTCTAATCTCATTTCGCCACGACCTACTCTATACTTACGACCACTCTATCTGGAAGACCCCAGGCTAGCAGTTGTACTGCACTGGCTAAATTGCTCATCTACAGCTGGGAGACTCGTCGCCCCTTGGAGGCAGACCAAGTTCTAGGCTGTATAAACATACACACAACCCGATTTTTTTTTCTATCGGGAAACATGATGATGTTAACTTTATTTTCAAACGGGTGCCGCGCCATGGCTTCATTGGGAGAAGGGGAACATAGGTGGGAGAAGTTTACATTCGGCGGTGAACTCCTGTCGAGCGCTCGAACTCCCATAGGGAGAGTAGCGTCTCCCTGGACCGTGCCTCGTTAACCAGTGTGATCAGGCCTCTAAAGTGTCGATGCGAGGCCCCAGGTGTTCGGCCCTTTTGTCTCGCAAGCCGACGGTGCACGTAGTGCAGACGACAAGGGCAGCGGGCACGGACACTTCCGATGGCGCTTGGTCGGGTGGGCGGCCCCTCCGTGGTTTGTAGCTACGCCATCGAGCGAGTATGTCTTCGGTGAGCGCAGCTCCGGTGCGGGCCTTATGTATTAACACTTGTGCCAGTCTTGGTAAACAAATGGGTAACGGTGGCGGGTTGTGCGTTGCTTGGTCTCGCAGCCGACGATGATCCTCTTGTCGTGCCGCAGATTTCTTCTATAGAGGGGTCTGGGTCAGGCGGCGCGAAGGGGACAAAGATCTCTGGGTTGGAGCGGTCTTCCCTGTGCTCGCTCGCTCACGCGTGTGCGGCCTCGTTACCGATGCCACCCGCGTGTCCCGGGACCCAGTCCAATCTAACCTCAATACGTTTGGTGTTTTTCGAATACGAGCAAAGACTCTTGATTCGCTGGCAGAGCTTCGCTTTAGCGAGGAGTCTTCCCCAGACGGGCAAGGGCTTCCCTACAATCCCTGTAGATGGTTACATGGGTAGGTACGTCCACTAGGTCGAATGTCTCTCTTATTCGAGATAGTGCCAGGTGTATTGCATCAAGTTCGAGGCGGCTCGTGCTAGGTTCGCTGTCGTATTGAAGTGTCTGAGCATATCGTCCCTGGCCGGTAGCGTAGGCGAGTGTGGCCCGCTTCGTCTCTTGGCATCACGTGGCGTCTGTGAAGACCGCGTACTCCACGAGGTCTGCCAGCGCAGCGAGTGCAGCTCTTTCTTACGAATGTTCTTCGCGCTGTTGTGCGCGATTGAGCGGCTTGGGGTTTCTGACCATAATGTCCTCCCATTGTTGTATGCTCATCGGAGGCCAACCCTGTAATTCCAGAATACGTTGACCGGCTCTAGTCGATGTCCGGCGCCGCTGATGGCCGGCAACGCGGGGCTCAATGATGGCTTGTAGAGTCGGAAGGTTCGAGTACCGATACAACTATTCCGTCTTAGTGTGTCTTGGGAGACCCGTGATTGCACGCAGGCATTCACGATGCAATATTTCCAGCTGCTTGTGCTGTGCCTTGGTCAGGATGAAACATGCGGCTTAATAGCAGGCTTTGAGGTCAGGACTGCTTGAGTGAGCAAGCGGGTGGTGCGCGTGCCCGCGCCACCGAGGCGATTGCCCATTCTCTTTTTGAGTTGGAGCTGTTGTTGCCACTTGGGTTTGAGTTGCTTGATCCACTCTTGCGCTTCTCCTTGTTTGTGCCGTGGGACTCCCATAATGCGAATACAACGTTTGGGGGAGCGCTGAATGGGCTGGCAGGCCAGGGTCAGGTGTATTTGCGCTCTGTTGTGCTCAAGACCGCCGACGATGAGGAAGGCTGTCTTCTCTGGGGAAGGTTGCATGTCCGTAGTTTGCAGGCACTGGTCATTGGCATCCATGGCCGTTTGCATGGTGACGACTGTTTCTTTAGTGTCGAGCTTTGATTACGGGGGTCCACCCAAAGGGTGATGTCGTCCGCATAAGTTGTTTGCTGAACGTGTGGGACGGCGCGCAACACTCTTGCTCTTTTCTCCTGACCAAGTTGAAAAGGGTCGGTGAACAGATGGCTCCTTGAGGTACTCCATGGGAATTCTGGAACATGCGGGGTTGCTGGGCGCCCGAGCTGATGTTAAAGGTACAATTCTTGAGGAAACGTTTCACGAAATTGATTATGGGGGTGCCTGCGCCGCTCTCTTCAAGTTCCTTGATCACTGCCGAATGCTCAACGGTGTCAAAAGCTTTCCGGAGATCCACTGCCACCAGGAGTCCGGGTACCTTGTTGGTTCCTCGGCGCCTCTTACCCACAAAGTTTCGGAGGAGGTGTAGGATGTCGTGGGTGCACAGTCCGGGGCGAAAACCAGTCTGCGCAGAGTCGTAGTGAGGGTCGTCCACGGCTTCTTCCAAGACATAAGTGAGTCGCGTAAGGACCATCTGCTCGAGTAGCTTGCATAGCGTAGACGTAAGTGAGATTGGTCGGAGGTTCTGCTTTTGATCCGGACTCTTTCCTGATTTCGGAATAGGGTACACCACTGAATGTTTCCAGTCGGCCGGTAGAACTCCTGACGCCCAAACATCGTTAAGCTCTTTCAGGAGCTTTCGTTTCTCCGGCTCGTCTAGGTTGCGCAGTATGCGCCACGTGATTCCATCCTTTCACGGGGCGCTGCGCTCGTTGGCAGAGTCCAAGGCCATTGTCAATTCTTTAATCTTGAACGGGGCCGTCTTGTTCTGTGTCGCTCGACGGTTGCAGTTCGAAGAGGCACAGGTCCGATCGTTAGCAGGTTGTGTGAAAGAGGCCTTGGTGTCTGCTTCCTCCAACTGCTCCGGAGTCTGGTCGGTGTCTAGCTGAATGTCGCGAGCAGTGTTGGGCGCCTTGGTCTTGCCTGTCAAGGCTCTGTGGGCGCGCCATAGCTTGCGGGTGCCAGTTCGTTCGTCAAACGTCGCGCAGTTGTCAAGCCACCTCGAGCGAGCCAGGCGTTTGGCATATCTACGTGCCTGTGCCGTCTTGTTGCGCAAACGCACTAGTTCCTTGAATCGTTTGCCGTTGTTAAGATATATCTTGTGGAGCCGCTTGCTTGCCTCCCACAGGTTGATTAGATGTTTGTCGGGAACAGGGTCTTGGTCTTCCACCTCCAGGTTTCGCGTGGCCGCTTGCGCTGCCCTCAGTAATTTTGCGGTTGTGGAAACCGCGTCTTCGCACGTGGCCACCGCCTTCCGGAAGACGTCCCAGTCGATAGCCTGAGTTAAGCGTCTGCGCCCTGCTTTCCAGTCGGTCACCAGTCGGGAGTCCGCCCAGGTCAGGTCCGGGGTGGTGTCTCGCTGTCCCTCGTTCAGTCCGTGGAACGTTGGGTAGTCGGCCAGAGTGAGGTGCGCCAACTCCGCTGCCTCCTTTAGCCACGCGCCTCTGGCGTTAGCCGTCGAGTACCCCCAGTCCGTGTGGTGCGCGTTAAAATCGCCCGCGACGAGCAGGCGGTCACGGGGGTAGCGCTGCCGGAGTTCCATCAGCCTTTGGAAGCCGACTCGTCCGGCATGGCCGCGCCGTGAACAGCTCGACTCAGGTCTCGCGTAGTAGGAGGTTAAGATGACCCGGTGACGTCCAAGCGTGCAGCGGACCCCCACCACCTCCTGAAATGGGTTACAGTAGGCCGTCGTGTCTATTTGTGCCTGTGGGAGGCTCTTGCGCACAAACACCGCAGCTTGTACTTCAATTGTCTGAGATGTGTCGCTTGATTCGCCTCTTCGTCCGTGTTCAATCGTTGGCTCGAAATATCCGTTGAAGCCCGAGATGCCCGGACTCGTTCCCCGTGTCTCCTGCAGCAGAAGCGCTGCCGGCATTCCAGTTAAGCGGAAGAGCTTCACGAGCTCCGTAGCGCTCTGACGTAGCGAGCGGAAGTTTCACTGCAGGAGGTCGGGAGGACGCTGAGGCGGTGGGTGCGCCGAGCTGCTGTTCGGTGGAGACTGGTTGCGGCTGGTACAGGCTGGGTTCATGTTGGCTAAGTATGGGAGAGAACATCTGAGCGACCTGTTGTGTGACCATTTGAGTCACCTGGTGGAGGAACTGCTGCGTTTACTGTTGCTGTCGCATTTGTATTTGCTGCAGCATCTGCTGTATTTGTTTCATTTGCTGTGCTTGCTGCTGTTGCTGCTGTATGAGTTGTTGTATCCACACAGGCGGCTCGTTAGAGTTCTGGGTTGCTGCCTGCTGCTGGGGTGCAGGTACTTGTGATTGGTTTCTTGCCAGCTGTCGTGTGGATGAAGTGTTTCCAGATGGTGTGCGATACCGCCCAGGTGAAAGGGACTGGCGTCGCTTGCTTCTCTCGAGGAGCTCGTGTTCCAATCTCTATCCTTCCTCAATTTCAAAGTGCAGCGCCCGGAGCCGACCTGCTCGTGATTTCTGCCGTTGATTGTGTTTGCACTTGACTCGTTTCATTGTACACTGAATTTCTTTCAGTTGCTGCTCCAGCCGTTTCACGGTGCTATCGAAATTGGCTTGATCGCGGTCTTGCTCGACCTGGAATGTCACAAGCATCCGGCGTGCATTTGGGCTGTAACTGCCCTTGAGACCTTTCGCAGTTATATCGGCGTAGGAGTGGAGCGTATCCTGGATCTGAACCTTGCTCGGCCTGCACAGCGGGGAGGTAGTATCCTTGGAACCGGGACGTGAGTTAGTGGTGTCAGAGGGTTGTTTGGATCGCTGCCTGCGCTTTCGCGAGCTGCTCCGCGCCATTTTTCTTGTTCGGCTCCTTCCCTTAGTTTCGCGCGCTGAGCGAATAGAGCTCGAGCGGGACAAGAGGGGTCGGTAGCCACTTGACCATCCTGTTTACAATGACCGCAGTACATGGTCTCGCCATTTGGGAAGGCTTCCGGGCGTTGCTCGTGTTGTTTTCCGCTGTTGCTGCAGACCCGCTAGTTAATCGGGCAGCTGGTGGCTTTATGTCCCGGGCGGGGACAGTGCGCGCACACGAGAGATCGCTATTCGTAGCATTCCACCCTTCTCGGGAAGCTCCTATGCATAACTTCGCGTGGCGGATGCGGGGATGCAACGTGGATGAGGACTGTACCTTTGGAGACCATTGACCGTGCCGTCAGGACATCCATTCCGTCGGCGTACAGCGCCTCCAGAAGCTAAGCCGTGGGTTCATCGGGTTTGCAGTCATGGATATGACCCCGGGAGATGCCGTCCGTGGGAACCTGGTGCGTTCGCACCGAGAGTGGTGGTCTCGATCACAAAGGTAACACACCCATACGGAGGAGATGCGGGGCCTGCGTGGAGTCAAACATAGTAACGACGATGGTATTAGAGAGTTTGCTCTCCCTCCGTATCTGATGTTTGAGTAACTTGAGGTCACCGGCAAAGGAGCCGATAACGGTCTTCAGCTCTTCTGGGTCTAAGCCCAATACGTCGCATCGTTCTGTGGGCTGTATCATGATTACATGGTTGCCGAGAGTTACACGTTCCTTGCGGCCTGTGGTGGGTAGGGGTTGGTCCGATGCCTTCAGTTGCGCTAGGCGCTGGGTTCTCGTTGTAGCCTTTTCCCAAAGTCCCTCCAAAATCAGTGGCGTCCGGCTCTCGCGAAGCCCATGAAGCCTGGAGACTCTTGTCTGCGTCTTTAAGACTATCGCCGGACGAACGAAAACGTTTAGCATTATTGGACGGGCCAAAGTCCTCCGCATCCTCGTCCATCTCTTGCGAGGGAGGGGGAGAAGTTTCGTACGAAGTGATAGCGGCATGATCCTGAGTAGCCTGCAGCAACTGCAGCCGCGGTGGCGCAAACAGAGGCGTCTTCATGTCCGGGAGTTAAAACTGCTTCGTGGGTGCGATGGGTCGGCGGCGCTACCGTCACCGTGCCCTATTCCTTGCCGCGCTGGGCCAGTTGGCTTAGCGCAGGAGGTTCAACAAAACGCTCATAAAAGGTGAAAAAGGGCTCGAAATTGAGCAAAAAGTTGCTCACAGATACGAGTGGAGCTCTCAAACCGCTGGTGAAATCAAAGATGAGAAGAGATAAGGCCAAGTACATTCCAGTACAATCAGGACAAGGCCGCAGGAATGCCAGGGAACGATACGAACCAGTCTTCTTTGTCTTTTTCCCTGGAAACATAGAGTTATTATAATTTACGTTAGAGGTTCAAGTGGCGCTAGTGTGCTCCTGCAAATTGAAGCAGACCGCAACCAGTCCGAAATTGACTTCCGGTAATGCATTTTTATGGGAAAAAGAGAGTGCATTTTCTCGCTGCGCTCGATTATAAGAGCAAATATCAGGAATAACTTGTACGTACTAGGCACATTGGAACATGTCTGGGTCACGGAGACGAAATAAATGGTCAGTTACGGTGTTTTTGTTTTAAATTCGTGGCATGCAAAACTGTGCTAAAACTGCTTCGTACATGTATGTATGTGCACTGTCAGACACAGTTAGCGTGAACACGGCGTCGGCGATTTATTGCATGGAGGATATACGTGCGAAACGAACGAAATATATCTGGAAAACTAAGAGCGAAGGCAAGAACTACGCAGTGACACAGGATAAGTGACTTTTTGTGCATACAGACTATCAAAATAAATAAAAAGCCACGTAATATAGTCAGATTCCCAAAAAATAAGTAATGCTTTATTCTTTCTGCTCATGAATATGTGCGAAGATGCTTTTTCTGGGTTCTAATCATCACCCGCACGCTCAAAATCTTTCCAAATAGAAAAAAGCAAGAAAGCAGGTGCCCGATAAAAACTGCCAAACATAGGAAATAATAAAAATACACAGCTTTTGTAGCCTACATACATTATCTTTTAGGTTCGAATGGTTTTTTAACCGATCGTGAAAATTCGCACGACGGAGTCATTTTTATTTAATGACAGGACAGTCATATTAGCAATATATAAGCTTCAGCGGAATGCTAGCTAACCTTGAACGCACTCTACATTCTTTGCGACCGTTATTTCTTTTAGAATCGCCGCTCGGCCTTACATACCTTCCACGGTACAGAGGTTTGAACCTGAAATACAGCGAAGTTTGACATCATTCGTTGGTAAAGAAATATACTCTAACTAAAGCAATTACCCTTTCACAATACTAATAAAGGTACATACTATAGGGTACAAACAAAATAACAAAAGTTATTAATGGAATTTTCTGGCGAAGAGACAAAATGTGCGCTCGTTTTCCTATAGGAATGCACAGGAGCACCGCAAAAGTAGACTGGTTGCTTTCTGCTTCAATTTGCCTCCCAGAAGTCGCATGGACACTAGCGCTAGTTGAATCTCTAGCGCACATTATAATAACTCTATGTCTGGAAACACTCCAGCACGCACCTCCCGGAGGGCCGAGATTCAGCGGCACCTCGTGGCGGAGCCTGGAACTCGTTTTTTTTTTTTGTCTTTTCTGCGCTGCACCAGGTTGTGTTCGCCTCTATGGAGTTGGCGGCGCGCGGACGCAGCCAATACCATCAGGAGTTGGCTGCGCAAACTTAAAAAAAGCAAACTAATTAACGAATCGGACTCCTTCAGTAACCTTTACATAGAGAAAAACGTTTTACAGCATGAACGCGCTTGAAAACAGAAAGCGCGGTCAGCTGGCACACCACCCACGGATAACAGAAGAACCCGACGAGGTAGGTTAAATTAGGACGTGATTTATTTGCTAAAAAATAATCAGAGAGTGGGATTGGGGAGAGCACCGGTGACTGAATTCGAGGTCTGAGTGCTGGCATATTAAAAAATCAGGTTCGAAGAAAGAGTCTACTTTGGCATCATGGACGAAGTCCAGCTTGCTTCGTAGAATCTTTCGTTGTCGGCCTTCATTTCCAGGAGGGTGAGTGCAGCCTTCTGATGAGTCAGCGTCTTGGTGTCTATATATTGCTCTTACGTCTTGATATTTGGGGCAATCCCAGATCAAGTGTCGGATGTCTGCTTTGACACGCATGTCGAAGTGGGAGCATAGAGCTGATCTTCTACCCTTGCTCCACAAGGCGAGGCGGGCCGGGGATAGGGTGGTGTCTGTCCTTACTCGTGTGAGCACCACTTGACCTCTGCGACCGAACCCCTTGGAATGGGGTCCGGGAAGGTCCGGTTCGAATAGGCGCTCGTCTTGTCTCGCTTTTGTGTCTTCTTTATTCCTCGCCCTTTTTCCTCAGCCGGGTCATACTCCTGATGTTCCCAGTCGACGGGTGACAGAGCCCGCTCCTCAGAGCGAGTTGTCCGGCCGTACCGGTGATTGATGCGTAGATGTGGCGGCTCATCGTCTCGTTGCCCGGGAAGAGCTAGAAGAGACGCGCGGGCGAGATTGTGAGCCGCTTCGTTTTCGGGAATTCCAGCATGGCCTGGAACCCATTCAATTGTTGTTGTGACTCCTCTCCGCAAACAAAGTTCGGAGACGACTTTCTTAATTTTCCGCACTTGGATGCTGGGACTGTTGTGGGTGCGGCACTCCTTGACTGCCTCCTGAGAATCTGTAAATATCCGAAGGTTGTCAGGAAGGGGGCAAAAGTGCACACTGATGATCCCGAGTGCGAGCCGAATGGCTGCTAGCTCCCTGCCGTTGGTTGAGACTCCAGGTGGAGGGGCTTCGGTTGCTTCCAACTCCAAGTCAGGGAAAACCACGGCGGCAGATTTTTGAGTGATGGGAACTTCTAGCAAGGCCGTGTCCGTGTATGCGGCCAGTGTCGATTCACAGCGTTGACAGTTCTCCACCATCTTGATGTGCGCTTTTACGCAACTTTCTTGCTGTTTGGAGTCCTTCTTGCGGAGCTTTGGTTTGCTGATGGTGACCACCGGGAGGTCCTCCCACGGTGGAATCGGCTCCGATAGTTCAGGAAGATGTGGAGAAGTGATCCCGCGAAGGTTTTGGCTCGCCCTGCCGTGCGGAGTTGCCCAGAGACGAGCTTCATGTGCATCCTTCCGAGCGCGCACGACGCCTTGAATTTGATTGAGTTGCGCGTACTGCTTAAACTTCGGGACAGGGGTGAAGCGGGGCAGGCTCTTATTGACCCTCATTGCCTGGTTGTTCAGGGCTTCAAGCTGTTTTCAAAGCCGTGCTGTAATATTGTAATGATTGGCCCCAAAGCACACCAGGGACACCACGAGGGCCTTGACCATTCGCTTGGCGACGGCTTGAGTTGCTCCTCCGCGTGCGCTGAATATCCTCCGGATCACATTGAGCCCAGACCTGCTTGCATGAGTGTTTTGCGCAACCAGATGTCACCCTTCACGTTCGGCTGGATTGTAATACCGAGGATCTTGACAGACGTCGATGGTTGCATGCGTGTTCCGGTAAGTATGAGGTTGAGTTTTGATGTGTAGTCTTTACCTCGGTTGTATAGGCGAGGCGAGGTGACGACTGTATAGTTTGTCTTTTCTGGTGCAGCCCACATTCCCACTCGGGTTAGGTGGGCTTCGATTGTGGTGAGTCCAGGTTGTAGTACCATTTGCTGCACCATTAGATCTTCTATGCAGGTCCAAATGGACACATCGTCTGCGTAGACGGTGAATCCAAGACGCGGAATTTTGCTAGGTTCATGAGGTAGATCTGCCATGGCCAGATTGAACATGATGGGTGAAAGTAAGGATCCCTGCGGGACCCACACTTGATTCGACTTAGACTCGCTGTCATGCTGGCCGCAGCGGACTGAAAAGGATATCCCAGCCAAGACGTTCTTGATTAAATTATGAGTCTGCCTCGCATTGCCTAGCCGATGGGCTTCTCCAATGATTGTGGACTGGGGTGCAAAATCGAACGCCTTTTTCACGTCGATTGCCATGGTGGTTCGGAACTTGGATCGGTGCTCATTATGGATTATGTCGTCGGAGATGAGTGTCAGGCTCTCTTGAGTGCCAAGGCACGATCGGAAGCCCGTTTGCGCCAGGTGGAAGTCTCCCATCATTTCGAGATGCCAGTCGATTCGAAAAAGGACCATTTGCTCCAAGGCTTTGCACGTACAAGATGTGAGATAGATGGGCCGATAGTTACTCAGCGTGCCCTTGTCCTTGCCGGGCTTTGGTATGGGGATCACTAGAGAGTATTTCCAATGCTCGGGTAGCATGCCTGTAACCCACACAAGGTTTACCAGCTAAAGTAACTGAAGTTTGGTTGACTCCGGAAGATTCTTCATCATGGTCATTGTTACCCGATCTGGTCCCGGTGCAGTGCTAGACTTACCCTTGTGAAGGGCCCACTCAAGCTCGCCCAGCGTAAATGGCCAGTCCAGACCGTCTTCCGGTGCCAGAATCTTCAAGTCGTACGGTGATGGATTATCGCTCGCGTTGTCCGGCTGGAGAAAAAAGAGGTTCACTGCCATACTGACGAGCTGCTCGACGGTCTTGTTCATCTTGAGGGCCATCGCTGAAGTGGCTCCCTTCTCCTTCCTCTTCCCTAGAAGCGTTCGGCTGACTGCCCAAAGCCTTTTCACCGATGTTTTCTCTAAGAGAGAGGCGCTATAATTGAGCCAGCGGCTGGAGTCCAGTTGCTTGGCATAGATCTTGGCTTCCACCGTGGTGCGCGTAATCGCACGCCGAGCATCCGGGCTCTTGGGGCCGTTGGGGTACCGTTGTATCGCTTGCAGCCGCTTTACCCATAGGCCCAGAAGTCGGAAATCCGGTGTCGGCGCGTCCTCCTCGACGCGAGTTCCGGTGCTTGCCTCTTTCAGCGCTCAGTGTAGAAATCCTTCGAAGGATGCCGCCACGGAGGAGTCCCCTTGGTCTAGCTTTTGACGAAACTTGAACGAGTTTATACGGCGTGCTATGCGTTTCTTGCCCGTCTTGACATTTCTTGTTGGGAAGAACTCAAAGTAAATCGCGCAGTGGGCGCTCTCCAGGTGTCCCGGAGACACTTAAACTTGTGATATTGGCTGTGCGGATTGGAGGTGCAAGTCAGGTCCGGGGTTGGGTCTTTGCTCCGGGCGTCCCTGATCCTCGTCCTGATTCCAGGCTTGTTTACCAGCTGTACTCGATGAGCTTGCATTGCCCCAATGAAGCTCTATGCGCAGTGGGTGTTATGATCATAGCCCCACAGATGGTGCTGCATATTGAAGTCGCCCCCATAAGCTTCTGCTCCCTCGGGTAGAGATCGTGCAAGTGCCCGATCTACCCGTGATCTAATTTTTGCTTGTTATTTCGGTTGGGACTGAGGTAGGAAAAGGTAAACACGACGTTCACGCCCTGGTGGACCCTGACGCGGACTGCGACGACTTCTTGCCTCTCGGTGGAGTGACTGCTCAAGTGGATCTGGTGCTGCTCAGCCCAATGCGACCGCACGTACACATGGCGACACTGTTAGCGCGAACACGACATCGGCGCATTTTCGCATTTCACTTCTAAGTAGTATTAGTGAACACGAAATTTTATCCCTTACTTTATAGAACCAAATGAGCTCTTTCCGTAGCAATAATCACTTGGATGACATCCGTTGCTTTCAAATAGAAAAACTGGAAAAACCGGCGATCGCTTGTTCGCGCTAACAGTGTCGCGCTCTGTACACGAGGGACTTTCCCGGAGGGTCGTCTCTCTGGCCGTGGCGAAGGGAAGTGATGGACGGACATGAATATACATTGAATTAATAAAAATTGATGGTGCGCGTGTTGGTTTCCTGCAGCAGGTTTACGTCAGGCTTCTTTTTCGGTTTGTCGTGGAAGTTTGCTCGAAGTTCAGCCGCCCGCTTGCTGAGCCCATTGCAGCTCCACTGTAAGACCCGAATGACGTTGTTGTGGTGATCAATAAGCTGACAAAGAAAGTTTTTATCTGTGAAAACTTGGCCTTGTACTGATTGTTTTCCTCTAGCTGGGCTTGAACCATGTTCTTGCGCCGATCCAGCACAGCCTTGAGGAAAGCGTATGTGTTCCTAAGCTCTTGCACCTCTGCTGACTCTGTAGTCGCATGCGCCGCTGGCGGTGCCGGTGGTTCGCGGCTGCGTTTGACCATATCGGCCCACGTGGCGGCGTTGGGCGATAGTGATAATTTGACTTCCCGCGCTGCCTCTTGTCGTTTTTGCTCTGCCTTTTTCAGCTCTTTGTGTTTTCTCACCTCTTCTCAGATTTGCTTGTTTGCCTCCAGCCACGTCGGGCAGGCTCGATTAGTGGCCATGTGACCTGCCTTTCGGCACCCGTGACAAAACAGGGCGTTGGGGCTCGGGCAGCTGACGTCTTGTAGGATATTTTCGTATATGTTGCCGCAGGTGGCACAAACCGAAGCATTGGGGCAGATGTCCGGCTTGTGGCCCAGGCGATGGCAGTTGGTGCATGTAACTGCCTTCGGCTTGTATGAATATACTAGCATATACCGTCTTCCGTATAACACGGATCGTGGTATCCTGTGTCTGTCGAAGGTGAGCATCGCCGTGGTGGTGTTGACCAGGCGCCAGGCTGCTACAACAGGAATCTTCTCAGAGTCCGGGTCGAGGTTCAGGACCTCGTCCTCCGGATCTTCTTTTAAGGTTTGGATGTCATAAATGACTATCTTGCAGTAAGCGACTCCATATGCCCGGTATACTTGCACGGGTATATTTCGTTGCTTTATAACGACCTCCCGGATCTCCGGATGGACTTGGCAACCTCCTCGGAGTCAGTCCTGACTGAGATGGTGTTGGCCTTTTCCATCAAGCTTGATCGTTGTCCTGGTCCGAGTAAGGCGGACCTTATACTCGAATAGGCGTTTCTGACGGGGCTTCGCTGCGGCCCGGCCCGGTGTAGCGCTAGGAGGATCGACCCGAAGGTGTTTCCTCTTCTTTTTCTTGTTTGTAACGGGGGTCCATTGTAACGGGGGTCCAGTGAGACGCCAGGCTGGCAGGTCACCGAATTCCCTGGGTGGTCCTGGTACAGTCTGCTACGGCCAAGGCCCAATCCTGGCCCCAGCTAGCGCAAGCAAGTGTGCAGCCTGGGTTGTGTCCAGATTAGGGTCGATGGACCTATAGGCGCATGTATCATACTCCTGCTTCCAGGGCGAACACCAAAAGTTTAAAACTATTCAAGATCATGTGGCGTTCGGCTGGGGTTCCCAAGGAAGGGACCGATTCAACATTGCGAAATGCTTAAAATATTTAATTAAAACGCGACACTATTGCTGCAGTATAAATTTCTCTGGCAGTCTTAACAGGAATAGCAAATGCCATTTTTCCCTCACTCCTAAGTACTTGTACACAAAAAGATTAGTTAATTGTGGCATTCTAATAGCACATGTATGCAGCCGAGACGATATATACTTTGCGGTGTACGCAATGCATACGAGGTATGAGTTAGAAGAAATCAGGATACACACATATACAAGATCAAAATAGCAGTTTATGTGCAGGCGAGCTGCCGATCATTATTAATTTTATTTCATTGTTTCACACCGCCGTTTCAGGTGCTGCATAAAATTAAATATGCAGTATCTTCCAGGCAAGTTTCCCAAATATCCGGTTATTAGGTAAACCCATTCCTTTCATTTATATTCATATCTTTCATTATGCTATAACTTTGGCATGTACCTCTTACCCTTCCAGAGCAGGAAGATTAACGATGAAAAGGGTTTCAGTACGCATTGTTCGTAGTGTATTTGAAAGTATCTTCGCACGTGTGCTAAAAGAATCAAGTGATTTTGAAGTCCGGCTCCTGCCTCTTTCTATAGTACATCAAAAACTGCAGGACGTCTCAAGTTTGACGGCATCTCTCGAATAAACGCCTTTTTTATTAAAATATCATATTGCTTTTTCTCTCAGGTTTGGCAACCTGACTCTGGATGTCAGCGAATATCACTGGCGTTCAGCGTTTTTAACTTTGTCCGACATCCGTTGGTCCCGTGGAAAAGGTAAACGAACTTTCATTGAAGATTAGCAGCTGCCAATAATTCATAGCAGACAGCGTTTGGAATTTTCCCTGTGGACAGTTGACTGTAAAAAAGAAACGTAATTGACCAATGGCTGAAAGGATAAAATTTAGGAATTAAAATGGTTTTTGTGTACGGTTTATAATAATAATTTATTACTAACACAATTTTGCCGGCATCCTAGGGCTAGGTATGAGTACCGATGTTGTTTCTAGCTTATAAAAATACAGCTGGATTAATCATTCCATCCGGGTGCAGAAGTCCGACTTTGGACGACTTTCTAATGCCTGCAATTTTTTTTTTGCGAGGTGACAATATCTTATAAGGCAAGTCACAACTCGTCTATATCTAAACAGTATAAAGTAAGGTGAAGCTAAAATTAAAAAAATAAATATTATTTGAAACTGTTACGAAAAGAAGGTGCTGACATATCTGTGTCCCTCATTGTTAACTTTTTACAACAATACGCTAAGATATACTGTCAATCTTCACAACCTCACGATGGTACCGATTTGTTGGTTTGAGAGTCTGAGTACATTTTGTCTATACGCGCGGCTCAAAGGAACTAAAGACATCATTTCCTTTTTGAACTTCGCCTGGTAATATTGATTTGGTCTGATAATAAAAAAAAATGAAAGCCGTTTACAACTCCCTGTAACGCCGAATTGGAGCGCAGCTCTTGAGGAGGAGGAGGGAAGGGTAATCAGGGGAGGGTATACCCCTCCTCCTCCTCCTCCCCTCATTCTTCAATCTCCTCCGGGGGGGGGGTCACGTGTCCTCGGAGGGAGGGGGGTCACGTGATCTTGGGGGTCACGTGACCCCCCTCCCCCTCCTCCCCCGAGGTCACGTGACCCCCCTCCCCCTCCTCCCCCAGGTCACGTGACCCCCCTCCCCCTCCTCCCCGCGGTCACGTCACCCCGGGGGGGGGGGGGGCTCGCGCGGTGCATTATGGGATATTTCCCATAAAGAACCGCGCGGTTACGCCGACGCCGACGCCGCTCAAGCCGGAAACGGGCGCCTAAGAGCTGCGCTCTAAAAAATGAAAGCCGTTTACAACTCCCTGTAATGCCGAATTAGAGAGCAGCTCTCGTGGAGGGGGGAAGGTGCGGAGGGGGGGTCACGTGACCAGGGGGTCACGTGACCTGGGGGTCATGTGACCTGGGGGGTCACGTGACCTTGGAGGGTCACGTGACCTTGGGGGGTCACGTGACCTTGCGGTTACGCCGACGCCGACGCCGACGGCGACGCCGACGGCGACGCCGACGCCGACGCCGCTCAAGCCGGAAACGGGTGCCTAAGAGCTGCGCTCTAAAAAGTGCAGCTCGACTAGTCGGTGTGCTGTCATTGTAGGAATAAAAAATATTAATAATAACATTATTGCAAAGTTAAATACGCAGAAATTTATAATTTATTTATTTATTATATTATTTATTTATTTATTTCAATACCCTCAGGACCCAGGGGCATTACAGAGGGTT
The DNA here is from genome assembly GCA_013358835.2 of Ixodes persulcatus. Lineage (NCBI taxonomy): Eukaryota > Metazoa > Arthropoda > Arachnida > Ixodida > Ixodidae > Ixodes > Ixodes persulcatus. Next base: position 32,114 of record JABSTQ010010357.1, on the reverse strand, counting down.
ATGGACATACAACATTGGTTCAGTAAAAATGCCACAAACTAGGCAACTTAATTACAATATTTACTCCGGCATAATCTCAGCTAAAGTGAGTAATTGGTGCTTTTCTAACCAAAGCAATTGATTGATTAGTTAGTAATGACGAGGGAAAGTGGTCCCCTCAGATGACGTTCTGGGGATGAAGGAGTCGATGTAAGCTCAAGTTTGTGGGAGCCGAGGGTGAAAGACGAGGCATAGGGCACGTGACAGGCGGTCGGCGAAGAAGACACGAGCTGGCGCGAGACAGTGTGTGCTACGCGAGGCTGGAGCTGGACTGGAACATCGCGGCCGGGCTGCCTGGCCTGGCCCATGACGAACCCCGGAGCGGTCCACCAGCGAGGTCTGGAGCAAGACCGGTGGAAACGACAAGCCCTGGCCATCTGGTCTAGGCTATGACGATCCCGGGATGGTTCCGCAGCGAGACTCGGGCAGTGATGGCCCGGGACAGCCAGCCTACGCAGCGCTGGCGTGGGAAAGGCGATCCGCAGGCCTGGACACGGACTTCGTGTGTGAGCTCTGATCGACGGGCGACAACAAGGATCGGCGGGCCCGGACTACCGGCTCTCGACGACAGGCAACCGAGAGGTACAGTAAGCCCATTCGCTGTCTTCTCGTTGCTGTGTGTCACTCCCTGGGTGACGAGCGGAGCGCATACCGATCGGGCGGCGAGTATTAGTAGAGGGACCTCCGTAAAAGAAACCCACATTAAAATGACGCATCCAACGTGGGGCCCGTTCGGTTTGCCTCTGCTTCTAGTCGTCCCCAGGGAGTCCCACGGATTCGTTGAGCGGGTTGTTCAGTACTAACGCTAACGATGCCCGTTGAGACAAAGCATGTTGGAATTTCGGCGACTTGTCTCACAGCAGAGCTCAGCAGGTGTCTCCTCGAATTGAGTACTTCAAGGGCTCGAAGGACGAGGTTGCGGACGCGCTTTCACGGGTACCCCAAAATAGTGGTTGCCAGGAAGTGACGCAACCGGGGGTAGCCGAAAAGCGCGGTTAAGATGTAAGAAAATAGTCTTCGGAGGCAGAGGAGAGGCACGGCATGTTCGCTGGAAGGCAGGATAGCGACTGGCAGGAGAGAAAACAGCCAGGACTTATTGAATATTTTGGATTTAGGCTTGGGGTGATGCGGTAAGCAAGTAAGCGCTTGTCGAGGCCCGGGGTGCAGATGGGGTTTTGTCAGTGGGTGTCGGAAAGATTGCGGGAATGGCAGTCGACACCAGGAGCACTGGCGGACGAGATTGCCAGCGGGTGTTGGGTAAACTGGCGTAAATTGCAATTGACACCGGGAACGCTGGCAGGCGAGTTAAGGAGCGGTATGATTTGTAACCGATGGGCCAAGACGGCTAGTTGCTTCGCGTCACTCCAACAACCGACCTATGGTAGAGGGACGACTCTCCCTTGAGGTGGGTCGTTCCAAGGAAGGAAGCTACGAAATGTTTTATAGTATACTTTTTCGGCTTCACTCTGGCCGGTCGTGGCAGTGACAGCAAGACTTTTAATAAGTTATGTCGCGTCACGACCTGGCCGGGGATGAGGTGGTAGAGATTTAGGTGGCTTGTAGGGGTCCAGCTTGCCTTGAGGCGTGAACGGCTCAAGGCAACGGTGTAAGCGGGTTTGCTCGCTGAGCTGCCGCCCCCTCCGAGGACCGAGCAGTTCCTAGAGCTCGTATACACGTGGACGGAACGGGACGCTGACGCTTACATCGAGTAGCACACGGTATATGTAGCCGTTGTGGAACGCGGGCATGGTATATGGCAATCCCGCCACAGGCTTGGATCCCTTCGCTTGCGCAAAAGATGGAATAACTTTACACCATCGTTACCTGTTCTGAAGGAAACTCACGCTTTGAGCAATGCAGCTAGTGGTTTTGTCACATCGCTTACTCCGAGGTGAGAAGGGCACCCGAGGTACAAAGACGCGAGCGTCGTGTCTTACTTCTAGGCTTACTCGGCGAGATACAAACGAGGAGGCTTGCCCGGTTCACATCGTTGACTTAAAAGGATGCTACCGTTGTCGCGATGGGGAAGACGATTAACATGAGGTTGCGGTAGGACAAAAGAAATCCCCTGTTCTTGGCGACCCAGGAGCGAGCTCCGGAATGCGGACTTGCTGAGTTAGCCGCATGGTACACGAACCCGTCGGCAAGCAATTTGGCGGTGGATGCTATGGCCACTGCCACAGTCTGCGGCAGAGTACTTGTTCGTTGTGTGTTGTTTTAACACTTTGTTTTGCGCAGAATAGCTTCTTGGAAAGACGGCCATAGACGGCGTAATCCAGGAAGCCCACCGGGAGGGAAGACGGTCCCATTCGTTTTCCCAAGTGCTCAGGGTGGCTGACAGTTGTTCAGCCTGACGAACGGTTCAGGCGGGCAGTTCTAAGCCCGCTGCGACCTCTAAGCGGAACGGGGCAGGTCCGTCCGCGTAGGCCGAACCAGCTTAGAGCGGGCCCCCTGCTGCATCGCGGTGAGTGGGACAGCAAGCGACAGACAGGTCGGCATTGTCTGCCGGCTTCGCTAGCCACCACCACCTACGCCGCTTTCGGACGCTGCAACGTGGCCACTCCGGCAACAGCAACAGCGGCCGCCCAAGAAGCCCAGCGGCTCCCTGAGGCCCATAAAGTCCCCCGAAGTCCGGGCCTTGAGGTGGGGAGAGTGTGGGAGCCGAGGGTGAAAGACGAGGCATAGGGCACGTGACAGGCGGTCGGCGAAGAAGACACGAGCTGGCGCGAGACAGTGTGTGCTACGCGAGGCTGGAGCTGGACTGGAACATCGCGGCCGGGCTGCCTGGCCTGGCCCATGACGAACCCCGGAGCGGTCCACCAGCGAGGTCTGGAGCAAGACCGGTGGAAACGGCAAGCCCTGGCCATCTGGTCTAGGCTATGACGATCCCGGGGTGGTCCCGCAGCGAGACTCGGGCAGTGATGGCCCGGGACAGCCAGCCTACGCAGCGCTGGCGTGGGAAAGGCGATCCGCAGGCCTGGACACGGACTTCGACTGCGAGCTCTGATCGACGGGCGACAACAAGGATCGGCGGGCCCGGACAACCGGCTCTCGACGACAGGCAACCGAGAGGTACAGTAAGCCCATTCGCTGTCTTCTCGTTGCTGTGTGTCACTCCCTGGGTGACGAGCGGAGCGCATACCGATCGGGCGGCGAGTATTAGTAGAGGGACCTCCGTAAAAGAAACCCACAAGTTTCACAATGAGGTATGCCAACTTTAAGGTTGTGATCGATGCAGGAAGGAATGGAAGAAAAGCCAATGAATAGTTTGCTCTTCGGAGAGACTTTGGAATGATAAATTTAAGGAAAAAGTCATAAACTAGGTTTTTTATAGCGTGAGAATAGAAGAGGTAGGGACAGGGTAGCATTCAGAGATCAAAGATTTTCGGTGCGATGATAGTTAAATATAAAACGTGCAACGCGATTTCGCCGCGGATCAATGTATGTTTACAAACATTGAGTGACCGGTATCCAAGATTGCCTTGCCATATTTCAGCCTTTGACGTGTTTACGTCTTGCACAGAATAAGTTGTAGTAATAAAGGGGTAAAAAATGTTTTTTTTAATATCCAAGCATAGAATTAGCGTTACAGAATATATAACCAAAATTTGTTTTCTATGATAGGTTAGCTGAGTTTTACAAATTGGGGATGGTGAAGTTGAGGTGTTACGACGAGACACCCTTATAGTTTTTGAGATTTGTTAGGATTGAGAGTCATTTGCCTTAAGTTACACTATGGACTCTGGATTGTTGTCCTAAATCTGCCGTTTTTATGCTTCGTGGTGTTGGACTTCGTTTGCACAGCGACGTGTTTGCACAACGACTCACACCGCTCGAGTAGATATTTCAGGGAAACTTAAGTCACCACCGATATTTTCCTGTAAATCTCGTGCGAGTTTGTTGCGCTCATCAACCGGTGTGAAAACAATTTTGACAAGATTTCCTACCTGCCCAAAGATGCATGAACTGAGAACATTTTGTACGTAGTGAGCATAGTGCTTTTTCTTTTTTTTTTGGAAGAGGCGTTGATGCATTTAGTATGGTACAATCACTAGCGTGACATCTTATCACGCTAGTCGGAAGATGCACTGCTCGCGCCGAGATCCACGGCAAGGCATGTCCCGTGAAATTCGTCATTATACAAGACTGTGCCAGAGACGTCATTCTCGGCATGGCCTTTCTGTGTAAATACGGCTCTGTCATTGACCTTGGAGAGAACGGATTGACGTTGCGTACCCATGGTCCGCCTTCAGGGGAGCACCAAACTGCGTCAGCCGCTGCCCGAGCCGCTGCCGACCACGTGAACCTGCCGCCGCGGTCAAGTGTTGTCGTGACCGATGCAGCCGCCCGCGGTGAAGTTCTTCGGGAGGGAAACCTTCAATTGCTTCTTGGAAGAGGAATAGGCATCGCAAGAGAAGCAGTTGAACTTCAGGTGTAGCCGTGGGCCACGTCGACGAACTCCGGGACTCCGCCGAAATCGCTGCAATTACTGAAGAATCCTCGCCACCTCAGCAAGACAGTACGTCACCAGCGCATCTCGATATTGACCCTAAGCTTTCCGGTCCGAAACGACGGCGGCTGATCGGCCTCCACGCCGAATACGCCGACTGCTTTGCGACGTCGTCGAAGGTATGCCAAACAGCCGTTGCGAAGCACCGTATCATTACCAAGTACGACGCGCTCCCTGTGCAGCGATCGTTGTACAAAGTCTCCGTGAGAGAAAGGAAGGTAATCCAGGAGCAAGTTCAAGAGATGCTTAACGACGACATAATCCAGCCTTCAAGCTGTCCGTGGGCCTCTCCAGTCGTACTGGTTAAGAAGAAGGACGGAACGCTTAGGTTCTGAGTGGACTACCGGCAGCTGAACGCGGTAACGAAAAAAGACGTCTATCCACTCCCCCGCGTCGATACTTTTCATCGATGGATCTGAAGAGCGGTTACTGGCAAATCGAAGTCAATGAACGGGACCGAGAAAAGACAGCTTTCGTCACGCCATGGCCTGTACGAGTTCAAGGAGATGTCTTTCGGCCTATGCACGGCGCCAGCAACTTTCCAGCGTGTCATGGACACTGTACTGGCAGGATTGAAGTGGCTGAGCTGTCTTGTCTACCTCGACGACGTCGTAGTGTTTTCCGGCGACTTTAACAAGCACTTTCGACATCTCCGAGCTGTTTTTTAAGCCATACGGACCTGCTGAACTCACCCTCAAACCCTCAAAATGTTGCTTCGCTTATGACGAACTGAAGTTCTTAGGTCACGTGGTTAGTAACGAAGGCGTTCGCCCAGACCCAGAGAAGACTCGCGCCGTCGCAGCATTTCCAGCGCCGAGAGACAAGAAGGCCGTGCGAAGGTTCCTTGGACTATGTGCCTACTATCGGCGCTTCGTTCGGGATGTCGCAAGACTTTCCCAACCACTCACAAACCTCACGAAGGACGCCGAGAAGTTCGAATGGGCTAAGGAGCAGCAGCAGGCATTTGACGAGCTGAAGCAACGTCTCCAGACTCCTCCTGTTCTCGGAAATTTCGATCAGGATGCGGAAACCAAGATTCACACGGACGCAAGTAATGCTGGACTTGGCGCGGTGCTGGTTCAACAACAAGAAGGCACCGAGCGAGTCATCACCTACACACGCCGGACACTGTCCAAGGCGGAGAAAAATTACACCACGACTCTAAAAGAATGCCTTGCGGTCGTCTGGGCAATCACGAAGTTTCGTCCGTACTTGTTCGGGAGCCCGTTCCACTTGGTGACGGACCACCACTCGCTTTGCTGGCTTGCGAACCTCAAGGACCCGTCAGGACGCCTCGCTTGATGGAGTCTCAGACTACAAGAGTTCAACATGACTGTGGTCTACAAGTCAGGTCGCAAGCACAGCGACGCCGACTGCCTGTCTAGAGCGCCTGTCGAAACACCTTCCGGCAGCAGCGACGACGATGAAGACGAGTACTTCCTAGGTGCAGTGAAAACCGACGACTTGGCACGACGTCAACGAGACGATCCTGAGCTCCACACTAATAGAGCACCTGGAAGTGCGCGGGAGTACCATTCCACGTGTTTTCTCACGAGCCCTGTCGACCTTCGTCATGCGACATGGTGTACTCTACAAAGAAAACTTCAGGGACAACAACTTGTCGTGGCTGCTGGTAATCCCAACCGACCTTCTATAGGAGATCTTCGAAGCTCGCCACGATGACCCGACGTCCGGACACCTTGGTTACAGCCGGACACTGGCATGTATTCGTGAAAAGTATTACTGGCCCAAGCTCCCCAAAACCGTTTACCTATATACACGATCATGCCATGAGTGCCAGCGACGCAAGAAACCTCCGACGAGGCCGGCCGGACTCCTGCAGCCAATTTCTCCTCCAACTGCACCCTTCCAGCAGATCGCAATGAATCTCTCTGGCCCTTTCTTGCCGTGAACGTCGGGGAACCGCTGGATCATCGTCGCCACAGATTATCTCACGCGGTACGCCGAAACGAAAGCCCTTCCGTCAGGGACTGCTGTGGAAGCTGCCAGGTTTTTCCTCGAGTCCATCGTCCTCCTGCACGGCGCTCCCGAAGTCCTGATCTCAGACCGTGGATCATGATTCATGGCCCAGCTGACGCAAGAAGTCCTTCGTCTCAGCCACACCAGCCATCGTCGCACCACGGCGTACCACCCGCAGACCAACAGGCTGACAGAGCGACTCAAGAAGACCATCGCCGACATGATCTCTATGTACGTCGATGTCAAACACAAGACATGGGACGAAGTGTTACCGCACGTAGTATTTTCCTACACGTCCGTGCAAGAGACTAGCGGGGTGACACCCTTTCAAATGGATCATGGTCGCAAAGTAACGACAATGCTGGACGCGAGGTTACCAGACGAACCGGCTGTCGACAGAAGCGACGACGCTCAGGTGGTTGCCCAACGAGAGGAAGATGTCAGTCAGCTCGCCAGACTCCGGATTGAAGCCCAACAACGCGTCGACACTGGCCGCTACAACCTTCGTCGTCTGGACTTCCACTTCCAACCCGGAGACAGGGTATGGCTCTGGACTCCGATTCGTCGCTGTGGTCTCAGCAAGAAATTTCTGAAACGGTATTTTGCAACCTACAAGGTACTTCATCGTCTTAGAGATGTTAACTTCGAGGTGATGCTCGACGGAACATGAACAGCAACACGCCACCCACCACGACCTGAAGTCGTCCATGTCGTGCGCCTGAAGCCGTAGTACACTCGATAGAAGTGTGGACCCCATGTGTTTCAAATGACTCTTTAGTTTACCGTTCTTTTTATTTGCCCTGTTTTTTTTTGCGTCCGGGCTTTGCACTTTTTGAATGGGGAAGGTCATTATCCCAAACTGTTTTAAAAAGGTCGGTATCCCAAACGGTTGCAAGACAACGTCCTGCCTCAAGAGACGCGTGTGCGACCTGCGGGGGAAGTGGCTGAGATCCGTTCTCCAGCCATCAGCAACCACGACCTGAACACTCGTTGGACCACCGTCAGGACCCCGTGGCACAGTCAAGTCGCTCAAGACCAGGCTCGCAAGGGCGCCAACATTCAAGGCGACAGGACAATTTTCGAACACACGTACTTGTTCCAACTCCGGAAATGGTCTTCGTCGATGTCAGAGCTGCGACACCCCGCAAGGAACCCTTATTGTGCCCCGCAAGACACCTTTATTGCTACAACTGTGGTCGCAAGGGTTATCTTGGCCTCGTATGCAGAAGTATACGTCGAGACTGCCAGCGATCGCGATACAGGGGCTCTCAGATTATGACTACGACGACGACAATGACGAGTCTGAGATTGTATGACATATAACAAAATCATCTACAAAAAAACTTTGTATTTGCGTCAAAGTCTTTGGAACGCCGATACAGTTCCTGTTCGACACCGGATCATCCGTGTCAATAATGCACAAAGCCGCGTTCACGCAATGGTTTGCGCGTGATGCACTCGTCATACCAACACCGGTGACGTTACTTAATTACTGGCTCCAGCCCATTAATATCCTGGGAGCCTTCAAGGCAATGGTGATATTCAACCAACGTCACGCGCAAGTGTTATTCTACATTGCAGAATAAGGAACATCATTGTTAGGCATGGACGCCGCCGTGGTACTCGACATCAAAATGAGCGGAGGAACGCGGTCTTGTTTTTATACTGCGACTCATGACAATGGTGAGGCCTAAACAAGTTGGGCAGAACAACCGTAAATGTCGTCACCATAACCTAGTTTGACATCTAAGTCGATGGCATTAAGTTCAGCCGCGACCTCTCAACTGCACGACCTGTCAGCTGCACTGGAAGAAGAGTGGACTGAACGGCTTCTGCCACCAGAAAAGGCAAGTCTGACTCTACCTACTGCCTTAGCAAAGCCTGTGTCTTCTCTTCCTAGACTTTCATAATCTCTGACACACTTCGATCATCTTTTCCCCCCAGGACTAGGCCGAGTCAAGGCAGTCACCTTTAAGATAAAGGTCCGTTCCTCTGTCACTCCCGTTAAACATCGCATGATACGTATCCCTCAATCTGCTCGACAACAAGTTTCTGACGAGGTTAAACGCCTGGAGGAAGCTGGCGTAATCAAACACATTAATGCCTCCGAATGGGTGTCACCAATTGCAGTCGTTCAGGAGAAGTACCGCAGTATCTGAATGTGTTTTGACCTTCGTCAAGCTAACAGAGCGGTTATAATCGACATCTACCCTCTTCCACATATTGAAGTGCTGCGGAACCTCTTCATGGAGCGGAGCGTTTTTTTTAAATTAGATCTCGCTGCCGCATACCATCAAGTCCCATTACACCCGGACAGCCGGGATTTGACAGCGCTTATTATGCATGAAGGAGTGCTTCGCTTTAAGCGAGTGTGTTTTGAATTAGCCTCAGCGCCAACCACATTTCAGCAGATGACGGCGAAGATATTAGAGGGATGCAAAGGGGTGCTTTCCTACCTCGATGTTGTGGTTGTCTACGGTAAGAACCAGCAGGAGCACCTGGAACGTCTGAAAGAAGTACTCGTGCGCATATCTGAGGCAGGTATGAAAATCAACAACAAATGTGTGTTTGACGTCGCGGAAATCTCTTTCTTGGGGCACAAAGTTAGTGCTGCGGGGATTTCAACCCTACAATTCAAAGTCGACGCTAGTCGTGCGGCACCAATCCCCACGGACCTAAAGCAGCTGCGGTCCTTCGTAGGAACGGTTGAATATTATTTCCGTTTTGGTCTACGCCTGGCTTCTGAAGTGGAACTGCTACGAAAGTACTTAAGAAAGGACACCCCGTTTATCTGGGACCAGGCAGCAGATCGAAGTTTCAATTGGGTGAAAATGCTGCTGTCCTCTGCACAAACGCGGAAGATGTTTGACCTAGAGCTACCTATCATCGCAGCTACGGATACTTCAGCTTATGGAACTTGAGTTGTGTTGCAGCAGCTTTACAGACAAGACATTCACCCAATTGCTTTCGCGTCACGAACATTGACTACCGCAGAACGGAAGTACTCTGGGGGTGAACGAGGGGCTCTTGTGTGTCTGTGGGCCTGTGAAAAATGGCACACATATCTCTGGGGTCGCCAATTCCCCCTACGCACCGACCATCAAGCTTTCGTCGCCCTTCTGGCCAAACGAAAGACCGGACATTGCCCACTCCGGATCACTCGGTGGTCGACCCGGTTGTTGAAGTACAACTTTCAAGTACAGTCCCAGCGTGGCGCAGAGAATAAAGTAGCTGACGCTCTCTCCACACTTCCGGTAGTGGAAGATGAGGGAGGGACAGCATTTGACGAGGAGATTGTGTGTTTTCTCCGCTCTGAACGATGAGTGCATGTCAAAAGCTCAACTCCAATAGGAAGCGGCAGATGACCACCAGCTGACTGTCGAGATGTCTTATGTCATGTCAGAATGGCGGCCGTCTTGGGCTATGTCTCCCGACGAAGCCATCTTCCACGCCACTAAAGACACCATCTCTGTGCACGACGGTCTTCTGCAGCGCGGAGAATAATTCGTTGTCCCCACTAGTATGAGAAACGCTCTCATCGGCCGAGCACACGAAGGCCACCCTGGCATCGTCAGGACGCGGACTCGCCTTCGGGAACAATATTGGTGGCCCCACTTGAATGCGGAGGTGAAAATGGCAGTCCAAGCCTGTGGTGTTTGCAGCTCGGCTGACAAGAGTGCGAAGACATCGCCAACGCCCTTGCCACCCGTGCCCTTGCCTGAGCGACCATGGTCAAAGTTCGGCCTCGACATCGTTGGCCCATTTGAAGCTTCGCCACTAGCGTATCGGTACTGCATCACGCTCGTAGATTATTTTTCAAAGTGGTCTGAAGTTCATTTTTGTTCCAACGTCACGGCAAGCATGGTGACGGGTACCTTGCGACTTGTCTTTTCTCGGGAACGATACCCCGACAGAATTTTGTACTACAATATACCTCAGTTTTCGTGCAAAGAATTCCAGAGCTTCCTGGCTTAGCGAGGTATTACCCATCACCGGGTCTCTTTGTATTATCCACAGGCTAACAGGCAAGTAGAACGATTATATTGAACCTTCAAGTTGTTCGTAGTATTCGTACTGTGTGCTGCACTGAAGAAGCGTCCAATTCACCCTGCCGTTCTGGATTACTTGTGCGTGTATCGTTGTACCCGCACGCAACGACAGAACTGACAGCTGCGGTTCTGCTGCATGGACGCAAGCCACGCAACCGGCTTCACATCATTGGCCTTTCTCCATCGCAGTTATTGAAGAACCATTTGAGGAGCTGCAGCATCTGCGGTCCCGAGTGCAGCGGGGACAAGAGCACACTAAGCGCTACACAGACACACGGCGAGCTGCCAAAGTTCCGATATTCCAGGTCGGCGAATGGGTGGGCGTCAGGAAGCCAGGAAAGGTGAAGAAGGAAGACCAAGCTTTTGGTCCGGCAATGAAAATTGTGGAGCGTGTCGGCCGATGGACCTTCGAACTTCATGACGGTCGCATCTGGAACGCCTCCAAGCTTACGGCGGCAAAGGCTCCACCTGGCACGGATACCGTTGAAAAGTAGTCCCATGCAACAACACAGCCATTTGAGCACCTTCCTACACAGGTAATTCTCAAAAGGGCCTCTAAAAGCCACTGTCGTCATCATGAGTGGCGACGAAACACATTAAAGCAGGCTACTCAGTGGCAACAGCAGCAGCTATGGCCATTAACGCCTCCGCCTTTTCCACCTCCATGGCGACAAGATAAGGATGAAGACGAAGCGTGCCCAGATCGTCCGACCGGTGTTTTTGGATCTGAATAGGGAGTCGTGACAGTATTACCAAGTTCATCCCAAAGAGTGAGATTGCCACTGGAGATTCCCGTTTCTCAGTAGACGCTACTATTCCCCCACTGACAGTTTCTGTTCCCCCAGTGGAAGAGCTTCCGCGATCGACCCGAGCTCGCCGACCACCTGTGCGATTTAGAGATGTGAGTCGCTCACCCGCAGTGTCAGACGTGACAGACGCTTATTATCCGAAGTGAAATTACTTGCGGGAATACTGTAAATCACTTTATGATAGTGTTATTTGAGATATTGTGTACAAGAGTTTAAGTGTTGAGTGCGAATGCTTTAAAAATAGCCTAGGCCAAGAATGTGATAATGAATGATTAACTTGAATTTCTTTTGATTTATGATTTTGTGCATCTTTGTTATATATGTATAATATCTGTCTGGCTTTGTTAGGTGCATTTTGTATACTCGTCTTTGTCGGGAGATCATCATCGTCATTGCCACCGCCGTCATCATCATCATCGCCACCGCCGCCGGGTGTCCCTGGAGTCTGGACTCTGCCCGCCGCTTCCGCGCGCGGATACTCTCTCCACCAGATCCCTCCACCAGATCGCGACCGGACTTGGCACAACTCACGCCTACCTGTGTTGCTATGCTAGAATAAACCTACGCAGTTCAATCAATCTTATCTCGACCGCAACATGGTGGCAGCGGTGCTAGCGTAGCAATTCAGCGGCTACAGTTCCCCACTCATACAAATTAATGCCATGGCATAGTCTTTGCAGCAACTAGAAGCAACGGCTCCAACGCCAGCCTTCAACCCATTTGTCGTCGTTCTCCCAAAGAAGCTCGACTTCCGCCTTCCAGACGACTGGCAGCTATGGATCACCCCTTGCAAAAATGAACAATGAGTTTCAATTGAGCTTCTAATGAGTTTTTATAAAGTCAAATGAAACTCATAAGAAACTCAACGTTAAATGAGTTTTATCATTACAAAAATAATATTTATTCTTTTGATTTTACTCATTACACATTCAAATGAGTGTTATCATTACCCACTCAATATATATTCTTCTGAATTTACTCATTACAAATTCAAGGGAGGTTTATCGTTACCCAATCAAATAATTTCTTTTGGGTTTACTCATTACACATTCAGATGAGTGTTATCACTAAGAACACAATATCCATTATTTTGAGTTTACTCATCAAAAAAATTGCAATGAGTTTTATGGTTACCGACTCAATATCCATTCTTTTGAGTTCACTCATTACAAATTCCAACGAGTTTTATCGTTACCCAGTCAATATTCATTCTTTTTGAGTTTATAAATGTACTGATTACTCATGCAAATGAGTATTATCATTAAGAATGCAATATCAGTTCTTTTGAGTTTATCCATAGATACTCAAGTGAGTTCTACCATAAGGCACCCAATAGACATCAGCTGATCCACAGTGGAGGAATTCGATAAAGGTAAAGGTGAAGATAATCATGAATGCAGATTGCCTGCTATTCAGAAGACATTCTCCTCAAATAAAGTAATGTTCAAAATTACAATCCAATAACTTCTCATATTTATTAACCATTTATTAACCCAATATAAAATATATCCTGCCACGACCCCGCCCCCTCCTCCATTCGCATTTCGCTAGACCACAAGTCTTACCATCTCAGTGCATTAGCAGTAACATATTGAAATTGATTCTGAAATTTAGTTACTCAGGTAATACAGGTAATTAAAAGTTAACAAATTTAAAACCATTGGAGAAAAAAAAAATAAACAAGCCAGCAGTTGTTTTGCGACTTCGCTAGATCAGTCACGACAAACCTGGGGTTCGCGCCTCACAATTTGGGAAGCACTGCTGTTTAATATTACAAATACAGAGTGCTGCTTAGAACATTTTTCAAATCATTTATAAGTAGCAACTGTTGATTTAATACAACGCAAAAATTTAAACCAACTCTCACACTGTCTCACGGAAACATATTCCCAAGTTTCCACAGAATAAAAATCGGTAAGAACAAGACGAAATACACACTAGGCTGATTAATTAACTCTGAGCTGTCATTTTGTTTGAATTGAATACACATGAAAATAAAAGAGGAATAGGAATGCCAATAGGCATACCTTTTGGTCCTATAGGAGGTTGGACTGCTCGCATAGGGACTTTATCGGACCATTAGGAATTTTTATCAGTCAAGCGAAATGTTTTGTTTGCCAAACAGGAAATCTAGGCCAATTGTGCATGTATATTTGAGCAATAGGAACCAATTAGACGTATGTCTGTCAGGAGGATGTAAATGCATATTGGACGCAACAATTGAGAATCGGATCAATGGGAACACGTTTCTGTGCTTTTGGAAAGTTGTTTTTGGACGAAGCTCATATATTTGTCAGACATCCAACTGAGTTAAAAATAGTCCCTGTCAGAAATACGGCGGCCCATTTGATGCATGTGTAATGTAGCCTGGGCTGTATGATGCAAATATCTGTTCCACGTCCAAAGAATGTATTGCTAGAATTCCAGCATGTATAAAAGTACACTAGTCAAGTTAATTATGCGACAGTGTTACGCTTATTTTTCAAAATTTTCGGATGGCGAAAATGGTTTCAGCCCAGGCTGAAACCAAAAATTATTAATAAAAATAATCATTAACAATTATTAAAAATTATTAATAATTGATAATTATTAATTAATAATAATTAATATTTATTAGTAATTATTAATAATTACTACTAATTATTAGTAATTATTAATAATTATTAGTAAATATGAGTAATTTACTAATAATTACTAATAAATATTAGTAAATTATTAGTAATTTACTAATAATTTATTAGTAAAAATAATTTACTAAAAATACTGTAAGCTGAGTGTAAATTAAAAGTAATCTCCCCAAAATATAAAAAAATAAATTTTCTCCCTACTGCATTGCACCCGAAACTAATAGCGCGTCGGCGCTAATTGTGATTTGCACATTTATTTCCTGTGCTTATAATAATAACTGTATTCACCCTCTTTTACTCCTAAGTTTCTAAAGACATATTTACGGCGCCCCTCTATCGCGATTTGGTCAGTTTCGGTTTCAGTATTGTAACTTTTACTGCTTTCGGTTTCGTATTGTCAAAATCGCGTCTTCGACGCCCCATCGTTAGCGACACCAGTTCTTTGTTTTTTCTTTTTCTGGCCTGGTTGCGCGACCGTTGTGACCGTTGCCGTTGCGTTGGGTACATGTGTTTTCCGGGATGGAAATGCCTTTAGACATGGAAATGTGCTAATTTAATCAAGTTTATCTATCTGTGAGGTTTCGTCTTGTGATGATTATGTTCAAGAAGAGCGCGGAAGACCGGCGACGAGACAGAACGAGCAACTCGACGCAGTTGGTAAGCTTGCTTCTTTGTTTGCATTGTAAGTAGACGCCTTGAACGAGAAGTGAACACTAGGGAGTCGTCCGCAACCCCAAAGAAATGACGTCTTCGCTGCTGTGCATGCGCAGACCCAAAACAAGCATTCGGACTCAAGCTTTGGGCCCGTTATTTCTCGAAAATAGCGTGGGTACCGCAAAAGGCGGCGCCCACGACATCTCTGTTGATCGCGTCTTCGACGCCGTCGCCCGCGCGGGAACTGCGTGAGTCGCACTCGGCGCGGTCGGTATGGTCGAAGCGTATTGAAAACGCCACGGATCGCTGGAGTCACCGCTCAAAGCTATCGAAGCGCGTCTACTTACGATCGCGGAAGATATGTAAACATGCCTGGGTAGTGCATCGTCTGGGCTTCGTAAGTACAACAGAGCAGCTTGGCAGTGACAAAAACAAAACATACAGCATTGCCATTGAGTATAAAATACTATAAAACTGTTACTCTAGACGAAAAACTTGTTTAATTTTCAAGATATAACGTTCTAACTTCCAAATAAAAGCTGTCGCGACATCTTGGTGGCGTTTTAAGCGCGAGATGCTTGCGTTTTGGGGGTCCCCGGCAGAGAAACGCTATTCTAAAACTTCGCCGCAATCCTCGCTATTTTGCCCTCCGTAACGCGCGAAAAAGTAGCGCCCGGTAGTCTAAAACTCCCTATTTTCTCGGCACACGTTTGCTCGTTAAGCTAGATTTTTTTTTTAGCTATTTGGGTTTGCTTTATCCGTCCTTATGTTTGTATCTGTGCGTAGCATAATGAAAAGTTGCCACTCATTTTGTGTATGGCCCGAGAAGGTGTAGCTTATGTCAACAGAGCACTTATTGTATTCCTAATGCTTCTTTCAGTTCGTTGCTTTAGAAAATGTCTTATTGGTCTAGCAGTGTACTGATGTCATTCAACTATAAATTGATTACATTGATCATACTTCATTACATTTCAGAAGTTAGACTTCCTTGGAATTCGGTTCATGCAGAGCCAATATTCCTTTGCAGTCAAAATTGTTCAAGAGGATAGCAATTTTTTGTTTTGAAGTTATGGAAGTGGACTGGATGGTACTGTTAGGACAAAGTTTGGTCCCCTGACTTTCTGGAATTGAACTGGGTTTACATTTGTCTGTTAAAATTTTTGATAAAGCAGTTGTTCCTTTCTGCGTCTTTTTTTTCTCTTTCATTTTGCAACTGTGATGTGATCAAGCCGAGGGCCACAGTTATTCCTAAATGAAGCAGCAGCAGTGTGTTCCCAGCTTGCGTCACTTTGATTCATTTCAAGGCATGTCACGAAATGAATGCCCCTGTTCATACACCGTTGGAAGTGGGACTGACTTAAAAATGCAGTTCGACAGTGTTTGAGTGGTATGGGACCTGTGTTGAATGACCTATGCGGTTGTCATGGGTTCGTGGTTGGTCAACCCGAAACGCTCCAAGTCCCACTTCCTTCTTCTCGTCTTCCTCTTCCCATTGGTTTGAAGCTTGGCCGGCATTAGTCTCATCCGAGCTCATGCCTTTGGCGCTCAGGTAAACGTGCGTGAGGATTGCAATTAACCCCCCCCCCCCCCCCCCCGAACCACCCTTAAACAGGAAAAAATGACAAAAAAGAAAATTTGTGACAGCAATGTTTGAGAGAAACTTCCGACTTTGAATTACCCTGCTTGAAACTTTGCAAACATTTCAGTGTGGCTGCTGCTGTGATGGTGAGGTGGATCCAATATGAACACTGAACACTGAAGCGACGCATTCGGGATGCCGAAAATAATTATGGTATGTTAGAAAGTAACCCACTAGTATACTTGGGCCAGATGTCGATTAAAAAATTTTAATCCAGTTAATTTGTCACATTAATTTTCAGGCATAATATCTTCAAAAGAATGAAACTGCAGATGTTCCAAACTGGCTGAGGTAAAGCAGCCTTGCAGTGCACCACGGTTTAGACTGAACATACTTTTTTGTACTGTCCACAAGGTGTAGCTCTTACATTGAAGTTTTATGAGCTAGTTTCTTCAATGTTCGAACTTTCAGCGTGCCAGCTGGGTAGTGTGTAATTGTTTTTATAGCGCAAGCAATATCTTAATCCTGGCGGCAGGAAGTTTCAGCTAGCAGTTGACATGGTTGGACAACGGTGTGCATGCTTGCTTTCTCTGCAGCGGCCAATGAAGCAAAATAACAGCATGTGCGGATTGTCCATGCATTTAATTTTTTGTTTGTGGTTTGTTTCAGACTACATGTGCTCCCAGTACAAGGGGGTGGCCCTCCAGGCGCTGACGACCAGCATGTCGTCTCTGCTGTGCTGTCGAGGAAAATTTAAAGGGTAAATATTGCAGCTGCAGTTTTTTCTTTTCTGTCCCTGCTACACTTCCTGTGAATTTCTCTGCATGCTTGGTCTCTTTTTTTTCATGGTACTGTAAACTTTTGTTATAGTCCGTTTCAACTATAGAATAGCAGAAGCCCCTCTCACAATTCCCTTTGTTTGCCATGATTGGCGGTGTCCTCTCGGCTCGTCTCCTCTCTAGTGTTTCCTTACTAAAAAGAGTGAAGGGCTTTGTGGGAAGGGGCTTCTGCTATTCTAGAGTTGCAACAGAGTATAGCGCGACCTCGGTTAATTTAATCATTTCGAAGAGTCCTAGTGGGCACCCATGCATTTTTATGGGAATGACTCTGCATCATATTTTGAACCGAGAAAATGACCCCACGAACAGGAAAGCACGGGCCTTCTAATACAAAATTAACCGGACCAAACTTTGATTTCAAGACAGACCAGAAAAAGTCGACTCCTGTCTTATAAACGGTAGTAACAGAAATCCTGTACTATACTCGCGGTCAACTTTCCGTGGCAGTCCGAAGAGAGGAGGAAAGCGCGTGTACAGTGGTTGGTGCACCCTCTCCCCTAGCATTGACTGCATTGCCACAGAAAGCTGACCGCGAGTATAGTCTCGCCACAGTGGGAAGCCAATGCTATGACCTCCATCTTGATTTCTTTAATGCTTGTTATGGCTGTTTTCACATCTGGTATTTTCACTGTTCTTTGGCCAAAAGTGAGTGGCATGTCGCCATAGGTTTCCAGAAGAAAGCGGTCACTTATGCAGAAATTTCTAACAAGTTCGTAGCGCAATGGCGCTTCGCCGCAACCGAGGAAAAACTCTACGGTATTGTTGGTGCAAAACATTAAGCCTCACGACTAGCAGCAACTTAATCGTAGATGTACTGCACCATACGGCGTTTAATTGAGCTCTACTCCACACAAAAAATTACAGGGGCACTTAGGTATCCCTTTGTGGATTGAATGCGAAAGCATTGCCATTCCTAACGACACTTCCTTTTTTGTTTTCCTGTGTTGTTAGGAATGGCGATGCTTTCGCATTCAATCCACGTTGGGATACCTAAGTGCCCCTGTAATATATTTTTTTTTTGCGTTACATTATGTGGCGTCACACATTATGGTACGTCATATTGTCACGTGAAGTGTTATGTCATCGAACCAAGGACATATTTTTATGACCATATTTCGGGCACATCAATGCCGATGCCGTCTTTTGCCGTAATGGGACAAGCTTCTTTTTGAGGGGAGAGTAATGCCGCATTCCGAAGCGGCTGAGATAGCACAGCAGCTAGCATGCCCTGCTCTCACACAGCAGCACTGTGTCCGAATTTCAGCTGTGGAATCAGATTTTATTCTTTCTTTTATTCCTCTGTTGGCATTTGGTACCACTCGGTTAAAGCCGCCGGACGCCGGATTTTCCGCTCCATGAACATATAATGCTTTCGCATTAAAAAGGCACATCCAGTCAGGAATGTGCCTTTTTGTGTGGTAGAGTCGCACAGCTGCCCACCACTCCGAAAATCACAGCTGAAGTATGAGGGGGCACTAGTGATCAACAAATGAGGTTCACGCCATTCATAGGTGAAGGATCCATTTGCCGTTGATCGCAATCCTGCACCTCGTTAGCTCTAACCGGCAGGATAGTCAGCTCGGCAGACTCGTCGGCTGAATCATCCGGGTGTAGTTTAGCGTTGTCCTTATGCTGCTTCTAGCAGGGATGCATGCGAACAGTGCGCAAAACACATGCCTCTTGCCAACACTTCTAACTACATTGCTGGTCGGGACGTGCGGTCATGTTTGCCCTAAGAAGTTTGTAAGACACTTTGGATGATGTCGTAATATTCCGTTGTAAGTCACACAAAAGTTGCGACAATTGTGTTTCGTTAAAACGGATTTCTTCTCGGATTTTCTCATATGCAATTTTTTATCATAAGTTTGCTTTTTGAATTTGGCCTCTGATGTCTCAATCCTCCCAATAATTCAAACTGTGTATTGCATCGATTATGGAAGCTGCAGTTGATACACACCCATTTGGAGCATTGCTTTATGATCCGCATAGAACCCAATTACCGTTTTCTTCCTGTCCATTGTGATTAAAAATACTTTTTCAAGATAGTAAACAAACACAAAAAAAATACACAGAGACAAGAAGTGGGCGTAAAACACTGGCTTGTCTACGATCATAAACCAATTGGCCCAAATTGCTATATTAATTCTTCAAGATGCTTATAAGTCATAGCTTCTCTGTGTTCAATATTGGTAAACTTCATAAGCGACAACATCTGCTCGCTTATCTTTGGTAGACCTTGTCAAAAGCCAAAATAAAAGACTGCAATGCGGCGGCAAAAACAGTGAGAGATTGATTCTCGCGGACTCGGGGGCAAAATATACTTTTGCATCATGGTGCCCCTGACAATGTTATTAGTGTCACTCATTAAACTATCAAGGTAGTGTGAAAAGTAAGTGCCTGGGTGAGCAAAAATGTTGGTATTTTAAATGTTCCTTTCCGCATTTAAGGCTGGTTCACACATACAGTGCAGCGCTAACTCAGCCCTGTTAAGGCAACGAGTCAGTGCTACTTCCATGGCTTGTATCATGTGTTCTGAGTTGCCTCCTTTCATACAAAAGACCGATGTCCCGGTTTGTAATACTGATTCAGCACTGAGGTACTGCTGCGCTGTGAACAGGATACCTTGCTCGGACATTGAAGTTTAGATGAGCAGATCAATGTGTAACTGTGCATCTGTTTTCTTTATAGGTTACCAGTATCCCGTGGACGCGAAGGCAGTACAAGGTCTCCCGTGGACACGAAGGCAGTACAAGGTCCGCCATGGACACGAAGGCAGTGTACCATAGACTCGAATTTCACATTTTTAATAAACCAGTTATTGCTCCTTCCAACGGTTTTATGGAGGCATTTCCTGAACCCTGCATGAGTATATAGGCAAACATATAAGTGACACTTGCACTCACTTTCCGCTTCCCTCGAAACAACGGTTACATCCAGACAACATATCATACAACCTATTGTCGTCTTCCCTCTGAGAGCTCTATCTAGAAACCCATGCTAGGAGTATAATTTCTAATACATTTCATTTGAAAGTCTAGTTACACTGCTTTCAGTCTCTGTTGAAAATCAAATGTTTTTTTTTGCTGCGTTGCAATTGAGGTTTTGATGGGCCCTCTCATTAGGTATATTCCGACTCGTCGGAATATACCTAATGAGATGGCACGTCAAAACCTCGGTTACAACGCGGTAGAAAAAAACATTTGATTTTCAACAGAGACTCAAAGCAGTGTATCTAGACTTTCAAATGAAATGTATTAGAAATTCTTATGAGGTGGAACGGCAAAACCTTAATTGAAACGCGGTGGCCAATAGTTTTCGTAAACTCCTTAGGGACTCGTTACAAAAAATCAATTGTTTTTCAACACAGACTCGAAACGGTGTCAATAGACTTTCAAATTATATTCATATGAAATATATTAGAAACTTTATGCGGTAGCTTTGTCGAAACTTCAATTGGAACGCGGTGGCCAATAGTTTTCGTAAACTCCTTACGGATTCGTTACAAAACTCATTTGCAGTCCAGAAACGTTCAAATGAAATTCATTAAAAATTTTTGTAAGGGACGCAATGGGATCGCTACCGAGTCATCTCAGGAATCAGCAAGCAAGACAGCGCTGCTCGTGTAAATACTCTTCTGTACGCCATGGGACGCCAGGCGGAGGACGTTTAGCCTCTCTCAAGCTCAGTGAAGATCGAAAGCTCGATTACGACAGCATGAAGAATGCCTTTGAAAAGCATTTTATTTCACGGCAAAACATCATATACCAACGCGCTTCGTTCAACTGCCGAAAGCAAGAAAGTCACGAGACAGTCGAAAGTTTTGTTACCGACCTCTTCAAGCTGGCTAAGAGATGTCAATATGGCACCTTGAAAGACGAGCTCATCCGGGACCGACTCGTTTTAGGCCTCCTCGATAGAGCTCTCAACGAGAAGCTGCAACTTGACTCTGCGCTTACCCTCGAGACCGCGGTGGCTGCCGCGCGAAACTCCGAAGCAGTCAAGCAACAACACAAAGAAATGCGAGGTACGCAATGTCAACACGGCGCCGCCGTCGATGAACTGAGCTCCGTACGCTGAAAGAAAAATTGGAGCAGGAAAACAAAGCCGACGGCTCGTCCAAAAAGAAGGCAACAAAGGTGTCTACCAGCCATGCAGAAGGTGTGACAGTGCTTCGGTTCACACTAAGACGAACTCTCCGGCATCCGGTCAATTACGCAGGTCGTGTGGAAAACAAGGCCAGTACGCTTCCGTTTGCATGTCTTCGAAACATTAAGAGAGACCAGGCACTACCACAGCAGCTCGCCCAGGTCGCCGCACTGCGAAAGTGGAAGAGGTGTACCTCGGCAAACTTAGACACTTTAGCTCATGACGCTTGAAGAATCACCCCGTCAGTGAACGGCATCTCGATCACATTCAAGCTCGATAAGGGCGCCGACGTCACTGCCATCGCTCCGCGCGACTACAATCGCGAAGTGATGGGCCCTCTGCAAAAGCCAGAAAGAGCACTTCTCGGTCCTGGTGATCAGAAGCTTTCGACCGCTCGACACTTCCAAGCTTCTATGAAATGGGACGGTCAACAAATTCAAGAGGATGCTTTCGTAGTTAGCTCTCCTCGGAAGGCCCGCCATCCGATCTCTCGGAGTTCTCCCACAGCTCCTCAACGTCAGTGGTGAGACAAATCCCACAGAGGACGTCTCCGAACTACTTGCCAAGTACCCTCAGCTGACTTCAGGAAGCAACTGGCCTCAGACTCTTACCTTATTACGAAAACGTCGACTAAGCTGTGATACGCGGAACTATACGTGTTGATAAAGAATTTGGGCGGGCCATAAACTCAAACTAAGTTACAGAAAGGGCATTCATTCGGGAATATATTAATATTAAGCCATACTCGCGAATAATTGATATATATTCTAAAAGTACAATATTAAGGTATGCAATTGACAGAAACGACGGGCCGTTTACACCCAAAATATCCGTGTACCTAACGTTTTTTTATGAGGATGTCCTCATAGGATCACTTGATTAAGCCTATCGAATATATAATTTAGGGGACAAATAAAGTAAAAAAAAGACTAAACATTTAGAAAAAACATGCCTTATATTTTATGCTCCACTGACGCCTCAGTATTTGAACATTCCAATTACCACAATGCCTGCTGGAAAGGACGACTATCTCAACTTCAAACATATATTTACACAGAAACCTTCATGAACCAAAAACTCTGTGCACCGAAAAGTCCACCGATATGGAAATCTTATATCTGGGCTATATCTGGCCATATAAAACATTTTATGATTATATACGGCCTATATACAGCCTTATCTGGCGTATATACAGACTTATCTGGCGTATATACAGACCTATCTGGCGTATATACAGCCTTATCTGGCGAATATGAAGCCTTATCTGGATTGTATACAGCCTTATTTGAGGTATATATACATCGTTATCTGTCGTATACAGCTTTATCTAGCGGCCGGTTTTCAATTAATTCTGTATAAATAAGTGAAATAAATGAAAGACGTTTACAACTCTGTAATGCCGAATTAGAGCGTAGCTCTTGAGGAGGAGGAGGGGAGGGTACGGAGGGGACGGCATATGCCTCTCCTCCTGCCTCATCTACTCCTCGCCTCCTCCCCCTCTTTAACCTGGATGAGCTGCACACATATCTCTTACATTATTATCACTCTCGTACAGCTTCAAAGAAGCTGATATTAGAAACGCTAAAAATGCTATAAACAGCTCCGCTGAATCCGAGCTAAATCCCAGTTTTGGTTGTGATTTCTCGGCTTTTAATTAATTCCTGCTAAAACAACAATCACGAGAATGATAATATTGTAAGAGATTTCGGCGGCTCAGCCTGGTTGAAGGTTGGACAGAATGCAAAGTATCATAAACGCTGCCATTGACGAGAAATTTTAAAAGGGATATGACAGGTCCTTGAGCCCTATGGGACGCTTGTTCAGGGTGACTACGAATTACACTCGAAACTGTGTAACCAAGGAATTGGTCAAAACTAGCGATCACTAGGAGCTGAAGGATCACCGTTCCCATAATTCCTCGAGTGCGGGCCGGGGCACTTGGGAGAATTGTAGACAATAAAATATGTAAAGTGCTGATTTCAGGCTTGTGTCCTTTTGATATGCCTGGCCAGATCTGGAATTCCCTTACTTAGCCAGATCTGGGATTTCCATACCTGGCCAGGGATATCAGGCTATATCTGGCATTATGACGCTATATCTGGCAGATATACCGTATCAGCTTATATGTGGCCAATTTTTGATATGGCCATATCTGAAATCTTTAGATCTGGCCAGATATAAATTTTTTGTAAGGGCATTCACAGAAATCTCTGTGCACCGCAATGTGGGCACCGAAACATCCTACACCAAAACGTCCTACACCGAAATGTTCAGATCCCCAGTCTGAAGAATCCAACAACCTTGCGAATAAAAACTGAGAGCCATTTGAGGCTCCTTGTATTTTTATTAAATTTGTAAAACTCCAAGAATCCAACTTGATAAGTGATTTAAGCCGTAACTGCAGCGACTGGCGGCTTCATAATAATATATGAAAACAAACCATATGCAAACTTTTAGAACGGGCTCGTTTAAAGACGTAACGAACTCAATCTATCCCATAACTCTCGCACTAGGAACTATGAAACTGAAGAAAAAAATAGAAGACATACGGGAACGAAGTGTGTGTGATTGATGCTGATAGCGTTATTGCCCGGTTCGATGTTTTCGAAACGGACAATGGCAACTAGAGCCTGCTTGGATAGGGATAGGTTCCATTCGTCGAATGCGCGCTTGTCACAGGGCGATTGATCGTAGAACGATTCGTTACAGAGAAACATTCGTCATATTATGACTCACAATTAGAAATTTGGAACAACGCGCAAAAAGACGAGGACAACGAGAGTGGAGCACAGGACGAGCGCTGCTCCATCCTCGTTATCCTCGTCTTTTTGCGCGCTGTTCCTAATTTCTTAAGTCATGAACCAAATCGCCTGGTTTGCCTCCTTAACTATGACTCGTAACGCGGGCAACCGGTCCTACAATAGTTAATCACCAAGGTAATGTAATGTTCCATTTGGTTAGGGCGAAAAAAGTGCGCCACCTTTTATCTTAGCATGTTATTCGCTTCACAATAGCTAAGAATTCGTAACAAACGTTTTGCCATCTGCTTCCGTCCCAAACAATGAATGCTGATTCGACCGGACAAGGTGAGTCCCAGCTTATCTTAGCATATGTTTTTAATCCTCCAGGGTAAAGATTTTGTGAACACGTATTAGCTCCGGTTCCGTCTCGAACGGATCCACCCCGAACGATCTCGTACACATCCAGCAGAAAGGATAATGATACTTCTTCTTGGATTTGTCGCAGAAGAGGTGTATGCAAGGCAAACGTAACAACTGATTTGGCTGCCAATAGGATTATTGCTCGTTCAAGACAGCATACGCACCCGGGGAGCCCAACCTGGATCAAGCTGCTCAAGACTCGTCATAATAGAAAATTGAAAAAGGATGACTGCCAAAAAAGTTCCTACGTTGAGTATAGTAATATTGTTTTTTTTCAAACCACTGGTTTATGTCAGAGTGGGTAGTCGTAAAACTACTAATTACGAAATGCGGGCAGATGTTCAAATTTACATTTCGGATTCGCCCCCTACACTCTCGATTAGACCAGTTGCCCGCGTGACGAGTCATTCTGTGACAAGTGTTCCTATGTTACCAATCGTCCTGTGACTAATTGTCCCGTGACGAGTGCGCATGTGACAAATCGCTGGTCGCTGAGGAGGGGTGCTTGATGGAAGTGGGACAACCGGACGCTATAAGCTGTTCCAGTCAATGCACTGCTGTGAGGGTTTTGTATGACTTCTCCCTGCTTGGCGCGCATCGCTGCGTCAAATCCAAATGCCTCGTGTAACTTTTCCCAGCACTAAGTCACCTCCGATGTCTCATGGTGTCGAGGCGCTCGAGGAGGAGGAAAGGGGGGGGGGCGTGCTCTACTGCGTTCTTCCTTGTGTTTATGTTCAATGTTTTAAACCCAAGTCTGGAAATAACGAGGAGGCTTGGTTGTAAGCTTTGAAAACCACACAGCGTCTAGGGCCAATCGTGCTTGATTTCAGCCTGTGCTTCGAACTATGTGAATAATAAAATGTATGAAAATGTTTTTACCGTTGTTTTTATCCCTATCAATGGCTCATCTAAAACCTCTGGTTTTCTCGAGCGTAATGAACACCTTTAAAACAATATTTAACTTAAATATTCGCTACGTTTGACAAGCATAGTTGCTCAAGTGTGACACAAATAGGCTTGCACACAAAGTCACTGAGCCAGAAGCTTTCTGGTTGTCGCGGGGTAGCCAGGACTGCATAGTGTCCGATTGCTTGTCTTCATGTGACTTCGATTATATTGCTGAAGAAAAGCAGTTCCTTTCTTGGTCTTGAGATTTGATTGAACACATGTCAAAGAATATAGTTGTCCTTCCAATAAAAAAATAACTCTATTTTATACAACGAGAAACGACCTCCAAATTTTATTTAAAACCATTCGGTTACACGGCTTCGATGTAATGGCGTTTGATGCGATGGCGTTTGATGAAACGGCTTCGGTGAGACGGTGTTCGATGAAGTGTCTGGACCAAATCATCAGCATGAATTTGAAGTACCAGTTCATCTTTCCTACCTTGCACAGTATACTAATAGAACCACCTCATCTGGTTGCTTGCTAATATCACTGACAAACTTGATTATAAATGACAACAGTGGCATTTTCGCGGTGGCTAGTGACCCGCTTCTTTGTTATTGTTTACTGTTTGTAATGATTTGTTACAGATGTACAAACGTTTTGGCAGTGGATTTACCGACCGCTCTAAAATGACTTCGGCCCATGACAGCGCATTTGATAAATAAATACACAAAAGCGATAATTGTGGTCGCGTTGTCACCTGTATCCCTTGCCAAATTATGTAAACACTGCGGAGGAAGAGACGCATTCCAAGCAAGATAAGGGGAGACACATGGAGAATTGTCAAGTAGGCGTTGTTACTTGCTAAGAAGGATGTACATTTCGTTGATTTTAATGTTGCTTAAATTACACGCACAAAGGTAACAATTAACCTGAAAACAGAAGGCAGTGGATGTTGCACAAGGAGGGATCAAAATGCACACTTTTGCGGTTGACATCATGATACGTCGCCTTCATGAGAAGCTGTAAAGGTCGGGTGCTCAAAAATGCGCACTCATGAC
Source organism: Ixodes persulcatus (assembly GCA_013358835.2). Classification (NCBI taxonomy): domain Eukaryota; kingdom Metazoa; phylum Arthropoda; class Arachnida; order Ixodida; family Ixodidae; genus Ixodes; species Ixodes persulcatus. Next base: position 5,769 of record JABSTQ010010357.1, on the reverse strand, counting down.
AATCAAAGTACAGCACACCAACACCTTTTACCCTCAATATCCTCCCCCTCCTCCCTCAGGAAAAAGCAAAAAGAAGAAAGAGTATGTAAAGGTGCAACTTTTCCTGCCGATGCACTCGCGCAAATGCACCTGTCAATTGCAGAAGTGTTATTTACAAGATAAAGCACACATGTGAGTGATTGTAGCTTAGACGTCAATATAAGTGGTTTCGTTAGTGCACTCATACAGTAGCATAACCACATAACTGAAAACAGTCAGTTCCTTCGTTGACCCGTTCAAGACTGACAGTTGTTGAAATATTTCAGCAAAGTGAAAACCGCAACTAGCCGTAGGCCAGTTGAGGTTTTCGCTTCGCTGAAACCGCAACCGAAACCGTTCTTGGCCGTAGGTTAGGATAGGTGAGTTCGCACCTCACCCGTGTTCCTAAAAACAAACGATTCCGTCAAAGCATTTCATGCTGCGCAGTTGGCGCCACCTGATCGTATCGGATATCAATGATACGTTTGATAGAATTGGGTAGCTCTTGATGTGTTAAAAGCAAAAATAGGAAACAAGTATCTTCATCGTCTTCATCAAAAACCACCTTTTATAGAATACGGGTATGCTCTCTTTTTACTTTGTTGCGCTGCAGCACAGCGTGAGAACACCACTGAGTCAGATACTTTGGAGTTACTAGGGCATCGTAAAACCTCGTTGTCATCCGCGGCTTTCTACACAACGTCGCTGCATGACAAATTATAGTATATTTCGACTACATTGCACTGCTTGAAACAGCAGACTGATATTTCATTATTGACAAGCAAACTGTACCTGCAAAAATTAAAAGTAATATGAAGATAATGTCCATGCTTTTAGTAAGTAATAACTTGTATTGTGATAAAATGAAATTTTAGCGCTTTTAAGAAAGAAATTGCCAGGGGGCTGAACAGTATCGCGATCCAAATGTATCGCGATAGTATATGAGAGATACGTTCGAGCATCTGTATCTCTGTATCGAGATGCATTTGAAAAATGTATTTGTATCCTAGTAGTGAAATGCATTTGCAATGTATTGCTTGTATCGCGATTCTTTGCCCGACTTAGGTATCTCGTTACATTTGTGGCCCTTTTTACGACAAATTTAAAGGATGAAAACACCTGTTTGCTGCAAGTTGCTTCGGAATTTATAATACGAACCTGCCTTAAACATGATCCATCTCAATCACCAGCAGTAAAAAAAAAGGGGAAAAAATGGTTTACAGGAGGTTACTTGCAATAATAACAAAATCAGCTCCTCTTACAAAGCCCTCTATTCTTTCCAATTTAGCGGAGTGAACGCAGTAAAGGAGTTCAGTGGAGAAAAAGTACGGCCCTGGTGTCCAATCTCCCCACACTATGGGTGACAAGCATATAAGGCGAAAGTTTCAGATGCGCCCTCTTTGCTAAACAGGATTCATTTTGGGCAGACGCCTTTTGCCAAGCATGGTACGCGGTCTTTCTCGTTCTGTAGTTCAATGGGGTGACATGTTATTTCAGCGGAATTTATGATAGAAAGAGTTCGAGGTAGGGGTAGTGCATAAAATGGAACAAAAAAGGAGCACACCCGTACGAAAATGTCAGATATGTCGCTGATATATTTTATATACGTCCAGATATGATATAATAAGTAGTCAGATCGGGAAATATACTGCTATGTATGGGAGCAGATACGCCCAGATATCGCCATATAAGTGGGAAAATACTGCCAGATGCGACCGTATAAGTGCATAAATACGGCCATATCTCGCCAGATACGCGTGAAAATATTACCCCTGATAATGATATATGGGCCCGTTTCGGTCGTGCAAGCAATAAGTCATATGTACTCGTTGATTCATCTATATTGCATGAGTCTCATATAGTTGGTTAATTAGTGTTAACATCGTTAAAGTGAAGTTATTCCAGGTATTTGGACCAATTAACCAATTGCGCATTTTGAAGATTGAAAGACAAATGAAATTTGTTGCATGTTTGACGTGTGACATTATGACGAAGTGCAGATCGGCAAGCGAGTTAATCAAATAATGGATTTGAGATCGCAGCTCTTAGGCGCCCGTATCCGAGTTAAGCGGTTTCGGCGTTAAGTTTAGCGAGAAATTGAATTGGTACTTATGTCACTTGACGTCAATTTTCCCGCTAAATCTAGCAGTAAAACTAATTTTGTTCGTGTTTCCCCGCTAAACTGAGTGGGGAAACACGAACCGTTAGCTTACTGAAGATGCAAGACGCTACTTCGCCGTCCCGAATCCCTTTTCCTTCGAACGCCTGCGAAGCCGTTGCGCCCTACGCAGCATCTTTCAAAAACCGTTCGCGCAGCAACGTAACCATCCGCTTGCAAGCGTCTGCGATTCATCGTGTGTTGAAAGTCGGAAGATGTGCTGTCCGTGGTGTCTTTTATGTGCAACTCTTTCGTAAAAAAATTTGAAATTTAAAAACGTGAATCTAACAGTTTACACTGAATTTTAAATTTATTAGTAAAAAATATATATATACATATTTATTTATTTATTTACTTGTGGGCATCGTGCGCAAAAACAATAGTCGCGCATATTTCTTCATTTTAAATTATGATGTGGGTTATACGGCGTAAAACATTGTATCTTCAAACTCGCATCGTCTTGGGTCACTTTCGAGATAGACAGCTACTTTGGAAGTTCAAAAGTTGTTCTTCATAGAGCTGTTTGTTCACTCGTTATCGACAGCAGGGTAGACGCCATGCATGTTTTAGGCCAATCGTGTCTCCGGTTAGGGTCACGTGACTACAGTCTAGAAGCTGGTGATGAAGAAGAACACGGCACCTGCCTGGAGCCCAAGGCCACACATAGCATTCACTGCACTATCAACCTTGGGTACAAGTGACAACCCGCACATTGATGCCCCATAAGATAATGCTTTTGTTTGTGCACTTCCGTTTTGGCCTTTCTTTCTCTCCTTTTCTCTTTCTCTCCCTAAGCTGAAAGCGTGGTGACGAGGTTTGACGGATGACACATTAGCCGTTGGCAATCTCGGAAAAAAAAAGAAAAAGAAAAGAATGCGGATCTAGTTTGGTGTGCGCAATTGCGCCCCGCGTGGCTGCTGCGGAGTTCTGCTTCTGCAAGCGATTTCTTCAAAGAAGCCCAAGAATTTTTGTGATGCGTTTAATACTCAGTTCTACAAATGACAGCTTGTGCTACATCGTGTTGAATCGTCACGGACACCTTCCTTCTCGTTTTTGTGTTTGAGTGGTGATTCCGCCGTGGCCGTGTCGACATCTATCTCGGGTTACCTTTCAAGTCTCGTCTCGTCAACGTAAGTGCGCTGCAACCTACTTCGCGACAATAGATCGTTTTCCTAAAAGTACTTTTCCAGATTACCTCTAGAATTAGGCCGTGTCTATCTCCTGGCAGCCGGGAGAATAATTGTGCAGAATCTTACGGCATTTGTGCGATTGCGCTACGAGCAGAAAGTTACGATATGCCGCCGACAAAGTTTTGACGTGTCGCCAAAAAGAACAACAACATCAAAAAATCTTAATTGGCGTTCTAAAATTTGACAAGCGGCTTTACGAGTCGCTTGTAGAAAGATTGTTACGATTTTGCGAAATACTGGTAAACAACGCTAGGTTACCGTCGTAATCTAAACCCTGAGATAAGGATAAATCAAATAACGTACAACTCTCAAAAACTCAGGGTTTATATAATGATGTTTCCTAACCGGCTTGCTTACATAGGTTCGCTCCTCGCAAAGGTTACCGTCTCGCAGGCGGCACAAACGAATCCCCTGACGGCGGCGTCTCGGCTAGCTTGCACACGGGGCCGCCGCCGCTCGATCACCGTCTCGCCGGGCTCTCGGCACGACGATCGCTCGAAGCGGGGAAACGGCGTTATGTAACGAAAGGCGAAGGGCATCTACACCACTAATGGGCAAAAGCCGATGCAAAGGCGTGCGCGAACGCAAACAACGGTAGAAAAGTGCAGTTGCTCGCCGCATGAGATGCGTGCCGCAAACTCGGTAATCCGCGGACGTATCCCTCTCCTGCCGCTCGTACTTTCTCTAACTTGACGGACACTCTGTCTCGCGGTTCATGCCGACGAAACGATCGGACGATCGTCGGGATACCGGGTCATTGCTACAGCCGAGCGCGGCACAATTTACCATTGCTCTCGCTGTGCAGGGTCGAAGAGTCAACCACCAGAATGGTGGATAAAGGTGTTCGACGTCATGATGTGACGTACGTGCAATGCCTGAATACCAGGTGTTTTTTTTTTTTATTCTTGCAGATTTGTTTTAAAAGAAGCCGTGAGAACTACACTTATGCGGTTTGTGCGAGTGAGTTATACGCCCAGGGGGACATTGTATAGTTTGCTAATCTTTGCGATAAGTAGACTTATTAATTAAAATTCACTAATTTACTTTTAATTAGTGGAAATAGACATATGGTTTCAATTAGAAACTTGCTGAGCGTCGTCCAAAACCCATAAATCAGTAATTTTTAGAAAGGCTTTGAGCGCGTGCGAAGCGCAGTTGTGCGGTGAAGTTACCACTTGTGGACCAGGTACAAGGCTGCAGCTAGATAAGAGACGAAAAAATTGCGCGGGCGCCTGACCGAAACCGCTAGCCTTACCTGCTCCGCGAGTGGTAACTTTCTCACGCGCTGAAAGTCTTTCTGAAAATGACTGATTTAGGGATTTTGGACGACGTTTATCAAGTTTCTAATTGGAACCATATGTCTATTTTCACTAATTTCAAAATTAAGTAGTGAATTTCAAATCATTAGCCGACTTATTGCAAAGATTAGCCACCCACATAATGTCCCGCTGGGTGTATTACTCACTCGCACAAACCGCGTAAGTGTAGCTTTCATGGCTTTTTTTTTTTAAAACAAATCTACAAGAATAAAAAAAACACCCTGAATATCAGGGTTGCCTTACCTGATTGGGACATATCTGCCCTGCTATGGGAGGCAGATACACTCTATCTAACAGACCCAGATATGGATATATGAAACATTGGACAGATCTGGCTTGATAAGGCTTATGTAAACTGATTTACTTGATATGGCCAGATCTGCCCAATTTTTTATATAACCATATCTGTTTTTTTATATATATAAGTCCAGATATGCCATTTTCGTAAGGGCATACATAAATTACATTTTGCATGCGCCACGAACTGCACCCTCTCTACTTAGCACCGTTCGGGAAGAAATGTATTGCTATAACTATCCTTATCTGTCTTCTGCAATACTTTTTCGCCGTTATTGCAGAAGTATCCCAGGGATATCCTGTTGCATAAAAGACAAATGTACATCTGTATTTGCGCGTTAAAACAAATGTATCTCTGTATTTGTATTCGCGAATACTTTTCGGAGTATCTCTGCCCAGCACTGGAAATTGGTAATGTAATATAATTAGTTTTGGAAAGTGCTTTTTTCATCTTTCTTTTGAAAAAGCTCAAGAGGGGCGACTGTACTAAAGTGATCCACCATTTCGAGAAAATATTTTGTGATTACATATATTGTAATTACACTCCCAAAATTTGGCGGGTGATCTTGTAATTTAAACTTTGCCTTATGAAAAGGTGGAGCAATAGTCACCGGTGCGGCCACGTACAATGTGACGTATAATCGCGGCACTGGTCACTAGTAGGATCTCAAAACGCGTTGAGGATGCAAGGAACCGGAAAAACGGCTCTGGTTCGTATCATGAATTTTCGCAGATCTCTATATTTGAAGTTTCGTTCAAATTTCCGATCAAAAACAACAACTTGACA
>JABSTQ010010356.1:0-143390 GCA_013358835.2 Ixodes persulcatus | reverse complement strand
CCTCACGCTTCAATTTTCACGATTTGTCGGAGTCGTGCGTTTTGTAGTGTCCTGTTTGGACACCCTTCTCCGCGTGTTTCGATACTGTAGTTCCGCGTGAGCCCCGCAATTCGGAGACGGCCATCTTTCCAGTGTACGTGGCGCTGCTGGTACCGCTCCGGAACCTCGCCGTTTCTAGCGGCTTCGTTTGCTCGTTTCATAAAATTAGTGATAAAAACGTCAATGCAACCGAAATGCTCTGCACGTTTGGACTAGAAGACGGAATTACAGGCGGCCTTCGCTGCCGCTGAAGCTCAATCAACTCAACAGCATTTATTAAACAACGTGCGCGACCTGCTCGAAAACGAAACCGAAGAAGTTGAGTCGGGAGGGCGAAAGCTTTCTCCAGTCTGCCTGGAGAAGGAGGAAAATGTCTCGTTCCTCCCTCCTTCTCGTGTCCGCTTGGGGCGCGTCAGTAGAATGGAGGAAGACGCGCCGTTGCTACTTTTTTCCTCCATTTTTTTTTTTTTTTTTTTTTTAGAGTGCGTGAAGCACTAGGCCACGCTAAACAACCTTAGAGACGTTCTATAAACGCAATTCAGACGGCCAGGACAATGGTGAACGTTCTATCCGAGAAACTGAAAGGCCTGCATCTTCTGTGTCTGGACGAAAATGAGGTTGTTCGGTATCGTCAACATAAAAAAAATAAAAAAAAAGAAGAGTGGCTGACGATGCGCGCCTTTCCTGGCATTCAGTCTTGGCACGCGTGGCGACTGTGTAAGTCATGAACAGAAGGGACCTGTGACATAAATGTAGCACGGACAGTCGGATCTGGTTAGAAGAAACTTTATTAATGGGTACATTGAGGAAAGCCTTAGCGTAAAGTGCCGAATTTAATTCACCAAGGACTGCTCATTTTGAATGCAGTGACATCTTACTTATAACAGTTTTCTTCGCGCGCGAAGAAAATTGTTTAACCTACTGTTTTACTTGGTGATTGCTTATAATCTGTATCTGATCACCATACAAGAATCACGAAACGTTATCCTCGCGCAGGATAAAATATCTCGGCTTGCCACGATCCATTCGTACACCGAGAGTATCGAAGCTCTTTCAGTCCGGCGCGGTGGCACCCCTCACCTGAAATGGTTTGTCCCCGGAAATACATAGCTAACCTAAACAATTTTAGTATTCTATCTATCTTTTTTTTGTGTATGTGCAAGTAAAGTTATTTCTTCTATTTTAACTAAAAAATATACCGGAAAGTAAAACTTCACACTGCGTCATCTTTTTCTCGAATCACTATAGTCTCTAATATGATACCTCGTTGTACGCGGTATGTAAAATGCTGTACATAGTTTCTCCTCACTTTTAGTGTGTGACCGATTGCTCTAGTTGTCAATGACCTCATCGGACTAAAGATATATGAAAGATGTGTGTTAGTTTCCTGAAACTGGAACTCAGAGTCACTTCTCGTATAGTGCACTGCTAAGTGTAGGCTTTGAAAAAGAGCTCTACTTTGGGGAGTTATGTCTCCTTTCTCAATCAAATAATGCAACGTGTCTTTAATAGAAATGAATGCCAAAATAAAGTATAACAGGGTACCCAAATTTAAAAAAAAATCGAAGGTGGTGTTTTTTTTAATTTGCATCGGAATTTTTGTTGTTTGATTTTTTCCCATGTTTGCCTAAATATATCACGACTATCGTATCACTTAGGTCCCTTATATATCTTTTTAATATTAACCATATATAAGTAGAATACTATCTGACGTATATGATAATGAATAAATTATTTCGTGAGATACAGGCCTCCAGATGTTGCCATTTGTCGTTCGAGCAGTAATGTTTGCCAATTTTTAGAAAACGAAATATAATATAAATAAACATTATTACAATATTCTACAAGCAAGCTGTACCCATAGTTTGTTTCTAAAAAGTATTAGCATTATTCTAATTTTATTGTTTTAGTTATTCACTTTCAAATGTGCCCCCTCCATCAGTGATGCAACTGTTCACCTCTTCATGCCTTACAACTTTTCCTCTGCCCAATGATTTTTTTTCTGGTCAAACTTAAGTGTGGACTTGTTGATACCAGACTCTAGACAGTGGCATATAAATACATCAGTTGATTTAAAAATGTCGACCAGACACCCTTTGGTCGATCTTATTTGAAATCCCCCGGCTGTTTCTTTCCTCTATTTTTTCTGCATCTTCCATTGAGCGGAGAGGAAAAGTAATGAGTGTTTTGCAAGTTACCAACGTCAGGGATTAGTTTTTAGCGGTTTACTTAATGTACAAAATTGTTCAAACCCTGGACATTTTACGTGTGGGTGGTTTCATCTCAACTCAGGCAAGAATTTTGGGTCGAATTTTTTTTATTTTTGTCGAAAAAATACATGTTCTCGGGCAATTCCTATAATAAAAGAAGACGCAAACGGCGAGTTCGTCGGAATTTTTGTTCTCAAGTTATGGACCGTTGAAGCGGCCAAGGTGGAAACAGACGTTTTTCCAGCTTATCGGGGGTGCCATATATAACTTCATCCCTTTTTTCTACTTTTTATGCTACATCAATATAACTTTTTGGGAACACTCTCGAGATCTGCTTTTTTAATAATAAGGTAATAATATCCTTAATGATTGTTTTTTTAATCGTCGAACCACCTCTCTGCGTCGATATTTGACGAAGTTCAGCAAGCTGTACTCTCTGACCTAATCAGCATATTTTTATGATCTGTCCATCACCGCAAAGCTCTAATTAATCTCTTTCTTTTGTGTATAATTTCAATGTTTTGCGCTAAATATATAATGCGCGACTTCTGCCTGAAAAACGAATATTTCGAAAAACTAGCAAGTTTAGAGTCGATTTTCTAAAAAAAAACACTCCACCTTTTATTTCTTTCATTTTTTATTCACAGTTAGGTAATATAGTAGTCTATCGGGAACTACCAACAGAAATTGTAATATATTGTTTGTATGGCCGCTATTTAGACCCGAATCTCGTGCTATGAGCGTTTTGAACGAGACTTGGCAGAGGCGCTTTGCTGAGCAGAATTTTGGCCTATGTAAGGGTTTCTTTTTATCGTTCGCAGTTACCCCAATATCCAACCATAAACATTAATGAAATTTGGAGTAGTGCACTTAAAAAAAAAAAAGTTACTTAGAAGTTCGTATCCACAAGTGCGGGCGCAGCGCTTACTTCCTCCCAACACGGGGGAATGCAGATCATTAGAGAATCCCGCTGGGGCCTTTTGCTTTCGGCTTTGAGTTTGAAATACCGAACATGATATGAAATAGTCATATTTTCTTATGTCAAACAGACTCTATGCAGTGCATATACATGTGTACGATTTAGTATCTGACGCTTAGGAAGTACTGTTTATTTTGTGCACATACGGACTCTCGTAAAATAACGAGCATTTCGTAGCGTGTAAGGCTTCAGATGTGTTAGTCATGTGTCTTATTTTCATTTCTATTTTCAGTGATTCATGACGGGTTACTTAGACTTTTTCTCTTGACTTAAAGAGCCCATGAAATGAATTTTGGGCTGGAATAAATCAATTTATATTGGGATTTTACTAATAGCACTTCGTTCAGTAAGCCAAAAAAAAAAAGAAAAAAAAGGTAGAAAGTCAAAAGCCTGAAGTTCAGTACGAAAATTGGAAAAACGCAGCGGACTATTTCGTAAATCCTTCCCTTCGTAAGCTCTCTGCCTTTTCACTGTGATACATCCGCGGACCCCGCAGCGCGTCACCGGGCCCAAACGCACGTCACACGACACCGCACCTCACTGATTCCCTTCACCCCTAAGCTGACATTGTGGTGGAAGCTACGCGCTTGCCGAACAAATCAGTTGCCTCCCTTTCATCACTTGACCTCATTCTCTGCGCGTGGGTATGTGCGGGAGAGCGTGATCACGTGGCAAAAGTGTGGCTGGCCCAACGAGCGCGTAGCTTCCACATCACTGTCAGCTTCAGGGTGAACGGGGTGGGGAAAGCAACTTTTTTCTGAATTTTGAGCGACGGGCTAATCTTCTAGGGGGAGAATGGCTGTGTCCGAGTACACAAACCTAAGTCCGAGCAAGAGGGGACTCCCCCTTTCCGTCTTCTTGAACTGTTTGGTAGAATGCGCGATTTATGAGTTGAGGAGGAAAGCTAAACAGGAAAAACCGGGAGTCTAGATGTTACGTATCTTCTCCGTCAATAGTACACAGGGCGAAGCTCACACACCTTGCAAATCACCCCAGTGCCAAGTAAATGAATATTGTTAGGATAAATAGTGTTGCTTCACTGGCTTTTACGCTCAGATATTGAGGTAAAAACTAACATTAAATAGAAAACCTTACATAGGTAAAATTCTGCTCAGCTGAGCGTCTATGCGAAGTGCCGTTCAAAACTCTCATAGCACGAGATTCCAGTCTTAATAGCGGCCATACAAACAATATATTACAATTTCTGTTGGTAGTTCCTGACAGAGTACTATATTACTTAACTGTAAATAAAAAATGAAAGAAATAAAAGGTGTTTTTTTTAGAAAATGACTTCAAACTTGCAAGTTTTTCTAAATATTCGTTTTTCAGGCAAACGTTCCGCGTTATATATTTAGCGCAAAAGATTCAAATTATACTCAAAAGAAAGAGCTTAATTGGAGCTTCACGGTGATGTAAACACCATAAAAATATATTGATAAGGTCACACAGCACAGCTTGCTGAACTTCGTCAAATATTGTTGCAGAGAGGCGTTTTGACAATTAAAAAAAAAAACATTAAGATATTATGACCTAGACTCTTTTTTAGCATACTTCGCCGTTTGCATCTTCCTTTATTAAAGGAATTTACAGGTAGCTACTAAAAATTTCAGAGGGGTTAATTATGAGTATGTATTTTTGTGAGTCACTTGTATTACTGGGCGACAAGTGAACAAAAACCAAAATGTAAGCATTTATAGCCACCAAACAAACTAAATATTACATTCTCTGTTTGTTTTACTTTATAAAGCACTGCAATAGGTAGCTAGAGAAAAACAATTAGCGAAATAAAAAGTAGGTTTTTTTAGAAAATCAACCTCCAATTCGCAAAATGTTTGAAACAGTCCTTGCTTTACGAGAACATACTGCCCTTTTTCTTTTACTCAAAACATCAAATTTGTTATCATTAGAGGGAGTATACTCTAAGCTTTCTGAAAATACGAAATATGTTAGGACACCTCATATAGGTCACACGGAAGAACTGGTAAACTTTGACAAATATCGTCCAAAAACGTCATATTGGCAAATTTTCTAAAATATATTTCATATAAATAATCGCTTTAAAATTATTTATCAGAGAATAAGTATGCTCACAAATATATATTAAAAAAAGAAGAGGCACCAATTTTGAATTACTGTATTTTTGCGAGTAAGTTGATTTACTGACAAAACAGTCAAACAAATCAGAATTCAAGCTTTTTATTGCTGCCATACAAACTAAATATTACAAATTCTATTTATATTAACTTATAAAGCACTGCAATAGCTATCTAGATAAAAAAAATCAGCCAAATAAAAGGTGGGGTTTTTAATCAAATTGATCTCCAATTTGCAAAAATTTTGAAATAGTCCTTGCTTTACGAGAATACACTGCCCATTCTCTTTTACACGCAGCATTAAATTTGTTATCCATAGAAAGACTATACTCTTAGCTTTCTGAAAATACTAAATATGTTACGATATCTCAAATAGGTCACGCGGAAAAGCTGGTCAAACTTTGACAAATATTGTCAAAGGGACACACTTTGACAATATTTAAAACAAAAGTGAAGATAAATAATAAAAATAAAATTATTGAATATAAATAACACCTATTCTGAGAGTGGCCGGAAAAAGTTACATTGCACTACCAAAAAAAAAAAAGGCAAAAAGTAGAAAAGAGCGAAAATGTGACACCTCCGACAGGCGAGAGAAAGGTCAGTTTGCGCCTCGGCTGCTTAAAATGCCCATAACTCGAGAATAAAAAATCGCTCGAACTTGCGGTTTGCACTCCCTCTCACAGAAGGGTTTTCCCCAAAACATATATTTTTTTCAGTCAAAATTAAAAATTTGACCCCAAATCCGTGCCTGAGTTGAGATGAAACCACCCATGTACACATTTTTAGACACCCAAACATGTTTTTGTTTTTGCTGAACTGACTCAGAAAGCTGTCCTCAAGAATTAGGACTAAATGTGACTTATTGATCCGACATTTCATAGAACTGCAAGTCTGTACGGGAGGAATACCTAAAAAGAAAAATCCTAGTTTCCTCAGAGGGATAGCAGAACGTTGGCAGCCGCTCTAAAGGCTCTGTTATACTCCGACGTTGAGCGCAGCGAACGTAACGTAGCGCAGAACGTGGGCCTTTGATTGGCCGGCGAGCAGGAACTCGATATCTGCGACCAATCAGCATCGGTGTCCGCTGCGCTGCGCCACGTTTGCTACGCTCGACGTAGGAGTATAACAAAGTCTTACAGCAGCTTCAACCCCCGCCCCTGTATTTCGTTTAAACTTCACAGTTGGGTGCAAAATAAAAGCAATGGAGAATTACTTTGACCGAGTGACACAAATATAAGCGTCAAAATACATTGTCGTACCAACTTGCTTTTGAGTAGGGGGGCAAACCAGAACACCCCCCCCCCCCCTCGGGCCCCGCTCCTCCCCCAGGCCCCCTCACCCAGTGGGCCGGGGGGCGGTACCCTTGATATCTCTCTCTTGGGCGCCGCCGGCCAGTGTTTGCGCTGCCCAGAGGCGGCTGTTCCAGGGGGGGGGGGGGGGGGGGGGGCAAAACATATGCCTTGCCCCCCCCCCCCACTCTGAGAACTGGGGGGGGGGGGGGGGGCAAATGCCCCCCCCCTCCCCCGGTTGGTACGCCCATGTCAAAATAACACCCCAGACGGAGAAGGGAGTCCCGCAGGAATAGAACGTATTCTCTGGAGGAGCAAAGAAAAACTAAGGGGAGGGGGCCCCCCCCCCCCTCCCTTAGTTTTTTCTTTAGTTCTAAAAGCACACTGCGTTTAAAGGAGCTGTGCAACGATATTCAATTGGAATGTTTTTCACTTTACACGAGCTTACTGGCACTAGTGGGACTCAAGGATACTCGCATGCAATGCCACTGGCCAAGAAACTCCTTTGTTGCGGTGTAATTTCAAGGACAAAAGCGATCATTTTCATTCAATCTCTCCCTTGCAAAATTCGATGACGTAACGCGGGGATCGCAGTACACCCGTATGACGATATTTGAATGCGGTTCATAGATTGGACCCGAGCATTGCGTGGGCACTCGATTTAGGCTCGTGATAATTGATAGCTCGAGAAGCATTCGAGTAGTGGCCCGTGTCCAATCGCTGCAACGACGACAATAGCCGAGCCATAACAATGTCTGGAACTCAGCGCGTGTCCTGTGCTTTGCCAACCCCAGCGCGTGGCTATGATCAACATTGGCGGCATATAATCGGCTCCAGATCACGTGGCCGCTTGTTCTGGCTGCGAGTTGAGGGCGTGAACGCTGCTCGTTGTTTTTTAATTTTTTTCTGGGACTTCTAATGCGTCGGGTGAAAAACGAAGGCGTGTTTCATAGGTCATTAACGTCAGGGATCCGTTCTAAGCGGTATTTGCGCAAAGTAAAAAAATTGTTGCATAGCCCCTTTAAAGATTCCTCTGCCACGCATCTTCGGCACAGACCAGAAAGCGTGGCCGCGTCGACTTACTTCGTTTGCAAAAAACACTCTTGCCAAAAGGTGCGTTTTCGTGGTGCCAGGCACCCACGCTGTTCCTCACGACGCTGCACCAAGCAAGCATAATTTTTCTAAAATACGCGGCTTGCACTCGGCGCGAACCTTCTGCAGCGTGCATTTTGCACCCCCGAATTTGATTTTTTCAGCAAGAACAAATCGCGATAAACACCAGCATATAGTGCGATCAAAATAAACTGTCATGTTTTAAAACATCTTAGGAACGAATTGACATTAGAAAAACAAAATCATAATATTATAAGCAAAACTTTCACGAGGCTGCTAAACAACGCCCTAAGTCGTGTGGAAAATTATTAATGAAGTTTTAAATCGTAGTAAGGTTTCCCACTCCATTGGCGAATTAACAATAGACGGTCGTAACATGTCAGGTGTACGTCTCGCGGAACATTTTAATGCTAACTATTCCAATGCACAGGCCAATGTAAATATGGCGTCCGCGGTGTATCACTTGCCTTACTTTACTCGTATCTAACAAATAGGAAACAGTGTGTAGCCTATTGACGGTTTTTTCTCTTCTTTCCAAAGTGTTCTTAGGGGTGTACCGCAGGGAAGCATACTTGGACCTTTTTTGATTTAACGTCTACATCAATGGCCTAGTAAACATTGATAACCAAGTGCAGTTTGTTATATATGCGGACGATACGAGTATGTTTTTCTCTACGGCCGATGCTGATACACTGTTGTGCCAAGCCAATTCTACTCTTACCAAATTTGCATTCTGGTCTGATACTAACGGCCTTAAGGTAAATACCATGAAGTCTAAAGAAATCTTATTCAGATCGAAAAACAAACCCATTTCGACAAATTACACTCTCTCACTAGGTACTTCATCAATCAAAATAGTCAGCCAGCATAAAACGTGAGGCGTATTTTTTTCAGAGCACATGGTCGACGTGGGATTGTCATGTAAATTATTTGCTAGCTAAACTCTCTCGGGTCGTTGGTATTGCATCTCGTTGCCGCAATGTTTTACCACTCAACATTAAACTTAAAATTTATTACACATTTTTTCAAACCCACTCTAGTTATTGTCACCTTGTATGGGATACTACAACAAAAACAAACCTTAAAAACGTACTTTAACTACAAAAGAAAATAATACGATATATTGCTGATGTTTCGTACACAGACCACACAGAACCTTTATTTTTAAAATATCAAATAATTCCGGTTGAACGCATGTATGAGTATCGTTTGCTTTGTTCCATTCGTTTCTTATCCACACCATTCATTGATTTCTTATTCACTATTTCTGAGCTTGTAAGGCACAGCAGTGATGTCAACATACGCCGCAGAGAAGCATGGGTCCTCCCTTGTTCCCGCACAAACTACAACTTACAAACTTTACATTATAATGTACCACTTGTTTTAAATAAATGTAAACACCATAAACATAAACACAATTAGCAAACGAGACTTGCACTCTTATATCTTCGTTGTTTTCTAAAGTGTTATAATGTTTACAAAGTTCTGATTTTTAATCTATTTTTTTGTTTTATCAATGTTACGCTATAGAGTGTTGCACTACCAAGCTGCTGCCAATGTAATAAGGGTCCCAGACCCAGTCAAGCTGTCTCAACAGCTTTTTGTCTGGGTCTTCTTCCAGTGTTTCTGGAAAATAAAGCTTTGATTTGATTTGATTTGATTTGATAACGTCACGTGCAAACCATGTAAAACCGTTCAGTTTCATGGTGAAATCAATGTCCGCAACACTAGCAAAAGTAGATGTCCGAATCGTAACGTTGTGCAGTATATATAGCAGTCTCGCGATGATATATGGCTGCCTAATAAAATGTTAGAGCGTATGACTAATAAAGCACAGAGCTGTAAAATGAGGCCCCAAAACAAGCGCACGTAAAACCGAACATCAACCTCCCGAGGCAGTATTTCGCGAAGTTTCGAGTTCATGCAAGCTGATGCCCAAATGTGATTTATTTATATTAAGACTAAAAGAACTTTCATGCTGTCCTTCGCGCTATTTATGTGTAATTAGGAATATCATCGCACATTTATGTATTTCTTTTTGCAGCAAGACATCGTGGATCGGATTCTCTCGAAGAATACCATTTCATATTTTTTCTCTTTTTGCACATTTCGTTTACTTGCCTTCACCTTTATCAAATGAGCACAAAGTCATTTTTGGCATACTCCGGGACCCGGTGTTTTTGCGCTGCCAAACGGCTGACAAAAAAGCATGTTTCAGCAAATGAGCTCAACAGCTGGAGTATTTTTGGTCCTCCCGTGTCGGTCTCAAACGGCTATGGGAACTTACGGTCCAATTTATTGATGATGGTAAAACTATATTTAATTACTGGCTGAAGCTCAGAAAACATAAAGAAAGGACCGAAACACGTTAATATACATCACAAGTAAATGCACCTCCAAATTATCTGAAAGATGCTCTGCACATTTTTTTTTGTGTGTTTTTTAACCTCGATAAACACGTGTACAAGTGATTTGGGAGCGCCTTAAAGCTGAATTATATAACTATGTGTTCTTGACACAAACATAAGTTCTCAAACATGTTATTGTTACTGCCTGTTATTGCCTCTTTTATGTGATTAACATGAAGTTCATGTGTCTATGGGTTGGACAAAACAACGTACACAGAGGCACGTGGCGCAACTGTGATGACTACGCAAGCAGACCGCCAGAACGTGACCAATTAAGTAGCTGCTATATCGAGTAGAGCATTAAATACTACTCTGTTCTATTTAACAAATATCACCAGTTAGCTAGGGTGATGCTCATTTGATGATTAAATAGACCGACATATCCTGTATAAGAAAATGTTCACTGTGGACCATTTTAAGCCAGATTCGATCTCAGTACAAGGGTGCGTATAGAGTGAACAATTTTGATCACTCCTTTTTGCATGATTCTTCGCCTACATCACGGTGCTGAGTGTAAACAGTGTCGGTTAGGACAGCAAGCGTTGTGAATGCCGCTCAGTGTTCTATGAAAGGTAAATTGAAAGGGCTTGTCCTAAAATTTTTGTAACATTTTGAAAGTAGTATTGCTTTTAGCTCAGTTGCGACGTCATCACACACACACACACACACACACACACACACACACACACACACACACACACACACACACACACACACACACACACATATATATATATATATATATTGTGCAACGTATTTCGCAAACTATATTTCACGATATATATGGCGACAAGATGGCCATTTCATCATTTTATGCACTGTAATTAATTCTTTTGTTCAAGAGCATAACTACGATTTGACTTTAGAAATACTGCGACGCAAAGATGTACCAAACACGCAATGGAGTACCAACTTGTTTTTGAGTGGGGGCACCAAAAACCCTAAACCCGAACCCAAATTGAACCGATAAAAAATTCTGTTTGAGATTCCTCACGCAGCAGGTGCAATGAACAAAATTGAACGAGTGCAAAAACTTGCTGGGAGATTAGCGTCAGGTTTACTGGAACAAGCTAAGATCCAGTCTAGAGCCAAAATATACAGATTGTGTAATTTGTGCTCTTTTATAAATGGGTTATTTAATGTTAATATGTAAAATACGTAGAATTTTTAAACAGAGGATCGGCTAGACTAAATCATACAAGGGCTATTAAACGATACAATTTTAGGCACGATTCGTTTAGATATTCTTTTTTCCCTCCAACCATCGACGTATGACGTTTTTGTTCAGGCAATTACTTCTACCACGAGTAAGGAGGGCAATATGCCATTGTTTTTTGTAACTATGGCTCATAGGTAAAGCAAAAATATATAAAACGTTGATGTCTGTATTTGTTGAAAATTCCTACAGATTCACTTCCCTTCGAAGAAACATATTTTATATCCGTAACGTATTATGTGGCCCAACGAGCACCTAGCTTCCACTGCACTCGGGAGTGATCATTTTGGAAGAAAAAGAACGGAAGCACACGTCTTTCTCGATTCTTTGTTATCTGTTTTCTTTTGAGGAGAGTATGCTCGCCCCGCTCCCCAACGCACCATCGTCCCCCGACCCCCTGCTCCCGAGAAATATACAATCGCGGCGAGAACAAAAGCGCTTTTACTTTTACAGCGCGCCCGCCCCCTTCCTCCTTCCCGGTCGAGAGGTCGAACACAAGCAAACACAAGCAACCCAAGCGGGGAGGCGGGCGGCATCGCTCGCGTTGTCCGTGAGCTTTCCTACCGTAGGCCGCTCGTCGGCTGGCCTCGCGCACTCAACATGACCTCTATGGAGACACAGGCGAGTATCCCTTTATCTTAGAACCCTTCCTAACCGCATCTGGAGCCCATTTCGCTCGTAGTAGCATCGAGCGATAGGGTACCGCCGTAGCCCCGCGCCGAGCCGCCAAGCTCTTTCCGACAGGGGAAGCATTCGCACACTCCAAATTTGTGCCGTTGGTTTGCGTCTGACTTTATGCATTCATTTGGGGTTGGTGAAGCTGGCTGGGGAAATTCACTATGTCTCAAAGAAGGTTTCGCCGCTTTTTTTTTTTTTTTATTTTGTTTGTCGCGGAAAACTCGGGAGGGAGATAGCTCGGCGAAGTAGTCTATGACCTCGGGAGCCGCAAGAGATACATTGCCCTTGTCACGAGCGCATTGTTTTGACTGGCTTACCTTGCTGATCGCGCGGTAACTCGGCTATTCTTCACGGGCCTGTTTTTGGTAGCTATTGTTTCGGCAAAAGAGAGCTCGGCTTTAAAGAAACCCCACGTCAGGCATGGCTTCGCGTTCCCCGTGGTAATAACTGTCAATGTTTTCGCTCTTTTGGCGCCAAAGTAAGGTATTTCACACCGTTGCTTCTGGTTGGATGACTCGAAACACCGAACTCTCTGTTTGAACGAACCAGTTTGTAAACGTAGGAGGGCAGGTAGAACATTTTTGTACGACAAACCCGATCAAGAACACGAACACAGCCTTCCTTTAGAAGCCAGTGAAATTACGTGGGTCTGTTCTTTTTTTTTTTACGTCGAATGAAAATAAATAAATGCCCCCGATTTACTTGGTTCTAAGAACGGCAATCTTGCGAGTATGCAACGAGCTCCGTATTAAATATTTGGACATAAAGCGAAGGTTACGCTGTGCTTTGCACGGCGCAAAGTTGGCAAAGTAGCAAAGTACCCCGTAGACTCGGGGACGCCAGGCAAGCCAGTCAGCCAGTCCGGTCACACTTCACACCCTCCGGAGTTGTCTTCTTCCGCGATAAAAATTAGTCTCGCGGGCTTCCTGTCGTCCTCGTGTAATCCATCTCCATTTATATGCGATGAAAATATCGCAAATATCTATACAGTTTGCCATATAATTTCGAATAACTCTTATCCGTCAAGGTTTCCTTTAAATTCAAAATATAGTGGGAGGGTAACGTCAGCGTGGCGGAGTAGTACACCACCAACCAAATTTTCGCCTCTGACGCTAAATTGTTGATGTGTTGTGATTGGTAATTATTGTGTTCCACTGCCGAGCCGCACGGCCGTTTTGACCCGGATTTCGTCGAAGGCTGGCCGTTTGGCTTCACTTCAAATGGCCATGCTTCCGTACGAAGCCTACTGACACCACAGGCCGTCTCGGTTATGCATTCAGGTAATTTCATTGGCGGTCGACGACTGCTTTTCTGCGAGCACCGAAGTAGGCCTACAACCCCTTAACCTGTAGAAAAGAAATACCCACGATTGCTCGGACCGTTGCAATAGGACAACATTATTAAATAGCCCTCGTTTATCTGTTCACGCCTCTGGTGACGTTTGCTGCCGAGTTTACGAGTTAACTGTTGCGTCTCCGCCGAGCCACTTGCGTTAGCCGATGGATCTGTACGCTCTCTTCAAGCGCAACGTTCGCTATGCATACTCCGCCCTTCCTTCAGAAAACACTGGAAACCTAAAAATGTCCTTTCGCTTACTTGTGGTCCGATCGCCTTTAGCGATCAGCAACATAATCACAGCCGTATTCACGAGGTTCCGTTCCAGCTCATAGCCGAAGAGTCGAGTGTCTGCATGAATTCTAACCCGTAGCTACGCGCTAACCGAGGTGTTACTTCCGAGAAGAAAACCATTTGAAACGAGCGCAATCGTTTTTCTTTCTGGGTCGATCATTTGGCCGTTTTGCTTTTTTTTTTTTTTTTTTTGTTAGGAAGTATGAGTCATGACTCGCGATGGGGGACGGGAACTTCCCATTGCGGTGTGTTTTGACGATGGGATGGACTAACCTGCTGTGTCGGTTCGACCGATTTCTTTTTTTTTTTTTTTCGCCAGTTACGCGGTTTTTGAAGCAGCTGTGGTTGTAAACGCCGTTGTAATTCCTTTTTGTTTGTTTTGTGCTTTGGTTGGTTGCGGCGAACGCGTAGAACGCAAGGGCGCCCCCGTGACTAACGTTCGTCGTGAATCGAGTTGCTTTTAATCGTGTGACGTAGCTCGCGTGAATACGTCGTGGTCTCGGTTTTACGGTCGCGCTACTCATTCGGCTGTCTTGTTGTCGTTTCCTGGCCGTCGTGATCTGCTCTCATTAGCTTTGGCGCTATTATAAAGACCGAGGTAAGACGTTTTTGCGAAAATAGTTTTCGTCATAGTTGTCGCTCGTCACCTTTCCTTTGCCCGTTAATCCCGTCTAAATACGATAGCCTCTGCACTTCAGCCATGTATACACCTGTCTTGCTCACAGAGGCACCACTTGGTGCTCTCGAAACACCATCATGCTCAGATATATATATATGTTTTTGAAAGTGAGCTCGAGCAAATTGAGAGAACTTGTTGATTTCTTTAACAGATATTGAGATAATTCCTCGCTACAGGTCATATCGATGCAGTTTTAATTTTAATTTTTGTTAAAAAAAGGGAAGGTGTCTGTTTGTTTTTTTTGCCATTGTTTAATCTTTGTCAACGAATGATCCTGCCTTCGTTGTGTTCTAATGTGCGATAGAAATGTCAGGAACGAATAACAATGCCAATAGTTTTGTACTTTGTTACATTTTCATTTTATTTTCATTCGCATCCACTGGCATATATACTTTGCTATTTTCCTAGGAGAGAGGCTGTTCTTCGTGGTTGGATTCTCATCTTTGTTTTCGAGCCAGGTACATTTTTAGTTTTTCTCACGTTTTCAGCTTGACATATTAGAAAATGGTCGAGGCAAAAGGAAAGACGCTTACTCTTTTGGAATCTTGCGGTATCCTTATCCATGTTTTCCCCGCGTTTGAAGTTGTATCTCTGTAAGCAGGCTTGACAGCAGTTCAGCACAGCTACAAAAAAAAAAGGTAATTAAAAAAAAATCAGCAACCTACAGGACTATTTTGGTTTAAAACAGCCGACAAGGTACCTGAGATAGACGACAGTGCGGACTATCAACTGAGAGTTTATTTCCACCCTATCCAGTATATGGGCAAGGGCCAAATAAACAGAGTGCGACAGAAGACGCAAAGTGCTGTGTCATGGTCGGTCCCTAACATGCGCAAGTAAGGAAACACATTTCTTTGTCCCACAGACACATTTGTCTTTTAGTTTGTTTATTCTTCTATTATCTCTGGAGTTACTTTGTCACCCTTCCTTTTAATTATTTTGCTTTTTTGGTAGTCATGTGAAATAAACAAACTAAAAGATAAATCTGTCACCATGGCCTCCCTTGGTCTGTAAAGAAATTTATCTCCTTACTGGTGCATGTTAGGGACCGACAATGACACCACACTGTACAATCTGACAAATAACATGCCGAGACTGCATGTATTTTTGTGTCCTTTCTTTGGCGCTCTGTTTATTTGGCTGTTGCCCTTATACTGGGAGCGGTGGAAATAAACTTTCAGTTGATAGTCAGCACTGTTGTCTGTCTCATCTTTACTTTGTCCTTGTGTTGCCGTGCTGTTGTAAATCAAGATGCTCAGCAACCAACTAGCCCAAACCTACCTTTTAGCGAGTCTACACGACTGCACAGAAAAGACAGGACCTGTAAGCGCAATGTGTTTTGTCCTGCCTGGAGTATTGATGGAGAAGTGGAGTGGACATAAAAATGTCTCGTTCAGCCATGCTGTCTTCAACCGGGGTTCTTACCCTGTGCTCAGTTGTGGTCCCTCGAGTCATGCTGTTGCCTGCAGTGATCCTGGCACTTTCACATGAAGTGGAGGTGGATACCAACATCACTAGATCCAGCTGACAATCTTCCTAGAATGCCTTTTCGTGGCGTGTCCACTCTGTGGTGCCTGCTACGCTATAAGCCCGTCCTATAGACAGAATCGGTCTATGCACATTCCTGCAGTGGAAAGTAATTCTCTCGTGGCTTTTATGGTAAACATAAACTTTGTGCAAAAAGACCATCGTTTGAAAACAATTCTTCTCCATTGCCTGTGGAGGTGTTGCCACTGGTAGGGCTAGGAACGCTATCCGCCCATACCCGCTCGTGTGAAGGCAACAGAGCAGAATTGTTCTTGAACAATGCTCTTTCATGGAGCTTGTCAACTGAGAGATCTGAGAACTTTGGCGGAAACAGCAGACGTCTGTTCTGCCATAGCTCACTCTCCAGCTTGGCAGTCCACTGAAGCTTTGGCAGCTAGGAGGTAAGACGCCGCAACGACAAGTTGCGTTGGCTCGTCTTTTTTGCCGGAACTTTTGCGACCAACAGCCAGGATCTCGACATCCGTCAGCATGGCACGAGGGGTCATCCCGTGTTATTGGTTGCCACTCCAGGACCACGTTGGATGCATGAGCAGTATACAGGCTGTTCGCGCTACTTTCCGCCTGCAAATACATGTGGAGAGAAAACCTTATCTTTGGCTTGGTTCTCTGGCGAGCAATTGCACGAGAGCTACGGTTTAGAAATGCCCCGGTGTCGTGCTTCTAGGTTGCCGATGCGCACCGGTACGAACAAAATGTTGAGTGACGTTTTTTCAATTAGCTCGAAACGAGGAATGCCGCCGGGCGCGGGTGATTGCAGGATCGCTAGCCTACTTGGATGTGCTGCCGACAGATGGCGCAAGGCGCCAAATGTGAGGACGCCTCGTCCGACCATCTCCGTTCAACGATACGTGCCAATGGGGCCATTCCGGCACATATAAATGCAAGGTGACACGGTGCTCTGGAAAAGAACCCGTGAATACCGAAGCAAGCGAGTCAAAACATTAGAAAAATCGTGCATTAGAGAGACTCGTGTCGCGCAAGCGTAATAAAAACTTTGGCAGATTATCTGCTAAAACCAAATCCCGGCTCGGCGACCCGTGCGGGGCAGCTCGGCGCATATCTTAGGCGCCGGGGGAGGTAGGTTCTCATTGCCGATGCCTTGCCATTCACAAAGTAGTCGTGAAGATAGGCCAACGATACTTTTGGTAGATTTATAATTTCTTAGAGGAACAAGTGCTCTTTCTGTTCACTCGAGGGATCGGTAAGGCACGTGGATCCCGTATAAGTCAATTTCAGGAGGTACCGCAGTTCATATTTTGCAGTGAGACTTTTGAGGGCCCCCAAAAAGTAGCAAAGTCCCCCCGGAGGTTGACCTTGTTTGTTTTCCTTAGAACGGCGTGTAGAGGAGTGTGAGAATGTGTTCCTCAACTAGGAAGGAAACCCATAAAGCTTTTCTTGGGCGCTCAAAAGTTGAGCCAACGTAGCTGTGGCTGTGGCAGCAGGTGTTGCTTGTACCCACCCTGCGACGTTCCCCACCCGCAGAGCATGGTGAGCAATGGCTACAGCGGCGGCGGAGCGGGTGGCGGCGCCTTTGACAAGCTGGAGGACGCCATGTCCACGCTGAACAGCCTCTTCTCGTTCACGAGCCCCGCGGTGAAGAAGCTGCTGGGCTGGAAGCAGGGAGATGAGGAGGAGAAATGGGCCGAGAAGGCGGTGGACTCGCTCGTCAAGAAGCTGAAAAAGCGCAAGGGGGCCATTGAGGACCTCGAGAAGGCCCTCTCGTGCCCCGGCCAGCCGTCCAAGTGCGTCACCATCCCACGCTCCCTCGACGGCAGGCTGCAGGTGGGTGCAGGCCCCCCCTTCGGCCAGATTCATTGTACGGCTGGGCTTCCGTAACTGGAATGGTTTCGTACCTCGGACGCTTTTGTCTGAGCTCTGCAAGTGGGACACTTCTGTAACTTGCAATAGTTACAGTAGTTGTAACTATTGCAAGTTACAACTACTGATATCGCAGTATCCCTTCTGGACGGACGAAAGTGATGGGGGGACCCCATCCGCCGGGGGAAGGAATGGGTAAATGAGGAAATTGCAGACCTAGGCTAAAGCTTTGAAATGGTGACGGATCAACCCTCCATTGGGCACACATCTATTTAGCTTTGTGGAAGAGCCATCATCTGTAAATGATTTTATTGGTCGGCATGACTGACGTTTGAGGACTTAACGGTCCCGAAAGATGCCTTTGGGGACTCCAAAGAATCCCCGAAGGCTTTTCAAATTCAAACACTTCGTTAAGACGGAAGCTTAGGCGTGTTGGTGATTCATCTTGAGGTTACGGTGCACTAGACGAAAACAAAAAAAGGCAGTCACAAAGAGACAAACACAAGCGCCGACTTACAACTCCTTTGTATTCTACTTCTACTTCCTTCCTCTTCATGAGACTAGTTTAAATACCAGATTGGTTATAAAGGAAAATAAAGAAAAATCAAAATTGCTTTCACAAACCACTGCGATCACTGTGCTAAATATTCCACTTCTTTTTCTGTGTCAGTAGTGTTGTGTCAATTGTGTCAGTACCCCATCCCTAATGCTGTCAGAAAAAGAAGTAGAATATTTAGCACAATGATTGCAGTGGCTTGGGAGAAGAATTTTGGTTTTTCCCTATTTTCATTTATAGCCGATCTGGTATTTAAACTAGTCTCATGAAGAGGAAGTAGAAGTAGAAGAATACAAAGGAGTTTTAAGTCAGTGCTTTTGTTTGTCTCTTTGTGTGTCTCTCGTTTTGTCCTTGTCTAGTGTGCTGTAACCTCAAGATCAAACACTTCCCTAACCTGGATAGTACCTCGTACTCGGACACTTGTGTAATTTGGTCACTTCCTTGAATGAATATCTTTTGAATTGAGACAGGATCCTTGAGCTTTGACATTCCGCACATCCTACGATTAGACAAGTCCGACGTTCCAAACGCCCACTGTCTTTTTCCAGTTGGAAAGGTTTCAATGTATTGCATCATCGAATTATTGGGCTTCAAGAATAAGTTATGTCACTCGGTGCACCATAATTTTTCACAAAAATAGAGTTACAACAGGTAATACATATTAAAATCTCTTTGCACGCACAATTATGTTGATAAAGAGGTAAACATAAAAATTACTTTTTTTTCTTGTTGAAAAGTTATTTTTGTTAAAATCAAAATGGTGATGACAGTTCCTGTGAGCATTGTT
The DNA here is from genome assembly GCA_013358835.2 of Ixodes persulcatus. Classification (NCBI taxonomy): domain Eukaryota; kingdom Metazoa; phylum Arthropoda; class Arachnida; order Ixodida; family Ixodidae; genus Ixodes; species Ixodes persulcatus. Next base: position 124,345 of record JABSTQ010010356.1, on the reverse strand, counting down.
TTGATATGGCAATGGTTTGTCTGACTTAACAACAGTTGTGGAGGGAATAAAGTTCTCATTCAGCCCTGTTTTGTCGAGATAAACATGGTTGGGTAGTACCCAGCCAGCGAGAAAGAGGGTATTTTATTTTATTACGTCAGAACATCCGAAACACGTATGGCCACCTCTTTTGCAGAAAATCACAACTCCTGCGGTCACGCTGCCGATTTAATTTAATTTCCCCAGTTACTAGACTCTAAGGAGTTGGCGGCACTTTCTCTTGCATCTCTAGAGCTGCCACTGAATGCGCGAGCCGCCTCTGGAGCAGTTGATTCATTGACGGTTCGATCGGTGAACGTGGATGGTTATATTTTTAGGAGAGGACTCTCGCGTAACTGGGTCACGGTGGGACTTTGCTTGGGAGTGGGTGGAGGGTGACCGGGAGGGTGTGTCCCTCAGGTGTCTCACCGCAAGGGCCTGCCGCACGTCATCTACTGCCGGGTGTGGCGGTGGCCCGACCTGCAGAGCCACCACGAGCTGAAACCCCTGGAGTGCTGCGAGTACCCCTTCTCGGCCAAGCAGAAGGAGGTTTGCATCAACCCCTACCACTACAAGAGGGTCGAGAGTCCAGGTGGGTCTCCTCTCGGTAGAACCCGCCCGGCCAGAACAGATTGGGGACGACCAGGAACGTCTTTTAGGGGAACCGATACTCTGAGCGTAGCTTATTTGGTGGCACTATGCGGTTTGTCCGCTTCTTGCGCTCTGACTGGAAGGATAGTGGGTAGGGCTCGAGGCAGCTAGCACGGAGGTCTACTTACCGCCCTTCCGGTCGGAGCCGGTGGGAGCACGCCATTACAACGTCGCCACGACCCCCGCGTAAGAAGCAGACCAACTTGCGCTCCGCATGGTCGCCGACGGGGCTAGAGTGGCGTCTCTTTCCGAGGCGTCCGGCGTGCGCTCGTTGCCTTTTGTAGTGCTTTGACTCTGCATGTGGAGCTCACGCCCAAGCTTTATGGAAGGTGGGGTGTGCTCCTCTCTGCCAGAGTGTCTGTTATACCTCGAGTGGCACAGATTGGAGAGAACTTTATTTTTCAGTTTTGTTTATACTCTCCACATAGAATTCTGCCAGAGTGTCGAGCCGAAATTTTTGTTGGTTCGGTTAGGGTTCGCGGCTTTTGGTTCACTTCTGGGGAACAAAACGGTTTGAACTTCTAAATTGATAATATATATTCCACGTTCTGGCACTAGGCACTATTTCTGCCGTGAAGCGGTTAACTATATAGTTGTTTTCTATCGTTCGTATAATCCACTTTTACTTTAAGGTACCAAAAATATGAAATTCCTACGACTCAACATCCCTTTGTTTACCGGAGTCGCATATTTTTTACCCGAACTAAAAAGTTGTCGCAAAGTGTGGTAGGTCGCCTAAAGTGCCCATGTTTGGTACTTTGCATCGCAGTATTTAAAGGTAAATCGTAGTTGCGCCGACACGATGTCCTTATCGGAATCGGAGTCGTCTAAGATAAAATCCAACAAGGGTCACATGCATCGCTCTCGCTGCCCGATGAAAGATTAATTTCCTCGTCTTCCGAATCTGAAGAAACGTCACAATATCTTTGTTTTCGCGCCAATTTTGAGGCAAGAACGTGACTATGAATGCAGCGACCAGAAGTTGACGCTGCAATTTTTAAATCCCCTGTTGCCTCCGGTGGAACAATTTTCTGACATATTCAGAGATCTACCCCGTTTTTATTTTTCGTGAAGTGCCATCTATCCACGGCAAAGGTAACTACAAACGTGGACTAGCCCAGTTTGTCCGTGGTAGCGTATTGGAGCCCAAATCAACGTGGACGAGCCCAGCTCGTCTTCGGGTGGAGCTGTACAAACAGTGTGGACGTACCCAGGTCGTCCATGGTAAAGAAAGAAACGAGGAGAGCAAAACAAATGCATGTTTAATTTCATAATGTGATTTTTCACTTTTTACGCAAGCACCGTTTTACGCAAATAAGCTGTTGTGTCAAAGCGCAGTCATCGGAAGTCAAATCAGCTGGTACGCACAGTGACATCGTGATGGCACTGCACCTCACTCGCAAACTACCCACCCTGCTCGCCAAAATGCCTTACTCTATTTATTGAATTCAAGAAGGGAAAGACAGTAAGAGGTAATCTAAAAGTTATTAAAAAAAAGGAGATAAAATAAAACGGGCAACATGCTGTTTTTAAAAAAAACTCGCAAAACCATTTTTTTTAGGCAACATTTAGGGCTTTGGGTTGTTCTGGGCAATTGGTGTCCTGGCGACCGGCGCCACGGTGTCAATCATGCTCGTCGTGGCTTCGCCTTTTGGCGCCTCCAGATTTTGCCACTGCTGAACAAACATGCCAAGAGCAGTCGTCTCTTGTTTTTATTTTGGTGTTTATGTTTGCTAATTATTTTTCCTCTGGGAATATTGCTTTGCAGCAGGAAAAGAAACACGCACACACATGACGCAATAAAGGCAGGCAGAGAGAATAGCTCTAGCCTCTTGGCATAGTCAGATGTGCTGCGTTCCACCTTACGATCTTCCACTATGGACGCCACGAGCTACCAGCACCAATCCATAGCACGTAACTATTTGTCACGTGACTGCGCTCTCCGCGGCGCACCGCCCAACTAGAAGGACACCTGGCACCCTCCGAGCCATGGATTGGCTCCGGTGGCTCTTCCTTTGAGGTCCGTGGTAAGGTGAAGCAAAGAAGTGTACGCCACCGCACCGACTCGCCGACGCCAGGTTGTGCTGCACACAGACGTGAAATGTTTTTGTTTCATTATTATCGAGCTGTCTCCACGACGACGACATTAGTTTAGTCAAGACTGCTCCGCTGAAGCCACCGTTGCGAACATTTCATTCACTTTGCGCCGCCTCCCACGAGATGGCTTGGCTCACATTCTATATCACCAAACTGTTTTCCAATGAACCAGTAACCGCCACGTGAAATTACGATTCTGTTCCAGTTTGGGTTCAATATTACGTGCTTGACTTTGGTTGCGGGGTTCCAGTTCGGCCCAGAAATAACGGTTTTGCTCCGGTTTTCGGTTCGGGTTTTGTTGGACATCCTGGAAAATGGGGAATAAGCTTGGGACGTCCCAAATACCTCCCTGATCTTGAGCTCTGTTGTCGTCTGAGGCGTCTGCTTGCTTCTTACCGACACCAGAGACAACGCCAACGAAGAATCGCTTACATGCGCGTGAATAGGAAGCCTTATTGATCTGGTAGTTTTTGAACACACTGCTTGGTACCGCGTTTGAAAGTGAGATCGGGTGTCTCACTTGTCCGCAGTGCTCCCTCCGGTCCTGGTGCCGCGCCACAGCGAGTATCCTCCGGGGGGCCACGCCCTGATTGCTCCGGTGTTCCAGCAAGTGGCGGAGCCTCCCATGCCACACAATGTGAGCTTCTCGCCCCAGGGGTTCAGCAGCCCGGCATCTTCGGCGGCTGGGTCGGCCGCGGGAAGCAGTGCAGCGGGCGGTGCGGGGGCGGCCGCTGCGGGGGTGCCGTCGCCGGGACCCAGCCTGAGCAGCTCGGCACCCAACAGCCCCTTCGGACTGCCCGGTTGGTGCCTTTGTCGGGAGGAGCATTCCTATTTGCCTGGTTTACCTGGGCTCCGATTTTTGTCAGCCAGATCCAATTTGCCTCTTGTGGAGCGAGCAAAGAATGCGATTTGTCCGCTGCGAGGCGTCATTTGCGGACGTAAATAAAATGAGAAAACTCCGTACGTTGTCTGCTAACAAGACCTTAAAAAATCATGAGCCATTCCACTCTGTGAAGGTGGATGACCAGCGAAGCTGTTTAGCTAATGACACAGATGTGACGCAGAATTTTGAACAAAGGTACAAACACATTTATTGTCTGGATCGGTGGTCATCGTGACGAAAGGCACATACACACACATGTCGAGGACTATCGCTGCCCAAAGGAGCCAGAGGGGCCGCCACCCGACGGAAGGAAAGGAAACTAGGCACGCAAGCGGCTTGAAACGACGACAAAGACAGGGCAGTGCAAGCCCTCTCAGAGTTTTCGTTGACTGCACGAAAAATCCACGGAATCCTAGCCATAAGCAGCTTCGCCATAAAATGTTGAGTATCTGCTGCAAATTGAGCGCCGCGGCGAAGTGAGATCAGACGCAGGCTGAAATTGTGATAGTCCGCTATTTCACATTGGGAGCCGTCGACGACCCACATTTCGTTGGCGAATCCCAAATTCCTCTGCCACACACGAGCCTACATTAACCGGTGGACGAAGGAGTACTAAGGACAAGGACATCGGAGGCTGCACGACCTCTCTTGCTGTTTGTATTTCTGAGACGTTCTCACCGAAACATTGCTCGATTTTGAACTTGCGAAAGGGGCAAAAATGTCTCATTGGTTTATCACGTGCAAGCCGTGGCGCCCCGTCCAATCAGCAGCCGAGAAGGCTCGCTCTCACTTTGACCAAAAAGCGACTCCTAGGGTCCGATTTTTGTCAAGGTGAGAACGAAAGCATTCTCGGCTGCTGATTGGATGTGGCGTTCTTTATGCATGGGCATGGAATCAACTGATGAGGAACTCTTTACTCGAGTCCACGATTCGGCAGTATTTTGACGAGGTGTTTTCGCCAACGCAGAAATGATGAAAGAGATCTCACCATTGTCCCAAGTACGCCTTATCACCTCGCTGATGTCTACTTGTGTACGTCAACAGAATAACTTGAGATTTGCAAAAGAAGTGCAGGTTGTCAATCGCTTCTAACGTCATTTCAGCTGACATGGCACCTCACTTCGTTGTGGCTCTCGGTGTGTAGTAAAAGTCCACTTTTAGAGCGCAGCTCTTAGGCGGCCGTTTATGGCTTGAGCGGCGTCGGCGTAACCGCGAGTTGCATGCAACTCAGGTTGCATGCAACCCATCGGCGTAACTGTGTGTTGCGTGCAACCCAGGTTGCATTCAGCCCAAGTTGCATGCAACCCGCGGGAGTCGCTGGGTTGCATGTAACTCGTCGGCTTAATTGCGCGTTTCGTGCAACCCAGGTTGCATTCAGTCCAAGTTGCATGCAACCCGCGGGAGTCGCTGGGTTGCATGCGACCCGGCGACGCCCCCGAGGTCACGTGACCCCCCCTCAGTACCCTTCCCTCCTCCTCCTCAAGAGCTGCGCTCTAATTCGGCGTTACAGGGAGTTGTAAACGGCTTTCATTTTTTTTTACCAGTTTATTAACGTGTGACATACCGTATTTACTTGCATAATGAACACACTTTTTTTTTCCGAAAGATCGACGCAGATTTGGAGGGTGCGTTCATAATGCGGGGGAAAATTTCTGCATTTACGCACTTTGTGCAAATGTAATTTCAGGTGCCAATATGATACGGCAGGGTACTGTGGCACGTCTCCACTGACAGAGGCGCACCCACGGCTGGTCGTGGGTGCGTCCACGGTAACAATGCTCTTTAAATTGGGAAACTTTTTAGGGCGTATTCGGCGTGCCTTTTGCCGAAGGGAAAGCACCCTGCGAAGCTCACTCAGCACTGAAAGCAAAGCGATCGTTCTTAGGCCTAACCCCTTTCACGATTTTAGTCTCCGAAATCGGAACTACAGACGACGGCGTGTTTTGTTGACGTCAATGCATTCGATGGGTGGAGCCTTTCCGGGGCTGGGCAATTCGTCGACCCCAGCTTCGTAAGGTGTGCGCGCTGCTCGGTTTCACGGTTGATCACTTTAGCAACTACGCACTTGCAGCCATTACAAGATTGGCTTGGCTTGACTTGGGCTGGGCTGGCTGCTTGGCAGCAAAAGAAAATTGGCTCGGTTTGGGCACTCGTGGAGCCGAAAATTGGAGGTGCATTCATTATGCGTGGGAAAACAAAAGTCCCAATATTGATGCCTATTGTGTGTTCATTATGCGAGTAAATACGGCAGGTATTTTTTGTTCTTTTGCAAAAGACACTTGGTACCGGACAAGCTTTCTTCTTTCCTTTAGGTAAATACGAACCGTCTGCAAACGAGGTAAACTCGCTCTGTGAGAGCCATATTAGATCTTGCTCTCGGAATCACCAAAAACGGATAGCTAGGGTTGTCTCGTTGAAGCGTGTGGCTTTTTATTTTTAATGACTAATTTATTTAATTTTTTTTTTCTGATAATGCAATTAATGCAAATGTGCAAGCGAGCTAGACAAGAATGACTCTAATAATTCCTGTAGAAGGGGACAAGTGACAAACACAAACATCTGAACACAGCTAGGTGACTGGTGTGTGATCGAACATTTGTGTTTGTCCTTTGTTCCCCTTCCAGGGATTATTAAGGGCCAAACACATGCGCGTCCAAACTGTCCGATTCCGCATGCGAACCGCCGGAACGACCTTCGAGGACGAGGGTTTTCGTAGCCTCCGGTGCGACGAAAACTCTCGCCCTCGAAGGTCGTTCCGGCGGTTCGCACGCGAAATCGGACAGTTTGGACGCGCATGTGTTTGGCCCTTTATCGTCATTCTTTTTTTTCTAGAGAAATGTATGTTTAGACGTGCATGAGAACAGCCAACTCTGGCTTCTTTGGGAGCTTTAACGACTAGGAGTGGTTTGTTAATATTGGCTAAGTGTTGGCTTTGGCATGGCACTGAATTTGCATTTACTTTCGTGGATTTTGCTGCTTGTGAACCAGGTTGTGGCTTTCTGCTTGCTTTTTCTCTCGTTGACACTTTCTTCCCAATTTGGTCCCCAACTTTTTCCTAGAAAGTTTTGTTGTTTTGTGTCCCGCTTGTATTTGACATATTTGCGCAAGTTGATGCCATGTGCAGTTGTCCCATGACCGGCTGTTGGAGGATTTGCTTAGACAATATTCGCTAATATTGTCTAAGCGAGAAAATATAATAAAATGACGCGTTTTCTGACACATGCTGCGCCTATCTCTTTTGAAGCCAAGTACCTTTCTTAGATAGTGTAGATTTATAGAAATTGGATTAGCTCGGGGCCGCTGTTAAGCAGCAGTTGCTAACCTGTGAAAACACCATCGACCATTGCCGCGAGGCTTTTTATTCTAAGGAGAAAACATTTTTCCTGCCTACTTGCGCACTTTCTTGTTTTGACCACCAGACGCAGCGAACTCTAACTGGCTAGGAGGCATTTTTATTTATTTAGACGCAAGAAATAAAGTCTTTGGTGGCAGAAACGTGCAACCGGTGAAACATGTCGGAAAAAGTGTAGCCAGGGAGTTGGCACTAAGAAACCCCCCAAAGTCCGGAGGAAAAGGGTGGGGGAAAATGTGAATGTAAGCGCAGGGTTTGGAGCGTGTGTGACCTTGAACGCCCTTGTCCTCCTCTCCCAGACCCCTCCTCTCCCAGGGAACCCCCTCGCCACCCCTGCAGGAGCCTCCTTCCCTATGACCTGAGCGCCCCTAAAATAATGCGAGGTGTGTCCTCCCCCCCACCGCATGGCTGCGTTGCCTTGCTCGGGACCTGCACTAGAGATGTCTCCTTGTTAGTTACCCTGCGTGGCTTTCCGCTTTTTCTCTGCAGTGTTGTCCTTTTCGCTGTACCTGTTGTCTCTTCAAAAGGTGTTATAAAAATAAATGTATATAATTTTATATCTCTCGCAGATGGAAGAGACCGTGCTTTTGTGTAACCGCATAAAATTTGCTCTTACGTAAATTTACATTCAGAGTAAACTGTGGTTTTGTGTAACTTTGTATACAAATAGACCATTATTTTATGGGTGGTACACAATGCCAGAGTAACTTGCCCGAGCGACACGGAAAGGCTGTAGCAGTTTCGTTTGAAGTTGCCTCCAGTTTTTCCACCTGCGACACGTGTCATTTCGCTCTCTTCGAATTGAGTCGCTCACTTTCCCGAGTCTTGGTTGTCCAAGACGCTGTAGGTCCTCACGAGGGAATCTCTCATAGCTGGAATGTTATGTGGGCAGGTGGAGCTTTGCAAGACGTTTCTCTTTCAGTTAATGCTCGTGAGTTATTTTCATAATACACAATCTTTTTACTGCGATTTAAATGTTTGCAAATGCTGGTTAGAAGTGGACATACTGTACGTATGCATGTATTGGCCACAGTTTTTTTTTTTTTTTCAATTTAAATTGAGAAGTATGGGTGCGAGCATTACACAAAAAAATTTTGTAAATTTCTTTTCGAGGCCAGAAATTATTTATTTATTAAATCGAGCTACCCACACGCATTGTCAGAGGAAGTGAAATTTGTTGCTTCGATGAAAGGCGTCGTCGCTCGTCCGCACCAGCCTCGTCGTCCCCGATCGGGTCATCTTCGGAACCGTCGAGCTTATTTGAACGCAAGCTGAGGTAGGCAGCAGCCACGAAACCGGAAGTAAAAAAGCTGGCTCCGTTTCAGAGTTTGAAATCAACGCATGAGTTGCAATCAGGAGTGGGAAATTTTGAGTGCCGTCTGGCGGAAGTAGTTGAAAGATTGTTCTAGAGTCCTTGCGGCCCATGCCAGACGGCGCTTTCAGCCTTTCAAAATCACTACTGCGGCTACTAATGCATATATACGGTATGTTACTTCGACACACTTGTCTCATTTTTTACATCAGATTTATGGAAATAGAATGTTGGGAGCCATTCTATGGTCCCTCAGTTGCCCAGTGGTGTTTACCTTCCGCTTGGAAAGCGTTCCTAAAGTAGACGAATGGGTTCCAAATGCGATAAGGGTTCCAAAAGTGTTCTTGAGCACGATTAGGAGCTTTTGAGTTGACATTCAAGGTGCATTCACGAGGACATGCTCAGTCGTGTAGAACGTATTAAAACGACATACCGTAAAATTCCGAGCGAACGCCCACGTTTGAAGGATCGCCCACCCCCCCTTTTTGTCCAACATCTGTTGGGAACGGTATTCCGATACATCGCCCTCCCCCCGATTCCCGCCGGACGTCACGCGATGTCCGACGGGAATCGCGTGTCAACGGCGCGATCTGCGGTCCCGCGTTTTTGTCTGCGATCTGCGCACGTGAAATGCGTGAAATGCAAATCTGCGTTTGCGATCTGCGCTATCCGTTCCCGAGTTTTTAGCGGCTTCCCGTGGTTCCCGTGTTTTTGCCCGCGATATCGATTCTTAGCTGTAACACGCGCGAGTTGTTCCGCGTGTATTATTGCATCGTAAAATGCGATTCTGCTGCGGCCGCGATCTGCTTGATTTGTTTCCGTGACATGCGGGTTTGCAGTGGATTCCCGCGTTTTCGTCCGCGATCTGCGCACGCAATATCGGTTTCCGCGGTATCCGTTCCCGTGAGATGCGAGTTCTCGGCGGGTTTCCGCGGGTCCATCGCGCTGTGAAACGCGCGAATCTGCTGCGTCTGCAACCTGCGGTATCCTTTCCCGTGACACAGGAGTTCGTAGTGAATTCCGGCGTGTTTATCGAATCGTGAAACGCGAATTCGCCGTGTCCGTGATCTGCAGTATCAGTTCCCGCGTCACGCGGTTTGTAGCGGGTGCCCCGGTTCTTATCATTATTTCTGATAAAAGTTTGCTGAGGCATCCCCAAAGATAGCCCACCCCATGTTTTTCACCATTTATCTCTTCATTTTGGGTGGGCGTTCGCTCGGAATTTTACGGTAGTGCCGCACATTTCCTGCCACCTGTGCAGAAGTAACATCCTGTTCATTTGGATTCAAATGTCCACAGTCTGGTACATGCTCGTCTGAAAGAGCGCCCACCAGACTCCACATTGCACCTAAAATTCTGGTCTCGGATGCTGGAGGGTTTTCCGGTGCATGTTGAAAGCGGTTCTGGGTTGCCTTTGCCTGCTGGCATGCCACGCGATACGTGGAGAATTTCGATGTTGTCCGACACATGTTTTCCTTTGTGCAGCTGAGACCCCGCCTCCGGCCTACAGCACCCAGGACGACAGCCAATCGGGGACTGACAACCAGACGCAATCAATGGACACCTCAACCGTGCCCCCCGGTAAGACACGCATTTCAGTGGCATGCTGGCTGGTTTGCGTTTAAAGCACTTCTTGTCTGCTTTACTTGCAAAAACTTTGGCCTTAAAAAAAGGACACTACCGAGAAACAAAAAAAAAAAAAATCTGCAAAACCAGTTGATTTTGAAAAATGCCCCATTTACATCCATCTACATATAGAGAGTATTCCCAGAAAGTTCATTTGTTTACACTGCATAGTTACTTTTTTATATAATACTTTCAGTCCACCGATGCTAAAGGAAAGGTAGAGGTTTAAGCACTTTGAATGAGTATTTCTCCGTTCCACTTTTTGTTATAAATTTCACTTTAAGAAAGCTCATTTGGTAAAGGTACCAAAGGGATGGATCACGCTTTGTTTATCCTAACTGGAATTGAATGGGCAATGGAATTGTGGCATTGTTTTTTTACTTCGTGGATGTTTTCTTATAAAAGATGTAAGATTTTGTTGACAGCATAAAAAACAAAGCAAAATTTTTTTATTATTATTATTTATTTTTTTGGCGCAATGTTAGCATAAAAAAGCTCTAGGTACACCTAAGCATTTCTTACGAGTTGTGAATGCGAAAGCATGCAAGCCGCTCGTCTGCTCCCTTTTGTCGTCTGCTGCACACTAGCGCGCGCGCGCTTCGGAATCTCTGAGGCCATGGCGCAGCGGCCAGTGGGAGCCCTGTCGATGCGCGCCAGCAAATGGAACCGAAGGCGAATTGCTCCTATTGGGATCGCAGGATCTTTGGAAACTAGGAGCCGTTTTTGCGCTTCAAACTGATGACGTCAGCTCACTCCATGGGACAGTTAATGCTTTCGCATTAATAAATTATGTTTTGGAAATTTTGTTTTCACATTTGCGCTCTGCAGGCATTCTGCTGCGTATCTAGCGAAGAAGAATGTTGGGTATTTCATTAGTTTTCTAGCTGTAGTCTTCCTAATCAATGTCAGTGTGTTCCCGATAAAAACCACCGCAATTTCTTTCACAATGTGCGTACACAGATTAAACTTTGCATGGCATTCTGCCTCGCAAGTGCCAGTATATACTTTAAATTTTATTTTTATTTTTATTTATTTACACGTACCGCGACCTCTGTGAGGTCATTGCAGGAGTGGAAAACGCAGAAACAAATGAACATTCAAACAATACAACATGCCCTTGAACAGAACAGAACTAAAACGATGACGTCGTGCATTTCTAAAAAGAATAGGCAGAACCACGCAAATAAAATCACCATAGGGAAGAGTACGTATTTCCCCATCAAGATTGTTCCAAATTTCAATACTATGCGGAAAAAAACGAATATTTAAAGCGGTAGTATGAAACTGAAAAAAGGAACAATATTTAACGAACGATATCGTCTGGTGCGTGAACTAGTAGAGAATGAAATATATTTACTTCTCTATATTCCACAGTCCTCATTAACGATTCTGCGCAACATTTTAATTCTATCAACTGTTTGCCTTCTAGACAAAGGCTCCAGCCCCAGAGATGAAACAGCCGAGGAGGGCGAAAAATTACGGTCATACCTATTCAAAATAAATCTTACAGCCTTGGCCTGGATAGATTCAGTGAGATTAATGTCTTTCTTAAAATAAGGATCCCAAACAACAGATCCATACTCCAAGCTGAGCCTAACGAGGGTCTTATAAGCGCAGAGTTTAACTTCGTTAGTAGAGCATTTAAGAGTACGTTTAACATAACCTAATTTTTTAAGGGCGCGAGAACAAATAAAGTTGACCTAAATATTTGAACTCCGTAACCGAGATGCATCGCGCTCTTCGACGACTGATTTTGAAGCGCTCGCCAAAATCCTGGCATTTAGAACGAAAAATATTTGCCTCGAGATTCGATTGGCACGGCTCATGTGGTGAAAAGGAGAACTACGCTTTGTTTTCCACTTAGTACTCGAAGCAAAAGGAATGCTACGCACGCGAGGGCGAAGCAATGGAGGCGCCAATGCAGCGCTCGCGCGCTGGAATCAACTGCTACGAGCTCGTGCTCTGTGCCGTTAGTGTGGATGCTTGGTCTCCACCCGCATTGTGGACAGATGGAATTACCGCATGCCTCATAAAGAACCATAAATAAACGAGCGCACGCTTCCACACAATTCAATCTGGGTCTCGAGGCCACTAGCCATCCGCTTAAAATACAACCATGCGATTATCAATCGCAGCTTTATCTGATTCTATTTGACTTATCTCTCAATGTTTTCTGTATATTTTAAGCTTCGATTCAGTACCCCTTTTAATGGGGGAGGCTGGCATGGAGCCTAAATTTTTTTTATTTTTAGAGCTAGCTGCGTGAAAGTTTTAGGGTACATTCATGGCACGCATATAAGAGTAACTGCCAAGTTTCATAAAGGCACGACCACATTGGCGTCGCGCAGGCCGGCTTCAATGGTGCGACGTATGGTGCCGCAGAGCCAATCGCTCCTTGCGCGGTTCAGAGCTCGCCGCAGAAGAGAGGAGCCAATGGGAGGTGGCGTAGATAGTGACGTTGCGATGCCATGGCAACGCTGAAGCCGGTCCTTGGCGCGTCTTTCACATTCCAAAGGACGTGTTTCGTGTCGTCTGCTATCCCTATTTCCCCCCGATGCCTTCCCCAACAAAGCGGTTCCTTGAAACTGTGTGACTGTTTCCCTTTTTATATGACAAGACGCAGCCAGACTACTTAGATAAGGACGCTAAGAACAACCACTGGGAAATTATAGGAGAGGAATTCAGAATTACAAGTGAGTTTCTCCGTGGCACTTGTTGCATGTCGTCTGTGTTGTGACGGATGTCGTGTTGATTTGGTGACACTTTCGAAAGTAGCCTTCATATCTGGCGCGCCGCCGGGGCAGCAAAGCACTGACCTGTCCTTCGGTGTTTCGGTAGAACCAACTCGGCCGGACCCAAAACCTGCGCCTCCTTCCCTTCAAAGCGTGGCGATGTTGCAAGATCAACGAGCAGGCTAGGATACCGTATTTGCACGAATATAACGCGAGTTTTTTTCCGGAATTACGTGCTCCAAAACGCACCTCGCGTTATATTCGGAATCGAGTTCAGCCACGAGGCACGCGAGTCTGGAGAAAGCCAGAGGAGAGAGCCATCCCTCCTGCTCAATGCAGGAGATCCGGTGGGAAAAGAAGGGGGGGTGTGGAAGGGAATTTATTAGCTATTGGGCCACCTGAAGGGGCCAACTGAAAAGATTAAAAGAGAACATTTTTTTATTGCTTTTGTGTTTGTACAATGCGCGCTCGCCACAGCAGAAACTCCGCGCGGCGCACGCCATGCGGGAATGCGGGCACTGGCCAATTCGAGCCAAGCCAGGCCGGGTCAAGTCGAGCCAAGCCAAGACCGTGTACATAATCGTGCGAGGTGTTTGTTTATGCAGAGGGACCAGAACAAGAAGTGTGATCGTGTATCAGGTTCAGCAGTCTTTTTTTCTGCCTGCGCATTTTTTAGTTTCTGCTCCAGAGTGGTCTGGTGTTTGTGTGTTGGTGCTTCTGCTTCCTGCCTTGCTTGGATTGTGGGCTGCCGAGCGAGCGGTGCGGTGAGGTGCTGCTGCTTATTTATCTACGTAGTGGCCAAGTGGATTGTAAACTGAAGGACCTGAGCAGTCAGGATGAGTGAAGTCAAAACATAAACTGATATTTCTTCTATTTCCATTGACTTTTCACTTCTGCTATGCCCCCCAGTGCGCGGGCCTCGGCTCGCGTTATAGACCATTCCATTTAGCGCTCTCTGGGCGGCACCATTTTGTTCGACCCCAGCGCCCTCTCCATACATCCGGGAAATTCAGCTGGTTCGGCAGGGGTAAAACGAGAGAGAGGGCACGCGCCCGACTCCACCGGGAGCCCGTTCTCCATCTTTGAGCTGTATCGGCGGGCTGTACGGAACATCGAACTCTCGCTCGTGGCTGCCGTTGCAAAGTGGTTCCCGTTCTTAGAATAGTTATGTCTACTCCACAATCATCCTACAGCTCTCTGTTGTTCTATTTCTGTAAATGATCAACTAGCATATCTTTTTCCCGTTACTTAAATAGCCGTTGAGTCAGCCGGCAGTACTACCCTCAACTACTGCGTGTATTGTGGCAGGAGAGCATGTTTTTATTTATTATTTCAGACTTCCACTCATGGTCGCTAAAGGCCTACACCAGTACGAACTCTGTAAAGTAAAAAAAGGTACAGCAACCGGGTTTGCTTTTCGCCGGAGAGACCGGCCAATCTGACACAGTTTTCCCCTTTTTTTTTTTATTTGCACGCAGGTAACAGCGCAATTGGACCCTGTGAGTCTTTATCTAGCATAGTATTACACGACAACTGGCATACCAAAATCTGCGCATCTGCGCTTAAAAGTTCCAAAATGACGCGATTTTAAACACAGTTTGCACGCCAGCCGGACGCTAGCTACAGCCCACTCGGCGGAGCGGACGACATGCGGGGTGAGAGGGGGAGTGCATTTTTTTCTCTTTTACCCTCTCTGCTATGACCCTAATGGAACGGTCTATAGTAGTAATAATATATTTTTTTCTTTTTAATGGCATCAAAACCTGCCATCGCGTTATATTCGTGCAAATACGGTAATCACATTCACGCTGATCACCAGGTCATCATAAACTCCTACCATGTAGGCAGCGAGTGCGGTTTCGATGCTGAATATATGCGAACGATGAGAGCCGAAACGGAAGTATCTAACGAAGAGCAGACGACGAAAAAGAGCAAAAAATCCGACGGGAGGCGCGCGCGCGATCGCGGGAGCCAGTGTTGTCACGTGACGCCCGCAAAACGGAGGCCAATGTGGACTCCTCGCGTTGGGACGCTGGACGGTGGTGCCGCCCGGCGGCGTGTTCACGCTAGTGTGGTCAGGCCTTAAAGCTGTAGTACCCATGGGTTCTTAAGTTATACATTTTGTTCTGTATGGTTCACTTGCTTGCTTTATTCCACGCCTGGAGAAATAGTAAAACATAGTGGGAATGTGAAATTTATTATAAGCATTCCTAAATAGGCACCCCAGGGCGTGACGGAAACCTTTTTATTATTTTCCTTTCAGAAACTTTTTTTTCACAACATTGAATTGTGCATTGTAGTCATATCCTGATGTATGAAATTTAATTTGAGTATTATAAATGTTCGGCAGAATTTTATAAAAAAAGGAAGCTTGTCACGCCCTCCAAAAGTTATTTAGGAACAGAATAGAAAAACTGCGTGCAAAATCATTAAACTGTTCTCGAGATATTGCCGGGATAAGTGCCAATGCCAGCGGAAAAATTCATTTCGAGAAAATGACAGTTGAAAGTTGCACGCACATTTTGAGCATTTAGCTCGTCTCACGTGGCACAATTCTGCTCGCGTTTTTTGTTCTCGTGCAGCAAAGAGCTTGTGGACACGGTATGCATGCACATAAGTCACCATTTACGGCTTTTCTTCGTTGGTTTTCTCTCTAGCGAGCAACGTTGCAACTGAAAATCACGAAAATCGCAAGCAGGATCGCGCCATGTGAAACGGCCTACCCACGGTCTAGCTGGAAATGTCCTTGCATACTTTGTTTTTGTCCCGCCGTTGTCTGCACTTGGTTTCGACTGCCGATGGCTTAGATAGAAAGATCACAAGTAGCGACGCAATGAGCATGGTATCCCGCCGTGCAGAGGCGGGCCGACGATGCTGCTCCTAACGGTCTTAAGAGACAGGATAACTGGGCTAGTTATTCTGGCAATCTCCACTTCCAATTCAACGTTTATTTAACGAGATGAAGATTTTAGCCCCATAATTTGGGGCCGGCTACTTCGATGCTAGTAATGGGGTAAAGTATGATATGATATGTTCAATAATTATGAAATCTGGGCATAATGAGTAACGAAGTAAACTATGAACGTGCTGCGTTAATATCACGAGCAAGTGCACTTTTAGAAGTACGGCATGTACAGTAGGCTACAGTGGTACAAAATATACGTAATTAAATCCCGCTATGCCAGTAACTCGTATTCATTGAACTTAATATTTGGCTTCAATCTTTGAGTCCTTCAGAAATGCTGTTAGTAAGGCTAATGCACGCTTTCGTTTCTTTAAGTCGGGCCAAGGACCTAGAACTTTGGCGAGAGAAAATGGACGATTGTCGAGTATCCCGAGTCTAATCCGTAAGCGGGCGCGCCACTCATCGTATCTCGGGCAGTCCATGATTAAATGTTCGACGTCTTCGACCGGGTTGTCGCACGTGCAGCTCGGCGTTTCTACTTGTTTAATCCGGTGAAGGAAGCTTCTCGTGGTGTCTACCCCAAGTCGTAGGCGATGAATAAGGGTGTCGATTGATCTGGCCGAATAGGTGTATACTGGGCAACGGAGGTCAGGATCGATTAGATGGAGCAGGCTGTCTTGTGGGATGCTGCTAAGCCACTCATCGTTAGACATTTGCCCACGCAGTCGACGGATGTATCTTTTGGCGTCGCTCTTTGTGAAAGGTGTGAGGTGGACGTTGTTACTTGTATGGGCTGCGGTAGCCAATTGGTCAGCTTGGTGATTTCCTGAAACTCCGGTATGCCCGGGGACCCATTGTAGATGTACAGTATTGCCAAATTCAATGGCATCGGAGAGTTCTAAGTAAATTCTGCGTACGAGGGAGTTGTGTTCACTACGACTATGCATAGTCTTAATAGATTGCGAAGCTGCCTTTGAATCGGTACATATTACCCAAGAATTCGCTGCCGGGTTGTTTTTTATGTACGTTGCAGCCGCGAGTAAAGCATGTAATTCCGCAGTGGTTGAGGAAGTAGGATGCGATAGTCGAAATGATGTCCAATGGTTAAAATCAGGTACAACAAAGGCTGATGTCGATCCGTCTTCAGTGGTTGATCCATCAGTATACGCGTGGATGTCGTCTTTATATTTTTCTTCCGGATGCGAAAGAGTCAATGTTCTTGCAATCTGTGTGTTAACGGATGTTTTTGTTTGCATGCCTGGAATGTCCCATGTTGATTTCCAGCAATGGTAGCGTCCAGGGTGGTTAACAAATCTCTTGAATCCAGTTAGGTTATTCGGGAAACCATAATGGAAGAGAATTCAGTGTGGAAAGAAAGTTTGTCCCTTTGCGGGTTAAAATATTGAACAGAGGCCGCGTGGAGAGTCGAAAGAAATTACGACATATCTCCCGTGTTCTTAGAATATGTATAGTCTGCTCTCTTGCCGTTACGAGTACAAGCGCGCTCGATGTTGATCGTGGTAAACCTAGGCATACTCTTAAGCTTCTTGCTAGCATGTAGGTAAGGCGAGACTCTGATGTGCGGGAAAGTCCGTTTAACACCGGAATAGAATATGCAATCGCTTGTCGTATTAGCGCCGTGTGGAATGAGAGCATCGCATCTATTGATGTTTCCCATCTTGCCCCCGCAATGCAGCGAAATACATTAATCGCGCAATTAATTCTACTCTCCAACATGTCTAAATGTTTGGACCAAGTCAGAGATTGATCTAGTATAACACCAAGAAATCTATAGGATTTAACCCTTTGAATTGATGCTCCGTTGAGATCTAGCCTAAGCCCAGGGAGTTTCTTTCTTGTAAATGGCAGAAATGCTGATTTCGCGGCAGAGAGTTCCATCCCTCGTTCTTTTAGAAATCTAAAAGTGGTGTCTTGTAACTTATTCTTTAGGATATCTCGAGATGAACCAGAGATCCATATACATATGTCATCCGCATAGATGGGTATTTTTAAAGGTGATAGCTGTGCCATTACTACATTGAAAAGAGTAGGGCTCAGCACGCTGCCTTGGGGTACTCCATGGTGTATTTCATGTCTCATGCTGTCTCCATCGTTCGTATTATGTTCCTACAATAAAGAAATTCTTTTATCCACCGAAGCATCCGTCCACGTACGCCTAGCCGTACGAGTCCTTCAAGAACGTGAGCATGGCTAACGGTGTCGAATGCTCGACGAATATCTAGGAAGAGTGCAACTGTAATGTTTCCATTGTTGCTTTCGTGTTCAACGCATGTGGTGAGATCTAAAATGCCATCCATTGTGCACCTTCGAGGGCGAAATTCTGTTATCTCTTCGGGGAGCGCTTTCGAGCCACCACTGTAAGCGATTATGTATCATCTTCTCAAGTAGTTTACCGACGCAACTTATTAAGCTTACAGGACAGAATGAATCTAAATTTAACGGGGATTTTCCAGGCTTTAGTAGTGGAACTACCTTAGCCAGCTTCCATGATTCAGGTATCTTTTCTGTTCTCCAAATTTTATTATATATTTCAAGAAGTGCGGTAGTAGCAGCGGGGTCAAGAATTGAAAGAGCGTCATAAGTGACTTTATCAAGACCAGGAGCTGTTGATTTTCAAATATTTTGTAGCGCGCACTCCATTTCATGGGTGTTGAATTCATAGTCTAGGTCTGTTTGCACTGAGTGCAGCTCTTTCTCGAATGCACGAGTCGCTTTCTCGTGAGAAGAACGGTATTCTAAAGAGGACACCATATCACTTAGTTGCGTTAGCAAAGCACAATATTCATTCGCAATTACTACCTCCGATGTACCTCGAAGGAGAGCTAGAGCCCGGAAAGGTTGTTTTTATATTACTGGTGTACGAAGAGAACGAAGTATCTTCCATACCTTCGGTATCGGAGTGAATGGAGTTAGAGTACTGCTGAACTGCTTCCATCGGTGAATGGAGAGAATTTGTAGCTCTCGTCGTATTAGTTTGTGAATGTGTTGGGCCTCATTGTAGTCCTCAACACGATCGAATGCGTACACCGCCTCCTAATTAATTCTCCGCATCTCTAGCGGCCACAAAACAGGCGGGCAAAGTATGCGAAACTACTAAAACGAAGGGCTGCAAACGATTGTAGAGGTGCCGAAAAGCCAAGTGGAGTTGACAAAGCGCAGGAACAAGCAGACGACACAAGGCGGCGAGACGCGCCCCGGCGTCTTGGTAAGCATAGCAACGAAAGGAGAACAGACGTTGTGGCCAATAGCAGTTGCGCGCTCCCTTGAGCGAGCACTTTGGCCAATCACAGCTTCGCAATTGTGAGGCGGGAAAACGCTGATCACGCCAAAACTATGATGTGGACACAATTTTGAAGGGTGGTACAAAGAAGGAAAAGAACACCGCTTCAAAACGAGACCGAGATGGCGGCCGTCCGCCAAGTCGAAAGCAAGCGGGAATCGCTCGAAATCCGGCTAGATTTTGCCTCTAGCGCAATTTGGAAGCCGCCGGGACCTCGTAAACATTGTTTTAAACATATCTTCTCGGTGAATCAGGTGCTGATAATTACGGAGGAGGTAGTTTATGGAATATACAATCACAGAAAGAGGTTTTCCAAAAATCAACTTTTTCGCAATTTCTCGGTTTTTAATTTTTGCGTCCTCCCTTAAACGACCAATAACTTTCTGAAAAGTTTAAAATTTTTTCTAACCCGACATGCAATTTAAGCCAGCAGAAATCAACGAAAACTGATGTTGTCGCAGGTGTAAAGAGCATTACCAGTGATGTGATTGCTGCGCCAATTGCGCCAAACTGTGCCAATTGGCTAACCCTGCTACATCCTGCTACATTTTTCCAAAATATGGGTAATCTGTGCCAAGCCTGCGCCAAAGGACCAGTTTCGGTCGCCTTTCAAAACCGAAACTAAACTGAGAACCGTTATCGAGCATGCGTGGTGGAGCAAGCGGCCGCCCGACACAAAGTACCCCGCATCAGTCGTCCATCCGGCCTTGCATGGTTTTTCCCGCTGTCTCGCGTTTCGCGCTCTCGTTGTCTCGGGAGTCTCGTCTCGCGTCTGTAAATTTTTTCAACGATAGACGCGGGCGTGTGCGGACGCTCCGACGCTAGTGTGCCGGGTGCCAGCCATGCCGTCATTCTGTGAAACAAAACCACGTTTTTGTGCGGCGAGAGTTAATTTGCGAGCTGGAGCGCTCGCGCGACCACAGTCACTGTGGTCGCGCGACGTCAGGTGTTGCCGTCCCCTCGTCGCTGCAGATACGGCGCTTTCTAAACTTGTTCATCAACATGCTGGTTCTTGTTTAAATCATACGCTAATAAAGAAATCCCTCTTAAACTCATACTGCTTGCCGAAGTATTGATTACCTAGGTTTCTCTCACTGGGCTTTCTTTCGAGAGGGACCCCCGGTACGTGAAAAATCTGCCGTGAAAAAAAGTTGAAGAGAAGTGAGCTAAAGCAAAGAAGGCAATCTCTGCATGCTGAACTAGCACAGCACGCTTGTTTGTCTCGAGTTCAGTCATTCACAAAGCACTCCAAGAACTTTTTGACCCTGGCTCGCGGCATCGATGCGCTCAGGTTCTTTTTTTCTGTGTGTTTAGCTTGTACCTCACCTGCCGGCCTAGCAAGCACGCGCCGTTGGACTGTTTTTTGTCGTATGCTGGACAGTTACATTTTGCATACTATTTTGGGAACCAGTTGCGACGGAGCGGAGTGGCATTGTTTCCATTGACATCCATTGTCTCCGCTCGCGCGACGAAGCACGTGAAACTGCATGCTTGCCGAACTTGCCCTCACGTGCATGTAAACATGATTGCAGACAGAGGCACCAGCCGGGACGCTTGCAATCCATTGTTTTACGTTTGCTTGCTTTGGACGAAAATCTGGCGCGTCGGGAAGCAGTAAAACGGTGGCAAGCCTTTTCTTACGGAATTACTTGGCAATGCCTACAGCACTGTACACTTGTGGGATGTCTCAGCAGTAAAAACACAAGCAGCAAGTTACGTCCACATCACAACACAAAGTGCCCTTCGTTTCTCCAGCACTTAAAACAAATATTTTTCTAAGAATATCTGCTCCAAAGGCCACTTTTGCTGCTGAGAAACACTGTTTTGGCTGCTCCAAAAGCTACTGTTGCTGCTCCAAAACGCTGTTTTGGCTGCTCCAAAAGTCACTTTTGCTGCTCCAGAACACTGTTTTGGCTGCTCCAAAAGGTGCTCCAAAATGGTTTAGGCCAATCACATCACTGCATTACCTTGCGAGTTGTTTTAAGGGAGGAGGTGGGGAACAAAAATATATTTTTTGTTTCTGGAGCTATTGGCATGAAATTTACAGAGTATGTTGGTATAAGGGCATTGATAATAACTGTAAGATTTGAATTAATTATGATTGATCACTTTTGAGTTACACGAGTTTTTATGTTCCTTTGTTCTGCCAAGCCCGAGATATAAATGGACTACAGTATGAACATAAATTCGCTAGACAGGTGTATGAATATACACCCAAGGGAGTGACAGAGCCCTTTCGGTGAATTTCATTCTAGAACAGCTTTTAATACAAATTCAAATTTTCATGTCGCCAAAGTCATCAACAAAAATAAAAACAATTTATGGTTTAAAAAAAAAATTAACAACTTATTGCAAAAAGTGGGCTTGTCACACCCTTCTACTACTATCTGTCATCAAAATAAAAGAAACAGCACACAAATCGAACAACTGCTCTACGAGGTATGCTTGGCAAAACTAATGTAAGATTCAATAAACACCTTCCCGAGAAACGAAGTCCCAAAGTTAGATGCAGCACAACAGTGTCAAAAAGAACCCGCAGCATAGTCTGTGGTGCTGTGTTTAGCTTTTCTCTTCTGGCGTGCATCTTGCTTTGCGTGGTGGCGCTTCGTGGCCTTGCTCAAGCGCAGAGAGTCCTTTTCCGAGGCCCGCCGGAGAGCCAGGTGTGCAGGCTGGAGGTTCATGGCACTGTTTATCTCCTGATGTGCCCTAGCACAGCCAGCATTGAACCTGATGACTGCCTCGTGCAGGGCAGCCTCTACAGACACCAGTGAAGCATGCTGCTCCTTCGGCATCAAAGACCACAGTACCGAATGAAAGCTTTCCGCAGCATTTTGAGTCTTGGCTCCCAAGCAGCGCGTGAGGAGCGCCGTTTGTGACAAGCGCTCGTACACAGGCAGCATGGCCTCGGCAACGTAGTTGGGGAGGCTGTACTTGTGCTTTGCCAGTGGCTCTCCTTTTGCCTCAGCTGCCCTGTGTCTGCACCAAGAGTCTGTTCCACTTGGACACAGGTCATGCTTCGGATTTTCATCGGTGTAGGTGACGTGATAAAAGGTGGCCAACACGGCCCGCTTCATGGCGCCCACGTCGTTGCTGCGATTCCTTATGGCCCATCCGTAGTAGCCAGTGAGCTTTTCAATTAGTGCTTTCGTGAGGCGGCCCTTTCCTCCAAGTGGCTTGTCACTCTTCCGCGAGAGATTTCGCAAAGCAGTCCCCATTCGTTTCTGCACATGGTTGAGGCACTCTTCTTTCTTTATGGGGACAAACCCATAGGTTCTCTCTTCGGTTAGGGCACCAAAAGTCCCGCTGTCCCCATCCGAAATCAGCGTAGTGTACCGCAAATCGTGTTTTTTCTAAAGAACGCCCAAAAAGTGCAAATGCACTTCCATCCTTCCAGAGTTGGCATCAGTGTTCTTTTGGCAGTTGTGGTTTTGTAACCACTCTGCATACTTCTCCTCTCCGGGCTTGGGTCCCGTCTGGCAGCCGAGACACAGATTGCAGAGCACTTCAGCGTCTAGGATCAGGCCGGTGTCAAATTCTATGACGCTCCCAACGCCGACATGGGAACTGAAGCCTCTCTTGTGCCACGTGCCATCATAGATGACGGCAATATCCCTGGTAAAACTTGGGTCCATGTCCTTGCATATACTTTTCACGGCAGCAGCGGACTCTGCGAATATCTTCTCTGCAGAAACTGCAGCCGACTTGCTGACAACGTTTTTGAGGTGTTCCTGATAAGTCTTGTGATGGAGTCCTCGGTGGGACACGTTCATCGTTGACCAGAAGTCATTCAATGCAGTCTGGCCCTTGCCGATGCTCCTGATTGCCGATATTGCTCTCAGGTTCACGTCAAACGCGTTAGAGTCGGCCTTGCGTGGTGAAGACCAGGCGTGGGATACAACTTCACAGACGGGGCACACAAGTTCAAGCTTCACAGCAAGACCCAGAGCAGTCGATTCTTGAATCCTCATTCCCGTGGCCGAGCAGCCTTGGCAGACCGTGTAGCCAGGAAGTTCATTGATAGCATCTAGCCGCACGATGGTGAATTTCGATGACGAATTCGTCGGAGTAGGAGGATCTTGCTTCAGAATATCGAACTTACGTTGCGTGGCAGACACGGAAGCAAGTTCGGCACGAACGGCATCGCGATGTTGCACTGCCGCTTCAGTTTCCGCCCGAGAAACGTACTCCGTCTGCAGGTGCACCGTCGTGTTTCCCGTCGAAGTTCCAGGCACACAGGAACTGATAGATTCTTCAGCTGCAGTCGGTGAACACGTCGACACGACTATGTCGCTGCCTGTGGCGGGAGCCGCATCGGCGCTCGATTTCGCTGCTCTCACTTCCTTCATCGAGCGTTTACACGCTCCGTACGCAAACCTCGTCTTGCTTTTGTACTTACTCCTCCACATCGCTAGCCTGATTGAAGAAGAGGCGCGATCGAGAAAACAAAACCGACGTAACAATGGAGGAGTGAAAAGCGAAGCTGACAAAGCACGAGGACAAGCAAGCAGATCACTGCCGCAGGAGCAGACGACGCGAGCCCGCGAGCGGACGGAGCGGGAGGAAGGGAAAGGAGGAGAGCGCGCCGGGAGAGGAGAGCTCCCCGTGCTGGCCAATAGTAGCCGCGTTCTCCTCCGCGCGCTCGGGGAGCGCGCGCTCTGTTCAATCACGTTCTCGCGATTGCAACATAGGAGAACGGCGATCGCGCCCTAACCATGCGGCCGACGCCGTTTTGGGAGCCGGCAAAAAAATGAGAAAGAATTCACGTTCAAAACAAGACCAAGATGGCGGACGTCGGCCAAACGCATCGGGAATGGCGAGTGCGCGAAGAGGAGTTTAGTTTTGACGTTTGATCGTCACTTGGAAGCTACCCACGCGTCGTAAATATTCGTTTTTAAATATTTTCCCGTTGTATTTTGTACTGATAATTACAGAGAAGGTAGTTTATGAGATATACAACCCAAAAATATAGTTTTCTAAAAATCGACTTTTTCGCGATTTTTCGGTTTTCAAGGCCCGCCTCCCCCCTTAATTCCCAAGCTTCAAAAACCTTTTTCTTTTTGTTGCTATTATTGCTTTGCTTAGCACTGGCTTTCTTCTCCCATTCCTTCAGCGGAGAGTTGCCAGTACTGGCATTCATGCTTTAAAATTCTATGTTGCCCGATTCCACCAGTTGTTTCGATGCATGTACCCTTCACTGGGGTGGCGCACAAAAACGTTACCGGTCGTTACATTTTCCTAGATTGTATGCTTTTATTTATCGCAGTCCCCCCAAAAATAACAGGTTCCACAAAATTACTGTTAGTAGTAGTAGTAGCACGGTGTTTGATAAACTGCTTACTGGTGTAAAAACTAGGCGTATGCGAATATACGAATTCGAATCGAATAGAAAGTTTCCGAATAATTTGATTCGCGAATCGAATTCCTAGTATTCGGTCACTCGAATATTTAATATATTCGGCCAAAGACTCGCGGTCGGCGCGGAGCGGATAAAAGAGCCGTTTTTTCTTCCATGCTAGCGCCGTGATGTTTGACAGACCATGCGAGAAACACATCTTGGTCCTACCATTCCACAAAAATCTAACACACAGGTCAGAAAAAAGAAAAGTAATGAATGCCACAAACTTTATAGCACGCAGATTTCCTCATGATCGTAACGCAATCTAACCTAGAATCACAATCAAAACATCCAGTTTGCGGCGCTTCCAGAGAGGAATTGTTGGGAAGCCGGAATTCCGCGCCATACTTAGTTCTTTTCACGAATAAAGCCCCTCGTTTCAAATTGAAGCGGCGATGTAGAACACACTTTCCGCACTCACAGAAATCGGCGACTGCAAGATCACAAAAAGAAAACCACGTGAACCACGCCGATGAAACCAGCCGATTTGTCGTCGCCATTCTCCTCGGAACCGCAAGCCACAAATTCTGATTAGGAACGAAACGGAACGGAAAAATAGTGTGCCTAGATTTGAGAGGGTTTCCAACCGTTCGATAGTCACGTTTGAATTACGAACTGCGAGAAAGTGACGAAGAGACGAAAGCAGTTGATCGGGCAGGCGTCGCTCTCTCTTCCGTTTGCTCGCCTTCTTTCCACGCGACAACGCAACACATGCACACTTACGACCAATCTGCGCAGAAGCCGTCTCCGTGGTTTCAGTTTCGCTTGCTCCCTCTTTTAAAGGTATACTACAACGAAATTTGGGCACTCATTTTTTGGTCTATATGTGTTCAAAGGAGCAGTATCACATCGAACATATCAATATCTTGTTAAAAAAGTCTCGAAAAGGAATTTTAAAACGAAATGAACGATTAGCAAAGAGCACCTGGTGGATGTTGCTAACGCCTCGCTTGTAATGCCCGTCTAGGAACCTTGACAGCTAGTGACGGTGAGTGTCTCGCCTCCGGCCACGACGAGAGAAGAGGGGGAAGGAGGAACTCCCCTCTTCCCGAGATCGCCTTTTGTGCGTCGCAGAAGTCGCTATTGTCCCCCTAGAAGATTATAGAAGATTAACCCGTCACTCAAAGTTCGTACAAAAGCAGCCGCTTTGGTGGCTGGAACGACTAGGCCATCCTCTCGACGTCGGCCTCGCCGTAGCTTTGCTCGTCCCGAGACGACCTACGTCACGATTGCGTCGGATGTCACGTGCTCTAAGCTGGGCCTTCTCCGAGCGCTTGCCAGAGTGGGCCGTTTATAACGAAAAATACAGCCATTAGGCTCAAAATACAAACGTGCGATTGTCATTTACGGATATTGTGGTTCATATTCAACCTATTTTTGAACACGACGGGAATATTTCAAATTTCGATGAGGTATCCCTTTAAATCTAGGCTCTCGAAAACAGGATAGTTAAATGGAGGAATGGATGCATAGCGGCAGTTGGACGGTGACTTGCGCCACCTAACCACATGTTTTGTCTTACTTCAGATTTCATTGTTTAAGCCTGTTTACTCAGATTTAACAGTTATCTGTTAATTTATATATATATATAAAGTCCTGGGTGCCCTTTTTCACCCTTAAAATTGAGACTAAACATCGCAAAATGCCCCCCCCTTTTTGAGCTTTTGTTCCGTACGAGATGGATATTCTGCACCAGGCGCATACTCTGCACATATAATAATCTCATTCGCAGCACACTTCGAAAAATTGCTACGAATAAAATCATTATTCGATATTCGGCTTTCTTTTTTTCTTAATTTGATTCGGTATTCGATTTGATAACTACTGTTCGGTATTTGCACACCCCTAGTAAAAACATTGGCGGTTTACACCCTAACAAGTTCTGGCAGCACGGGCAGTGCTGATCCATGTACCGTAATTCCCCGAGAGATGCCCGCCAAAGTTGGAAAGCAAATAGATGAAAAATAAGGAGCAAACTAACTTTCAGTGTGTGATAAAAAAAAAAAAGTAAAAAAAATGCTTGTTTTAGATTTTGTGACCTGCAAAACTTGCAATTGCAGGGAGGGGCAATGAACCAAAGACCCTTCCCAGTGAGCAATGTTGGCTTATCTCCTCCATCATGGCTGAACACCATATGTGCCGAGGTGGGCGGGGCCCCGCATTTACTAGGAGTGGGCTATCTTTTGGTGTTTCTGAAAAAATGGCAAATGTGCCACAAATAAGGGGCGGGTTATCTTTCGAGAGATATTACGGTAGGTGTAAAAGAAAGTAGAAGTTTAAGAAAGTAAAAATGATGGAAATATTTTGATCATTCTTTCGAAGCAGATATGGCTCCCTTTACGTGCCATCTTAATTATTCCGATAGAGTGTTGCCACGCACAGGGCTGAGCGAACGATGCTCGGTCACGGGCTTCTAGAAGATTAGCGTTTATTCTTACTTGGGACATAACCGGTATCATTTCATCCTTGTTTCTTGTTCTCGAAAGTGCCTGGTTATTCTCACCCCCAACGCTCGAACCTTCTGGGCCGAAGTTTCGCGATGCCGACCGTGTCGCGACCATGTGGAGTTAGTCTCGCTCTTGCTTCCTGTTACGCCGCCAAATGGCAGTCCGTTTTTCTGTTGTCTGGACGCTCATCCTTTGTTTTGTTTGGCACAAGGATGCCCCATGAAACTTTCAGTTTGAAACGAGATTTCCACCGCTTTTGCTCCCGTCGTTGGTGACAGTATGACCCCTAGGTCTCGAGTATGCCTACCGTGAATTCCCGAGAGAACCTAACATCAAGAGCAAATCTGGTGAAAATATGGAGCGGGCTAACTTCCGGTGTACAATCGAGAAAAGTTTTCAAAACTTGCTATTTTTCGGTCGTGTCCCTTCCAAGCTCGTTATAATGGCGAGGGGCAACGAAGCAAAGATGACTGTACTACCCAGACAGCAACGTTTGGTTATATCCCGCCATAGCTATAACTAGCCGCATGTACGCCGAGGCCATCATTGATCCCAACACTATTACCAGGAATGGGCTATCTTTCAATGTTTAAAACAAAATATAGCAAATCGAGCCAAAAATAGGGGTGGGCTATCTTTCAGCGGTGGGGCATCTCTCGGGATTTTACAGTAAATGGCGTTTCCAATCGTCCATTTTTTCGGTGGGTCTGTGGGGTTTTATGAAAGAGTAGACGCATTCGGCGCCTTTCTCCACGGTGGCTTCTCCAAACCCAGATCTATCCGCTCTCCAAGCAACCCGATTGGTTGACTCCTTTGGTCTGTGGCACGCCTGTGGTGCTTCTTGTGGGAGAACTGTCTGGTAGCATGATGAAAGAAAGGATTGCAGACTTGTGAGGAGGTACAGGATTGCCTGTGTTGCAGATGTGTCCCCGGTGAACTACCAGGAGCCGCAGTACTGGTGCACGATTGCCTACTACGAGCTCAACTCGAGGGTGGGCGAGATCTTCCACGCGCAGAACCACGCCATCGTCATCGACGGCTTCACGGACCCCTCCAACAACAACAATCGCTTCTGCCTGGGCCTGCTGTCCAACGTCAACCGGAACTCCACCATCGAGAACACGCGGCGGCACATCGGCAAAGGTTGGTGGTGCTTGCACCTTGCTCCAGTTGCCTGTGTGGTTTCTGTGCCCCGTCGGAGGGACGGAAGGTGACCGTGTGGCAAGTACCCAATCTAGTAAAAAACACAACACAATTTTTTTTTTTTTTTTTTTTAAAGTTAATTTTGAAAAAATTCTGATTTTAGGTTTACAAACTCCCAAAGTGTCCCCACGAGGTTTCATTTGTGTCCGCTGCGTAATTGTTTTGCTATGTATTATTTTCGATGCGCCGGTAACACGAGACTGCAAGGCACGCGGCATCTTGCAGTGTTTTTGTTTTCCCTTTGGAGGTACTTTGTGCATGCTTGACCTAGCAAGAAGATTGTACCGCCGTTTATCGATTTTGCGGAACATAATTTTTATACAAATAAATTACTCGTTGCAGAAGAAAGAGAAAACATGTATGGCCACCAGGGTTGTCCCCGAATTTTTTAGGGGTGGGTAGGACCACCATGCGAGCAGGGGGGGGGGGGGTAGGTTGCAATGCGGCAAAATCTGGCTTGCCGACAGGACGCACTTTGCGTGGGCTCTCTAACTTTGCGGCCCTGCGAGTGGTGCCACATCCCGGTGATAAAGCAAAAACCAGGATGTCTCGAAAAAATGAAACAAAAAACCGGGGAAGGAAAGGCGGGGAGGGAGTGAAGAGGCGAAGATAAAGCAAGCCACGGTGCGAGCAATCATTGACCAGTGAAAGAAAAGTCCTCTATCTCAGTTCTGCTCTCCGCTGCCCACCGCCTGCGAAGGGAACTGCTGCATGTTTGGCGCCTCTGTTTGTTTTGTGTTTTTTTCTCGGCCGAGCACGCCCGTCCTCGCAATGCGGGCGGCGCTCTGCTCTCCTTGTCTGAAGGAGTGGCGGCAGTCGGCGATGCGATAAGGTGGCGGTGCACGGGCCTGCTGACTACAAAGGTCTGCAGCCACGCGCGCAGGCAAAATCGCATTGTCATCCTGCGGCATAATCGAGTGGTGGGCGGTCGGTCGGAGCGGTGACAGAGCTGAAACTTTGCACAATAAAAAACTTGGCGACTTCAGGAGCCGAACCTAATGGAAGGGCTTTCGTTTCAGCGTACCGTGCGAAATAATCGGTCGCAACGATTATCCATTCGATTTCCTCGCGTCGATGGTGGGAACGGTTCGTGCTTTTCTTTGTGCGTTATTTCAGACGCGCCCGCTTCGACCTTAACACACTCGGCGGCTTCCGTGACGAGGCATCTGCGTTGCTGTGCTTTTCTTTGTGTTTTATTTCTGAGACGCGTGCTTGACATATTTTTATGACCATCTTTCGGGGACAATGCCGCTGCTTTTTCGCGTAATGGGACAAGTAAGGCTTTCTCCTTAAAACATGTTTCCCAACAGTTGTTTAATGTGACAGGGCTGCCGAAAACATCTTCTCTCGTGTTGATGGACTGTTTCTTCAATATGACAGTGCCCTAAAAAACACTAAACCTAGGGAAAAAAAATTTTTTTTTTGTCTGCCTAGTTAAGACAAGTTTTAAAATAAATGTTTGTAGAAAAAAAAAATTTTTTTCACAATATTTTTGCTACGATACATATTTTTCAATTTTGGAGAAACCGAAATTGTACCCCTGTGGTATGATAGTAGCGTTTGTACTAAACTTGTGTGCACTACGAGTTCGCTGGACCTTGGAGCGCACACTAGTTAAGTACAAACTCTGTCATCATCATCCCAAGGGGTACAATTTCGGTTTCGCCTGCAAATTGAAAATTTGTGTTGTAACATAAATATTGAACAAAAAAAATTTTTTTTTTCTTTCAACAAACATTTTTTTGAGACATGCCTCTTTTAACCAGGTAGAAAAAGAAACAGCCAAACTCGTGATTCAGTTCAAATGAAATTTACATAGCTTATCTGTCTTTAAAATCTGACTACAGATATGTACTTGGTTTTGATGTAGCTTAATTAGTTTCGCTAATATTGAAATACTGAATTCGGAAAATAAACATCTCAGTAAACTAAAAGTTCTGTGGAATACAATAAGGCATAAATGAAAAGTCTAGGATGACATAGTTTTTTTGACACATTTCCAGTTTCAAAGTTATTTATTGCAGGAGGTATAAAAGGCATCTAACAAAACCCTGACGCCATATTGAACATACAGTCGCCGACCGATTATTCGGACTTTGCAGGGTCCGAAAAAACGTCCGAATAATAGAGCAGTCCGAAAAATCAGCAGATTAAAAAAAATGACCGCATCTCCACGTGGTGAATGATGTTGATTGGGGCGAAGCTCGGGTGGTGCTGATGATACTGATTTTGGTCATAGGTATTGCTGCTTGCTGTCGGCGTTGACGCTTTGCCGCCGCTTCCCGAGCTCTCAACTCCGGGTCCGCTTGGCGTTTTTGACGCTGCGCAGCAGCTTCTCGCGCCCTGGTCTTCGGAGCAGCTTGCTGTCTACGTAGACGCTGAGGCGCTGCATGCCGAGCCTTTCAGTCCTTTTCATTCATGGCAGTAGGAGAATGTGTGGTTTTCTTCTTTTTCTTTTTTTAAGCAGACAGATGGGATGGCATCTCTTTTTCTTTTTTCATAATTTTTTTTTCATCTATTTTTTTCCAATTTTTTTTTTTGCCCTACACGAGCACGTGAGCATGTGCTCACGTGCTCGTGAGCACGTGATCTCACGAGCAGAAGCACGAGCACCCGACGCCGGCCTACAGCGGACGGACATACGGACATGGCTAGCCCCTAAGGAGCTTCGCCCCTAAAACTTGCCTTTATTACTTCCAAGTGGGCTTAAAAAAGCCGTAAATAGTGCCTTGTTTCAGGTTACGCCTCCGTTTGCGTTCGGCAACTTTCTGTGAGCCTGAGAATTGCTGCCTTTTTTCTAGCGTTACGGTCGAGTACTTTCTGTGCTTCTTAATGACACATTGTGGCGGCAGAAGAACACATGGGGCCATGACGTCTAAGGCAGCGCTGTCCGAACGAGATAAGAAGCGCAAATCCACGAGCGCAAAATGGCGACTGGCGACACGAAGCAACGAAAAAATAAAGCTAAATGATGATGATGATGATGATGACCTGCAGCTAAATGGAAAAAAAGGGCTAGCATAGCGTCACCTAGCGGTAGAACTCGGGAAGTAGCGCTGCCAAACCAAGCCAATCCGTTTGCAGCCAACATAGAATTCAAAATGGCCGTTTCTCGACGGTGTTTTCCGCTGATCGCTCGCGACGACTTCAAGCTGTCCGAAACATTGGTTGTGAATATGCACTATTTCTATGGGGTAAGTCACGGTTCCGCCTTTAGGTCCGAAATATCGAACGAGTCTGAATTATCGGAGTCCGAAAAACGGTCGGCGACTGTATATATTGTCACGAACGGCAATTGATGAGGTGACGAAAACTGAAGCAAACTAAACGTTTAATGGAGCGAACTTGTGCCCAAAACAAAATAGGAAAGGGCTAGCATCGCAGGCGTTGATGAAACAGCAGGATGGAACGCTGGGGCGAGACTGACTCCGGCTTGCCACGCGGAGCGGGGGGTTACTCTGTCGGACATCCGCGAGTCCTCTCGGCAGGAGGACATGGACTTCAGGGACTATTTTGCCTGGCTGTACGCCACGAGCCAAGAAAGCTATTTCCTCTGCTGTGCGCCAGTTTTGCGAGGACCTTCCAGGCGTCCCTCCCGAGATGAAACACTTTTGTGTTTGGCGACCCCCCCAGGAGGGCTCAAACACTTCTATGAAGACCGGCTCTGCTCCAGGCCTGCCGACCCCATTTTATTCCAAGCTTTGGGACGTCCTCGGTGATGCCCTGGTGAAAGTTGTCAAGACGTTTCTGGTTTTGTGCCCTATTCTTTTAAACGGGCTAGAATCAATTTGATTCCAAAAAACTGATATTTTTTTAGAACCTCGGGCCCATAATGTTATCGAAGCGGATTACAAAGTTCTTTCCGCCCTTTTAAGTAAAAGGCTCCGCGATATCTTGCCCTTCGTATTCAGTCCGTTTCAAACTTGCAGGGTTCCTAGGGCGCGCAATATTTTCTTCCCTTTCGCTGATGCGAGATCTTTTCGCGTAGGCTACGTCGCGGCGGATAGGTCACTTGATCAGGCCTTTGATCAGGTTGAGCATAGCTATCTTTATGGAGAGAATCTTCCTTTGTGGAACTTATTGGACACCTGTATGGAGGCTTATCGAGCGAAATTTTAGTTAACCTCACTGCACCTTTTCCCACGGGGAGTGCGCCAAGGTTGCCCCTTATCGCCCATTTTGTTTGTTTTAAGCATAGACCCATTGCTAAGCGGAATTCACAAGCATGAACAAGTATGCGGTTTTCCTTCGCCGGGACTCACCACAGTGTCGGTCTCCACATTTGCGGATGACGTATCATTATTTTTGCGCTCTCCGACCAGTCTTTTAGCCGTCAAGAATATTTTTGCGGGCTATTTCGCTCTTTCTGGTGGCCAGCTGAACCGTTGGAAGAGTCAGGCTCTGCGGGCACCAGTCGATTCATCTCGTCCAACTGCATCTGGTGAACCAAACAATTCGTAGAAAAGATATTCCTGGATGGAAACATCCAAGACCGTAATGTGTGCAGAGAGTGCAGGGAGTATTCCTCTTCTTTCCCCCAGGCGTCCACTTGTACTACATTGGAGGGGAGGTGTACGCCGAGTGCTTGAGCGACAGCGCCATCTTCGTGCAAAGCCGCAACTGCAACCACTCGCACCAGTTCCACCCGACGACAGTGTGCAAGATCCCGTCCGGATGCAGTCTCAAGATCTTCAACAATCAGGTGATTGCCTCGCCTGCACTTGTTCCTTTGGGATTTCCAACTTGACGGGGAAGTTGCGACGGTCAACATTCCCTGGAAGTTGTCTGAAATCTGGGAATCGCGAGCCACCAGGGCCGTGGTTATGCGTTTTTGATGTAGTAGTAACGACGAGGATTTGCATTGTAAACCTTGATTTGCCGAAAGAAACATAATTGTGTATGCCGAAGCCATAGGAAGGCACCTGCAGCAACTACACGCCTGTTCCTTAAAATAATATTGGCACAACAGCAAAGAGAGAAATGTGCGTTAAAATCATTAAAAAGTAGCTACAATTTAAAAACAAAATATATAAAAAAACTGAATTTTTTTTTTTAGTCTTATGGCTTTTATTTTTTAGCATGCAGAATTTTTTTATCTTGAGCTAGCTAGGCCTCCAGATGGTGTGGACATGTGTTCCTACACACACCAGGTTTTTTTATTACACCATTCTTTGTGCATTCCATATTTTTGCAGAATTCGGGAGTTTGAAATTAGGCCCTTTTTTTCTTCACTCGAATCCGCTTAAAAATTGTGCATGCTTTTCGTGTAAGGGTCGTAAAAATATTAGGCACTGGAGAAAAACAGCTAACTGCATTAGGTCCTTATCTCAAACTCTACGTTCACATTTCACGCATTGAAAAGCGCAGCGAAAGAGCCCGAGCTTCCGCCTGACCTCGCCACAGTGCAGTCTCCTTCCGCACGTCCATCTGCTACGCTCGCCGTCACCATGGCAACGAAGCGTCTGCCGAATAGACGTACACGCAGACGCTGGAGCCAGCAATAGCAAACGCCATTTGCCTATTTTGGTTACCCGGCGGACATTTTTTTCCCCCCCGGAAAATGGACGAAAGTATCAAAGTGTCGTTTGGTTTTGTCGAACTATATCAATTCGGAAGTTTTTAGAGTTGTGGATGTTCTTTCGAGGGGAAGGGAAATCTCTACTAAAAAAAAAAACATCCGAGCCAGCAGAGACGATTTATACTACGAAAATGCGATATTGCATTTGGGAGTTCATTTGAGCTCGTCGTTCAAACTGCCATTAGACGGGCACTTTGTGACACCGCGCCCCCACCCCTTCTCTCGTTCCCGGCAGGAGTTTGCCGAACTGTTGACGCAGGCCGTGAACCATGGCTTCGAGGCAGTCTACGAGCTCACCAAGATGTGCACGATCCGGATGAGCTTCGTCAAGGGCTGGGGCGCCGAGTACCACCGCCAGGACGTCACGTCGACGCCCTGCTGGATCGAGGTGCACCTGTCGGGGCCCCTCCAGTGGCTAGACAAGGTCCTGACCCAGATGGGGTCGCCACACAACCCCATCTCCTCGGTGTCGTGACCCCACCTTCACCCGTCTAACGGTCCCCCGTTTGTCGACGCTTCGTTCGTGTCCACCTCCGTTTATTTTTCCTTTCCTTTTTCTCGTTTTTGTTTTTTCTGGCCCCCCCATCACAAACTTGCCGTAAAGACGAGGACGACATACCGGCCGCTTGTTCGGGGCGGGTGACCAGTTTTGGGAAGGCAGCGGTGTCCGTTTGTGTCGACGACGGAGTTCCCGTCTAAGGGACGGGGAAGCTGCCTATATGTAATACAAAACTATGGACGCCGCCGCCTTTCCGTATTGGCAGCTCGAATCCTTCGAGCAAACGGCTCAGCGGCACCATGGAAGCTTGCGGCAACAAAGAGGCGTCGTCAAAGTCGCTGGGGGCGTTTCTCCGACGAGGTTCGTACCGCGACAACGGTGGAAGTTTCCGCTTTGCCCCCCGCGTCGTCTCTTCCCGACGGCGTCGCAGACTTTGGGGCTACCGAAGTGGGTCGCCGGGTGCTGCCGTAAAATGCTGGGAGTGGTCTCGACCCCCCCCCGGATGGACAAGGTGCCATCCTCCCGACACGGTCGTCGCGCACACAGGCGTTGCGGCACTTCTTTATTGCGTGTCCCGGCCTTCTGATCAGAGTCTGTGAGTGTCCTCGAGACCCTTCTTGTGTCGTTGAAGGCTTCCTCGCCTTTACGTACCTCACAAAGCACGCCAGGGTGGCGCCTGCAACGCAGTGCGAGACTGCAAAACTTGTTTCTTCTTTTTTTTTTTCGTTTATTGTTTGCGTGAATTGGCGAGACACTGGCAGTTTTTGTTCCCTTTTGTTTACTCTTCTTTGTTTCTTTGGAACCACGTGGCAATTTGTAGTTGCAGCCTAGCCCAGGTGTGGTACCAGGAATCTTGAGGAAGAAGTGAAGCGGCACAATTCCCATAATACGGCACCTCCCGCGCCAAAACCTTAATTCCCCGTCCCCAAAGACGCGGTTGCGTAGTTAAAACTCCATCATAATACGTAGAGTGAGATCTGTCTATTGGTAAACACATTTTTGCCTAGTTTATTTTAGCTATTTTATGCCGAGACTTCTACGCATGTAAAATATGATTCAACTGCATTGTGAAAAACCTGATTGGCTTTTTCGTGCCATCCTTTTTCTCTTCTTAAATTTAGCTGGCATCCGCTTTCAGTGGGGCTTCTCTTCAGTTAGATGGGAAGGGCAAATGAAAACTCATTATTTGATTGTGATGTCTGGTACTGTTTGTTTCTAACACCGGGGCTGCTCTTGGTAGGTAGGTTACGACAGAGTGCTTCCTAGGCGCTCTTCTAATCTATCCAAAAAACCTTGTTTTGTTTCGAGCTTGTTTCGGTGTCGAGAGTGTTGAGCTACCCTTTTTTAAGGTGCGTTTTTATTTCTTGTAAAAATTTAATTCATTTTTTAAATGTGTCTTTGCACGTGTGTTTTGCCCATTTGTTATGTCGTGGAAGCTGAACTGCCGTTATTTTTTTAGTTGTCATTGTTACAGACGCTTTCTTTTTTACCTTCCGTTTTATTAGGCAACATGCAGCTCCACTTTCCCAACTTCGCCCAGACGTGTTTTTACCGCATTTTGCGCTTACAGCCGCATGTTTCATTTTATTTTACCACCTTGTTTGTTGACAGCGTGTGTTTTAGTCGGGAAGAGACTGAATGTTAACACGAATGGGCTTTTAGTTATCGATATGATAGCGGCGCACTTATTTCGCACATTATATTTTAACGACGTCGAAATGCGACTAAGATGTGAAGGCGATTCTAGCGACCCCTGTATGCCGTAAACGGAACCTCCTTCGCTTTAGCTGCCGCTTTTGTTCACTACGGTTCAGCTTTGCGAAACTCTCGTTTGTGGAGTGAGCACTACAGAAGGCAAAATTAAGTCTAAGCTTAGTTAACTTCAGTCGTCCCTAAGGAACCTGATCCCTCAAAATGGGTTGAAAAAGAATGCAGGTTTGGCTGACAGCTGGTGGGTACCAAAGTGCTCACATGCAAAGGCCTTGCGAGGGGACATTCAGAAATCCACAAGGGGACACGCGTATCACTCTGCCAACGTCTTTGTACATCTCAGCACGGGAGTGTGATGCCATGTGACGACGAAATACTGATTTCTTTTCTTTTTGTAGATAAGATCGATGTCCCACGCAATAATTTGAGTGTCTAGAGCAATCAGTATCATTGGTGGTCAGTTGGTCGACACTTTTGTTGCAATAGCACGAGCGATCATCTTTGTTTCCCCCTTGGACGCGTGCCGTGCTTTCCTCGAGTTTGCTCGGCAGATGCCGAGCACAGCCATATTATTTTGTCACAGCGACTCGGTTTGCAATGCCTGTTTTTAGTCCCTCTAGTGCCATGTCTGCGTCTCGGAGAGTTTTGCTGCAGGTTCATAGTCGGCATACTTAAATGGAAAACTCATCTTGTCAAGCTGCGTCGACTGAGTTTTAGAAGCTGCAATGTTGTTCTGCTTGGGGACAAATTATGTCTGGTGCCCTATCGTCTTGGTGCTCAAGTTGTGCAATGTACGCTGGAGTGTTGTAGTGCGACGCACCACGAAATGCAATCTGGACAAAGTAAATGGCTGCCTTTTTATACTAATCATCCGCATTGCCTTTTAGAAAAAGGTGTTTGCAGCTGCGGTAGATTTTTGTAGGGAGCCTCTAGCAGCAGCACTCTGCTTGTGTGCCTATGCTTTTTATATGCAGTTGCCGATTGTGAGAGATGCTTTGTACAGTAAAAAGGGAAAATAGAAAGCGCCTTGCCACTTCTTGAGTTGCCAGCTGTGGGAAACTTGTTTTTGCTCAACAGTGTCATCCAGTCGTGGTCTTCAGTGTCGTCCTCAAGTGAATCCTGGCTTTCCTGTTTTCAACCCCATCTAGCCATTTACACATGAGATTACCTTTACTGTTGCATATACTGAAAGTGGAGAGGTCCGTTTGTCCACCTTTCGTCATAGTTTCGCCATCTCCCTGAACGTTTCCGAGCGCACCTTCGCGACAGTAGTCATGATGCCGCTACTGACTGTCAAAAGGGTTCTCGCTTTTTTTTTTTTTTCTTATGTAGAGATTTTTCTTTATTTTAAGACAATTCACAAACCGTGGTCTTGGGCTTGATTGCACTCGACAGTTTTTGTACAGTTTGTATTTGAAGAAATGAATGCAAAGTGACGCATGTGCTATATTTTGTATTCTGGATTTCATTGCATCACAAAGAAAATTAAAAACATCTCTGTCAAACCGGTGCCTGTTTACTCGTCACGACTCCCTGGACCGGGTCATCCAAGGTCCGGTTATCATCCAGTTCCCAGCAGGGGCGTATCCTGGGGGAAGCCCCTCCAAAATCCAGCCGACCCTAATAGCCTCGTTCGACTTACCTGCACTAGTGCAGAAAACTGTAGGGTGGTGTACATCCGGTCATATCTCAAAACACATACCGGAAATACATTGCCCCACACTTTCCTGCACCGGTGCAGGTAAATTGAACGAAGGTAATATACACATGCACTTTGACCCTAGGGCATTTAGTTCATCGAAGGACGTTTCATCGACGAATTGTTTCATCGATCAATTGTTCAGTCGACAGCTCAGATTTGCTTGTTTCCGTAATAAGCTGCATCAGACTGTCGCCACGAAGCGACAAAAACAGGGCAGGTCGACATTTTACTTGGCGATGCACGTGCGACAAAATGTCCCTACAGCGTGCAATTCACGTAACGAGTGTCGATGTAGTGTTTGTGTGGATGAAATGTGTCCATGAAAAGTTTACCACAAAAGGTAATTCTGCGAAACGAGTTTCGACAAAACGATAGGAACCCACTTTGCCTCTCTCTCTCCCCCTCCACACCCTAATTCATGGACATCCCAGCCAGCTCAGCCCCCCTCCGAAAAAAAATTCCTGGCTACGCCATTTACCCCACACTTGAAAAGTAGGTGTTCGGTGAAATAATGTTGGACGTACTGAGTGCCAGGCAGCACGACAGCGAAGCCAGCGTTGCGTGAGGCTTGCACAAGGGGAAATAACCCACCCCGAATGGAGAGGCAACGGGAAATAGGTTGGACGACGGGCCTTTCATTGTACGCCGTCGGGAAATCCCGGAGTACAGGGTACGGGCGTTGGGGCGGTTGCGCCAGTTGCGCGGCCTGTTCCGGTAGGCTACCGCTACGTGCAACCACACTGGCCACGTCTCGCAAGGTAGCAGGTAGCTTCCGATTCTCCATCTCGCCGTAGTAACCGTAGTTGCCCGTAGTACCGGCATAGCGGCACCGGCGGCACATATGACATTCAAGCTTTCTATATCTGTGATTTTTAGAAGTTTAAATCCTACTCCTGATTTTTGAATGGTCGTGTTTTCGTAGCGAAACCTAGCCACGTGTATTTGTCCATAACAACGACCCTAGCAACGGTTTGTTTGGACCCATGACGTCACACTTAAGGAGTCAATTTCTCCTTATCTGCCCGATGATAAGGAACCAGCTTTAGAACAAGACGATCTGGCAACCGCGTTTGTTTACGCGATGGTCCGGAAGAAGCGACGAGGTGCGTGCGGATGAGTGTTGCTGCCGGCGTCGCGGTCGACATGTGCTTGCCCTGTGGTAAGCGTCGTAATTTTATACCGGGAATAAAATAGTGACCGACGAACTGGGTAAGTACCAGATCGTTCCGAGGAAGTCGACGAATTCGCGTCGTCGTGTTCGGAAAAGAGTGACGTAACCTTACATCGCGAGTAACTTTTTGGCCTGGCGATGCGCGGCCGGATCATGTGTTTATGGGGGAGTGACCGGTTCGGTCGACGATAGCTGGAGTTTTCGCGCTTGACATTTGCCCACCCTTCGTGTCGCAAGGGCGGATATTCGAAGATTACAGCAATCGCATTCTCACGGATCTGTGTTATCTGTACCGGAGTTTCTTCGGCCCATGGCTGCGGTACTTCCGAGATGCGGAACGATAAAAAAAACGGACGAGCACAACAAAATCTCGTTCTGTTCTAGGTCATGTGTTCTCAACTCATCGGCGTGCATCTTGTGGGTGAGGTTGACCTGAATCGAACCAACACGAGGAGCGACGTCGTCGGAGTTATACGCTTACCGAAAGCCGACGCGTCACTCGTTGAAGTGAGGGGTCTCATCTCCAGCGAACTTGCGGCGTTTCATCACGACTTCGTGTTCCTCACCCAAGAAAAGTGAGCACCCCAATTGAACGCTTGGCTTCTCTGTGATGATACAAATGATCCTCTCATTCCTAGGATCCCAGTATGGAAACACCAAGAGAGAAACATAACAGCCAGCGATGTTCTAGGGGGGACCACAGCGTTGTTCATCACGAGAAATTTCGGTGCGGGGAATTTTTACCTAGGCGGAGTGCACTGTAACGACATACACACTATATTTTTGTTTAATTTCTGTTCCAGACAAATGGCGGATCGGTGTGAAGAAATCCGTTGGACCGGTGATTGGCTTCATATTCGCGGACAGAAACATTTTGCTCACCCAGTTTCGTTCCGAAATCAATGAACAGGCAAGTTTTCTCCTGTTACACACGTCTCACAGTCGACCTGCTATCCAGTTTTTGCAAAGTAGTCCCTCTACACGTTCTTGGTTTCATTATCAATCTTGCATAACGCAATATCCTGTAAACGACTAAATTTTCGCGAGGACCTAATTTTCGCGAATTTCGCGAACCGCCTACAAACACGAAAAATGCGTCCCGCGAACAATTCGGGCAATATGTGAACGCTACGGAAGCTACACTCAATTCTCGAAAATTAGAGCCCGCGAATAATTTCAAATTTTCAGCTTTGGCCCGATTCGCGAAAATTTGAGCCCGCGAAAATTAAGTCGTTTACAGTAGTCGGTGACGGGTTAAGAGTGGAAGCTCCTCCCACCTCCCCCCCTTTGGCAGAGCGAACGCTGGAGAGGAGGCGACGTCCTCTTCGTCGTTCACTCTGCTAAGGTGGAAAGAGCTTCCACTTTACTCTTCAAGGAGCGGTGCAACAATATTCAATTGGAATGTGTTTCACTTTACACGAGCTTACTGGCACTAACTAGTGGGACTCAAGGATACTCGCACGCAACGCCACTGGCCAAGAAACTCCCTTGTTGCGGTGTAATTTCAAGGACAAAAGCGATCATTTTCATTCAATCTCTCCTTTGCAAAATTTGATGACGTAACGTGGGGATCGCAGTACACCCCAATGACAATATTTGAATGCGGTTTATAGATTGGACCCGAGCATTGCGTGGGCACTCGATTTGGGCTCGTGATAATTACAAGATCGAGAAGCATTTGGGTAGCGGCCCGTGTCCAATCGCTGCAACGACGACAGAAGCCGAGCCATAACAATATCTGGAACTCAGCGCGTGTCCTGCGCATTGCCAACCCCATGCGCGTGGCTATGATCAACATTAGGCGGCATATAATCGGCTCCAGATCACGTGGCCGCTTGTTCTGGCTGCGAGTTGAGGGGGTGAACGCTGCTCGTTTTTCTTTAATTTTTTTTCTGGGACTTCTTTTGTGTGGGGTGAAAAACGAACGCGTGTTTCATAGGTCATTAACGTCAGGGATACTGTTCTAAGCGGTATTTGCGCAAAGTACAAAAATTGTTGCATCGCCCCTTTAAAGGACCGACGACCAGTTCGCACTTCCCACTTTTCCCCCGCTTCCTCCCTTCTACCCTGTCCACCGTTGCCTGTTTCCTCCTCTTCCAGGGTGGGCAGGATCTTCTGCCTTGCAGACTCTTCTGTCTGGTCGTCGGCCTTTAACCCATCACCGACTCTGGTGTCTGCACGCGCAGAAACAGCACCTTGTTGAGGCAGACCGAGAGTGTCGAGCTCTACGGACATCTGAAGAGTGCGCTAAAATTGCCCAAGCAGAGTGCCAGTGAATAGCTGCGTAGCATGCGCAATGACGGGGAAGGCAGCGGGACAGTGGAGGTACCACTGTACAGTTGACCTTGAAAACCTGGCGGGCAAAGGATCTCAAATGCTATTGGATTACATGCCATTTGGCAGGAGCCAGAATGAAGGAAAAGCTTCCTCACTTCTCTTTGTTGCCCTGGAAGTAACATGCGCATACCTCTCTTCAATTTCAGCTTTTAGATGGAGAGTTTTCCTTTTGCGATAGAAACGGCTGGCCCGTGAAGCAGGAGCAGGAGAAGGACTTGGCTGGATGGGACGTCATTTCTCAGGGAGTTGTGACAATCCAGCTCCCTCATATCAAGCCACCCCTACCTTGCAACATAAAGGGGAGCAAGGACTGCAGGAAGAGGAAGAAAAACAGGTAGCCTTTGTTCACTAACTGTTGTTTTCTTCACATCTTAGTGATGTTTGGGTCGAGATGTTCTTTCCAGACCAATATTTTCTCGACATTCTGTGGAAATTCTCACATATCCTTGATGTCCTGTCCAAATCCTCGTATCTTGTTGCTGCTCTGCTCCAATCCTCGTATCTTACTGCCATTCTTTTCCAACCGTCGTACCTTTTTGATTCTCCGTTCAAATCCCAATACCTTTTTTATGTTTTGTTAAAATCCTTGTATCTTGTTGATGTTCTGCTCATCTTTTCATGTTTACTTGATGCTCTTTCAAATCCTCAATTTCTTTATGTTTTGTTCTGTTCAAGTCCTTGTATCTTAACGTTTTGTTCAAATTTCCATGTCTTAATGTTTTGTTCTAATCCTCGTACCTTTATTTATTTATTTACATACCCTCAAGACCCTGGGGGCATTACAGAGGGGTGTGAGTGAAAAAAAAACAAAAAAAAAAACAAAACAAAAAACAGTAATAGAAGACATGATAGGTCACGGGTCACTTTCGCAAAAATAATTAGTAGCAGCACTTTTAAACGCATCTAACGAGGGTAATAATATTAATGACGCCGGAAGGTGGTTCCACTCTGATGATGTCCTAGGAATGAAAGAATCGTGATAGGCTGTGGCTCCAGAATGAGGAACGCCGACTTTGTACCGATGATCAATGCGTGGAGAAACGTAAGGTGGGTCGAGGAAGAGCTTCTCTTTAAGAATGGGGTTAGAATTGTATATTTTATAGAAAAGACATAGACGAGAACACTTACGGCGCAAAGAAAGCAGTGGCAAGGCGAGATGAGATTTCATGGACGATACACCTAGCTGTACGGTGATAATTATTAAGTAGGAAACGAGCGCCGCGGTTCTGAACTGACTCGAGATGAGAAGTGAGCGTCGTCTGGCCAGGATTCCAGATTGATCTGCATACTGTAATTTTGAGCGAACCAAAGTTTTGAATAATATTAGTTTGAGAGAAACTGGCGCTAGAGAGAAGTTACGTTTTAGGTGGCCTAACATAGAATTGGCATTAGCAATGATGCGGTTAATATGAATATGCCGGGAGAGGTTAGAAGTAATATGCACGCCGAGGTATTTATATGAAGTCGCACATTCTAAAGAAACGTTATCGAGACGATAGATAAAAGGCGTTGTGTTACGGCGAGACACTTTCATTGTTTTACATTTTTTAGTGTTAAGTGTCGTGGACCACAGCTTGCACCAATCAAGAACAGCGATTAAGTAGTTTTGAAGAAGGAGAGAGTCAGAATCATTAGTAATCTTACGA
The DNA here is from genome assembly GCA_013358835.2 of Ixodes persulcatus. Lineage (NCBI taxonomy): Eukaryota > Metazoa > Arthropoda > Arachnida > Ixodida > Ixodidae > Ixodes > Ixodes persulcatus. The sequence continues at coordinate 81,780 of JABSTQ010010356.1, read as the reverse complement.
TAAATAACGCAGTCCTCCGCGAACAAACTGACGGTGATGAGACACACAACGGCAAGTCATTGATGTAAATGAGGAATAACAAAGGACCTAGAACGGAGCCTTGAGGGACTCCAGGAGTAACAGAAGACACTGGAGAATTAGAGTTATTTACATGAACAAACTGAGAACGATTTGTATGAAAACACTCAATCCAAGTTAGTATCTGAGGGTCAAGGTTGAGTTTGCTAAGCTTGAAGAGTAGTAGTTGGTGAGAAACTTTATCAAATGCTTTGCAGAAATCAAGAAAAATACAGTCAACCTGGGATCCATGATCGAGTAATCAAAATAAATCGTTAGTAAAGACGAGAAGTTGTGTTTCGCAAGAAAGAAATTTACGAAAGCCATGCTGTGAGGACGAGAAAAAAAGAGTTGGATTCGAGGTATTTAACGAGATGCGAATAAATAATATGCTCCAACATTTTACAAGGAGTACTGGTTATGGAAATGGGTCTATAATTGTCGGGGCAGTGTTTGTCGCCTGATTTATGAAGTGGAACCACCTTGCCAGTTTTCCGATCTTCAGGAAGGACACCAGTAAGAATAGATTGCTCAAAAATCTTAGTAAGAAAAATTGCACTGTAAATTTTAGTATTCTTTAGAAACTTAGTGTTAATATTATCAATACCACATGATGAAGACACTTTGAGGTTGTCAATCAGCTTAACAATGCCATCAAAATCAAACACAAGCGGGTCCATAGGAAAGAAATCATGATTAGGGTAAGTAACAATAGAACAGCTTACATCCCTAGAAAACGATTGTACAAACACCTCATTGAGGACTTTTGCAGACTCATCGTTAGACATAACAATGCCATCAGAGTCATAAAGCAAAATAACCTTGTCTTTCTTGCCATTAATAACGCTCCAAAACATTTTGACACTAGTTGATAACAGACGGGGCAAGGTTTGGCTGAAGAAAGTTTGTTTAGCGTCCTTAATTGCATTTCTGTATAAATTTTCTGGGTTGTGGTAAACCGCCCAGCGCTCAACAGTGTCTGTACGCTTAGCAGTGCGGAACAGGCGTTTATTTTTATTTGAAAGTCTTTTCAAGGCACTATTAAACCATGGGGACGTGGAGCTATTAGTAAGAAAGCGACGTGGGACGAAAGAATTGATAAGGGAATTGACTTTATTTTTGAACATTGTCCAATTAACCTCGACAGAGCGTTGAAAAAAATTGGATAGGAAAAAGTCAAGGAATTGCGCCAACTCGCTGTTTATAGCCTCAAAATCAGCTTTGCCATAATCAAGAAAAGAGTTATTCTTTGCTTTTGTAAAGGCAGATACAGGAGCGCTAATTGAAAGTGAAGTAAACACTGATCGCTGATGGCAGGTAAATACGTAAGAGAGGATGCAAGATCAGGCGCAGTAGAAAGAATAAGGTCCAGCACGTTCTCAGAAGTTGCCGTAACACGAGTCGGCCTAGTAACTATCTGCGTTAACGAAAAATCGGAGCAGAGACTTAAAAACTCGGAACACGCAGCAGAATTTGAAGATATGGTAGGATATAGACCAGACCAGTCAATGCCGGGGAGATTAAAATCGCCCAAAAGAAGCAAAGGCACGGCAGGAAACCTTGTACGAATTGCATTCAGAGCATCGTGTAAATCTATAAAAAAGTTTGCTGCGGCATTTGGAGGACGGTAGCACGCGCACAAAATAACCTGTTTGTGGCTAAAACGCAAGCGCACGCCAATAAACTCGAGAGATGTAACAATGTTGACAAGACAAGACTCAATGCTATCATTTACCGCGATTATGACACCACCACCACGCCTAGATAGCCTATCGCATCGATAGAAAGAGAAACGTTTCTCGCAACAAAACATTTCGCTGTCACGTACAACAGTAGATAGCCAAGTTTCAGTGAGTACAACAATGTCGGCGAGTGAAGAATCGATAGCAGAAGACAAGTCATCACGATTGCGAAGAACACCTCGAATGTTGGTGAAAAGCACTGAAAGATAAGGACTAGAGTTGTTCCGTATCAGGTTATGTTAGTGCGATGACAGTTGACAAATCAACCACAGGGTCAGCATTAACACGAATGGAACTCGTGCTCAACGTGATATAATCGCGGACCTCACAAACGGCATCGCTGGCCGCGCAGTAAGAAAAACATTTGTCGTCAAAAATACTTTGTTGTAGCGTAGACTAAAAGACTGTGTATGAGCCTTAGCGAATTCGAGCAGCTTTCTTAATAATAATAATAATAATAATAATCTTTATTGGCTCAGGAGAGCCGTGGCACCGCGGAAAGGCAACAGCCCGTACCATGGAGGCCCGCGGTGCCACGTCTAGTGATGATGATTATGAGATGGTATGTACAAGGGGAAAAATCCTCTGCGATGGAAGTGGCACTACCGCGCAGTTTGCCTCTCGAGGGAAAAACGTGGTCTTTCGTTTTGAATAATGAGAATTTCACTAAAACTGGCCGACATTTACTGGGGTTAAAAACACGACCGAGTCTATGTGCACGAATGATACCCTCAGGGGCAACGATGATCTTCATTTCGTTTGCAATGACGTCACGCACTTTGCTTTCAGGTTTGAGTCGGGAACACCGTAAAATATTAGATTATCTCTTCGAGACCTGTCCTCAAATTCATCAAGACGTGTTCGCAGACTGGCGTTCTCGCGTGACAGGAAGGCTACAGTTTCTTTCACATCTGTCAACTCGCGCTCCAAAATGTCCAAGCTGGCTATCTTTTCTTCCACAGTTCTAAGCCTCCCTTGAATATCGGTTACCATTAGTTCAATTGACTCTTGCCCAGTCTTAATAGCTTGAATATCCTCCATGATTCGGGTCTGTCCAGCTTCAAAATTTGCCTGACGAGCGTTTAAGCCTCTCAGTAGAGCAAGCATCTCACTCATCTCTTTTGTCTGAACTTCTTTCTTATCTTTCTTATCTGGGCCAGGATTAAGTTCAATATGACCAGACAGGAGAAGCTTCAGACCTGAAATACATTCGCAAGAACATAAAAACAGCACTTGTGGGCATGGGAACACCAGTAGACAGAGGTTGTTGGACTTTTTACAATGCAAAGTGGGAAACGGACCAACCTGTACGAAGAAAAAGCAGAAAGCGTTAGCTGACTGCATGACTGGCTGTTCCACATGCCCACTGAAGGGCCGAGGGGCGTGCCGGCAGTTTAAATCCAGTGACGATGTCAAGGTCGATGCCGTTGGACTGCTGTACTGAGGCGACGCGACGATTGGAAGTGCAGCAGAAAACCAAGGTTGCCAGGAGGAGTAGATGTCTGGTTGTGGCAGCACGGAAACTTTCGGCAAGCGCGCTCCCTCCAAGGCATACCACGGGCTTGTTAGGGCCGGACAGCCGCGAAACATCGCCGTGAAGTGTACGAAGAAAAAGCAGAAAGCGTTGGCTGACTGCATGACTGGCTGTTCCACATGCCCACTCAGTGGCATAGGCAGGAGAGAGTCTTATGGAACTTCAGCCCCCCCCTGCAATCCAGCCGACCATATAATATACACATGCATTTGGCTTCCCCTTCCCCTCTCCGCACCCCCAGTCAAGGACATCCCAGCCACCTGAACCCCTCCTGAAAAAAATTCCTGGCTATGCCACTGCTTGATAATTTCTTCGAATACACTGCTTAAAAAAAAAAAAAAAAAGCCTTGTGTGACTGTTTTTATTAATTTTGAGGGGCAAGAACATTAGGTTGCAGAGTGGATCATTGCCCGATCCTTCGCAGTAATGCTTCTTGATTTTATCCCTCTGCTTGCTCGCAGCGTATGAAATCTTATAGCGAGGAACGCATTGGCTCTTTATTGACAGTTCACTAGTTCACTGGCAATAACCGAGGACCAACACTTTCGAGTCTGCCGTGTGCCTGAGAAACAACTCGACTTAATCTCTCTGAAGCGACTCATAAATATCAGAAATTGAGTCAGGTGTCTGAGCTGTAGGCCCCGCACGCTCAGATTTGCATAGGTCCAACTTTGTATGGGTACTGACACAAGATGTCAACCTAAGCTCCTGTTAATGTACGACAAATAACACAGAATTGTTCCGAAGTGATGTAGTTTCTTGCTCATGGTTGAACGATGTGTCTCACTTAACATTATTGAACACTGCGAGAGAAGCTCTTTCCGAGGGCAGTAGTGTGAACCTTTTACGTTTTGCGATTTCAGCACTGGATTCACGCTTCAGGATGACTCCAAGAAAGACATTGTCATCAGCTATGCGCGCAGCGAAGCTGACGAACACGCCAGGAAGCTAAAGGAGTCATTGGAGAGCCTAGGAGCTAAGGTGTTTTTGGTGAGTGCGCATGACTCAGCAGTTTTGTTTTGTAGTACCATACCAGTACAGCCCTGCTTTTGAGTAAAACTTGATTTTTAACCGAAATTTGTACCCCAAAAAGTTTGAGCGAAATTGGGTGAAACTTGATTTCTCTCTGAACACATGGCAAAATTACATATTGTTTCCAGCCTGACTTTTAAAGCTACCGTATGTACTCGAGTAATAGCCGCACCGTTTATGAAGAAAACCTGAGGGTTCGCTTTTCTGCGGAGCACGTGGATTGCCAATCACCGCTATCGACAGCATGATTCCAGCTGTTTACAGGAAAGAGATAATGTCTTCGCGCGAAGATAGAATCTTTGAAGATTGCATTTGTATGGAGACTCGTGTTCTCGATCTAGTTATCTGCTATACTATTTATACGCAACCCAATGATTGGCTGTATGTGTGCTTTGCGGGAAAGTAGACGCAAGGGCCTTGTTCATAAATACTGCAGCAATTATTCGAGTAAATACGGTATTTGTAGACATTAAAGCGAGGCATAAGCTGTAAATAAAGTGTAATTGATGGTTTGACTGATTGATTGATTGATTATAGGACCAAGATGACATTGTACCCGGTGATGATTGGCAAAACCGACTGAACGACGCCATCCAAAGCTGTACCATTTTTGTGCCTCTAGTAACTGCAAGATATGGCAACACAACATACACAAACAAAGAGGTAAGGCTTGGTATAATTAGTAATGTTCTTAGAAACATTTTACTTCTACTTAACCGGTGTTAGGAAGTACTTTAACTCTTTCCTGACCACGGGAAAAGTAGCGATTTTCAAAAGATTTGCAAACGCTTTTATTTTCCTAATTTGCGTATGAAGAAATATGACACATCAAAATGTGGCCAATTGTTCTTTCAAAAGAAACAAGTTGGTGTAATGCGGGAAAAATATTTTAAACCTTTATTTCTTGAAAGTACAATGAATGTGTGGAATTTCATAAATGCCAAAACTTGTACAGCTATGTCAAATTAAACAACAAATAAAAAGAAAAATTCAGAATACAGAAAATCTGCCCCACAACTACGGCTATTATTAGTTCTAAAAGTTAATGTGCTCTAACTGAGGTCTGTTTGGTTCGTTGGAGAGTTAGCCTCCGTAACACGTGTGGTTTTCAGCGAAGGAATGCTTCTATTGGTGAAACCCAGATAGTACAGCAGAATGCTTCCCTTGTGTTCTACCTTGGCTTTGTCATAGCCTTGATTGCAGTTCCTTCATATGGAGCATTTTTGTCCACCTTGTGGGGAACGCCGGCTCAGGACAGCGTTGGAAATTATAGTGATGCTTACCGACAAACATCTGTGACGCCCAGAGCCGTGTATAGAGAGAGTTATGGGAGGACCGGGCAGAGCCAGGGCATGCACCAGATGCAGATAAAGGGCATGCTTTCTTGGCCAACCAGAAGCCGAAAAGAATTTCCTAGCGCTGGTAGTGAGAAAAAGAAAGACGTTTACACCCCCTGTAATGCCGAATTAGAGTGCAGCTCTTGAGCAAGAAGAGGAGAAGGTATGGGGGAAAGGGTATGCCCCTCCTTCCCTCCCTCTCTCCTGCTCCCCTCCCTCCCATTTAGCAGGAAATTTTCGCTACATTTCCCGCTAAATTCCTCGCTAAATCTACCGGGGAATTTTTTCCGCTAAATTCCTCGCTAAATCTACTGTGAAATTTTTCCCGCTAAATTTAGCGGGGAATTTTTCCGCTAAATTTAGCGGGGAATTTTTTCCACTAAGTTTAGCGGGGAATTTTTTCGTTAAACTTAGCGGGGAATTTTTTCCGCTAATTTTGGCGGGCAAATTTTTCCTCTAAGCATGGTGGGGAAGTTTTTCCGCTAAAATCAGCACGAAAATTTTTCCTCTAAATTTAGCGGGGAATTTTTTCCGTTAAATTTAGCAGAAAAATTTCCGCAAAATTTTGTGAAAAAATTTTCTGCTAACTTTAGTGGTATAATATTTCCGCTAAATTTAGCGGGAAACTTTCAGCCAAATTAAGCGGGGAAATTTTTCCGCTAAATCTGACGTGAAAAGTTTTCTGTTAAATTTTGCGGGCAATTTTTCTGCTGAATTTTGTGTGCAAATTTTTCCGCTAAATCTAGTGGGGAATTTTTTCCGCTAATTTTAGCTGAAAAAGTTTTCCGCTAAAGGGGAATTTTTGTCACTAAATATAGCGGGCAAATTTTTCCACTAAATCTAGCAGGGAATACTTTTTGCTAGGTTTAGCACAAAAAATTCCCTCCTCTTCCTCCCTCGTGACGTCAGCTGTGATGTCATTATGGGAAATGTCCCATAATGCAACGTGCGGTTACGCTGACGGCGACACCGCTCAAGCCGGCGATGCCGCTCAAGCCGGAAACGGGCGCCTAAGAGCTGCGCTCTAAAAGTTTTAATAAGAGCATAAGGATTAAATGTAGTAACTCTTCATGGTTGAAAATAGGTGGCACGTGATGTTTCGATTATGATCATGCAGAAAGATGCAAGAAACGAATGTGCCGCTCTAACTCTGTTTTGCTCGGACAGAGTGTGACCGCTCGGACAGAAAATTCCCGGCCCTCGTCACCTGGCGTTCTTGGATTATGTCGATCGTTCCGGTAGTTGCGCTCTTCCACCATGATTTCGGATGACTGTGATTGAAACATCACGTGCACCATATTTTCAGTCACCGAGAGTTACTCCGACGCACTCGCAGTGGTGGAACTGCTGCGTCATTTGCGCCAAACTGCACCAGAATGGAAACCCTGCTACATGCTGCTCCGAACGTTGCAACTGTTGACAGTTTGTGCCATGTCTGCCCAGAAGGGAGCTGTTCTCAGAAAGGAGTGTCTGGCACGTGGCATTCTTGGCAATGCCATTGAAAATTAAGGAAGTACAGTTGTTTTTTCGGATGCCTAAGTGCTATGTGCGAAGGGTAGGGCTACGCAAATATTCGAATGATTAAATTACTAGTTTCGAATTATACGCTATTTGATATTCGCTTCAAAATTAACTGCAATATTTAGACGGTGGAATCTCGTTCATTTGAACCCAAGGGGGACCAAAACTTTGAATAATGCAAAGTTGAAATTCCCGGGAGTTTTCTTCCTAGAAACACATAGAACTGGACCTGCATGTTAGTTTGAATTATCTACGAGTTTGAATTAAGAGACTTTGAATTAACTACTTTTCGCAATGATGACCGCGGCGGGTTAGCCCCCTTGATTCTCAAGCCCTGATGCACTGCGGAGAAGCAATAACCGCAGAGCTGACACTGCGATCTCGCTGCAGCGCAGCCGCGCACTTAGGCAAAAAACACATCTTCAAAGTGGTAGAACGCATGCACGGGCCTGTTGTAATAGAAAAAAGAAAGTGTTGTGACTGGTTATATTTATATATTGCAGTAAAATCTTCCAAATTTAACTGTGGCTTTTATGCGAGGGTGTATGTTAGGCGGCAATGTTTTAACTACCTGTGTTCATTATTTGTGCTTGTTTTAATTCAGGTATGAAGACCATTTTTTCATATAGCAAGGAGATTTCTAAATCCCCTCAATTAGCTATGGCGGGGCTCCCTTAGAGTTTTAATTTTATGTCCAATCTGTCATTTACTTGCCATCCTAATCTAGGCATTGGTCTGTCTGAGGCCACAGTCTATAAATATAGCTAGATTAAATTTAGAGGAGCCGTGCAACGCTTTTAACGTTGAAAGAATTGGCATCTTCTACTTTTGACATTGTTTACCTTGTCACAAAGGACAGAAAACACACCTCCTCCTTTTGAAATGTTGCGATTCCGCCGCATAATCGCCAGGCAAAAATTAGAATATTCCCCGACTTGCAGCCGCACTCGGCGTGACGTCAATGGGGGTCTTGTATGAGGATAGCAAGTTGCGCGAATATCTGCTCAATAAAAGGTAACTTTTCTATAAATCTTGTCGTTCCAACATAAATATAAATGCGTCCAAAACCTGGTATCATCGACAAAACTTTTATTATACGAAGTTCTAGTGGCGCCATCTATCCTAGGTCCACAAAACCGTCAGCTCTATCTGCTACCGCGTACAGAAGCCGGAGGGTGAGGGGGACAGAGCCGGACAGGTATGGCCGGATGAGACTTTCCTCCTTTCACCATATTGTTTGCGCTGCGCCCGCCCGCACGTGGTCATGCGGATGCGAGCGGATGAGTTCTCGCTGCTTACTGATGGCTTTAGAGAGTGAGCTTCACCGGAACCCCGCGCAAACCCCATTGACGTCACAGCCAGGGCCGGATTAAGGAATTTTGGGGCCCTGTGCCAAGGCTTTTCATGAGGCCTCTCTAATGATGGTGATACTACTGACTATGATGATGATGGTGGTGGTGGTAACGGCAATGACTGCAATATATATATTTCACCTTTGGCAGGAAATGTGTCTCGTAGTGGTAGATCAGACACAGGCTCCAGAGGAGTTGCTTGCAGGCGGCCTCTCGAAAACATTTGGTGAAGATCTGCAAAAGCAGGCTTCTTGAAACGTTTGTTTGTGGTTAGAAAAGGTAGCTTCGGTAGCTTCACCGATATTCTTTTTGCTTGTTTTAAACTTGTCGTTTCGGAGGAAATACGGAACTACGCTAAAAGACCAAAAATGAGCAAAACATAATGTGTATCATGTATGTTACTCGTGTAGCCTTGGGCAACGCTTACCTTCCAACACACCATTGTCCGTAAAACGCGTCGAGCAGGCCCAAGTACACTAGAGAACTCGGTGGCCGTCCTTCCGTCTGGCTTGAATTAAAAGAGACTTGGACAGCTTTGCTCCCACCCAGAGGAAGGTGGGCGGCAACGCTTATATTTCGTTGCTCTAGCACAGTCTTTTACAACGAGCTCGCAAACACCCAGCTCGTCTAGGGAAGGGGACTTGATGGCCTCCCTTTAGGTTTGAGCTCAAGCCTAAAGGCTTAAACGATTTAGGTTTGAGCTGATTTACTCTGAAACCGACTAGCATCTTTTTTCTTCTTCAAATTTCCAGGGGCCAGCACGGGGGCCCCCTGGCAGCCTGGGGCCCTGGGCTGCAGCCCCCTTAGCCCGTACCTTAATCCGGCCCTGGTCACAGCGCACGTGACTCGGAAGATGGTGAAGGAGTTGAGGTGCCGAAAACCTCAATCTTTGTCCATTTTTAAAATGAAAACTAGGACATGCAGGCAAAAGCGGTTTTTCGTTCTTTACTTCAGAAAGGTTGAGACACTGACTCCCAAATTATTTAAGCAAAGCATTAAAACTGTTGCACAGCTCCTTTAACAGAGCTTATACGAGGGGCGTTCATAAAGTTTGTATTATTGTCACGAAGCAATAGATTCAGCAATCAAACTCGAGTAGGAGTTGAGACTTTCTCTACATGTTCGCCACCAAAAGTTACTTACTTTTTCCAGCGATTCACCACATGCCGGAGGCCATTGTTATAGAACTCCTCGTATTGAGTGTTCAGGAATCGGTCCACTTCAGCAATCACTTGGTCGCCGTCCTTGAAATGATTTTGTCTTATTTGGCCACGCTGGAAGCGTCAGCGCCATTTAACCAAAGTGTCGTAAACCGGGGCGTTGCCTCCGAACAACGCTACCAGATTGGAATTAATATCTTTGGCATTGCTTCCCTTCAAATTAAAAAAACGGATCACTGCATGTGCTTGGCACCGACGGGCGGTGCCATTTTTGTTTCAACTCCCTAGCTGCGTTCCGAGCTACTATAGCATGTGATGTCTATACTGTGCGGAAACTAGAGGGACGCGCGCTCATGTTAATGCCTGTTATGTTCCGTTTTTTTTTTTTTTTTGTGCCGATAATACAAACTTTATGAACGCCCCTCGTAAGTGGGCTATTAGAAGCTTGGCAAGAACCTTTGCAAGTTCAGCTGAATTTTTGTTTAAAGGGGCAACTCCGCTTCATTTTTGATATTTAGAAAACTATGCAGCCCTCTTCAGTATCATATAGGAAGACCCCATGTCAAATATTACGATCTAATTCCGTCTATATATCGAATAAACTGGCCAGCAAACTTTCAAATGAGCCAAGTCGCGGAAATCTGCCAACTCTAGCGTGCGACGTGAGGCGCAATCGTCAGCGCAGTCAATGCGACGGAGTTGGAGCGGCCAACGTTGACCCACTACGTCAGAGGCATGACTGCGTCATTCTCACGTTTTGTTTGTTTTTACTTCTCAGAGCGAAATTGAACGATGACGTCGTGAGTTTCTCCTCCCGGTGTTGGCTCAGCGGCGTCCACGTGATCACCGTAACGCGGATGCGCTAGTTTGCGCTGCCCTGCACACTTATCGGTCTGTTTCTCCGCTCCCCCTCTCCTCTTTCGTCTTCTCCCTTCCTTCTCTCCCCCGGGCCATCACCGTCCACGCCATGCGAAGCGACCTGCCCGCGTCGCGTGTCCTGTCCCTTGCCCTCACGAACGTCACAAGACCACGTGGTTCGACGTGACGTGGCCATGACTCTGACGGCACGAGACCAATGTTGCCTGACGCAACCGAAGTTTCGGTTTCGGTATCGCCTGATGTTTAAATTAAGATTATACAAATAATATTCCACGTTTCGCGAATCCGAAGACGTAGAGCTGTTTAGTAGTGCTTTGTGAAATGGAATCGCATGTAAACCTAGATTCTCCGGAATTGAGCGGAGTTTCCCTTTAAGCATAGTGTAACAGTAGGGAAAGGCATGGAAGAGGTGCAGCTACCATTCAATATTCGATTAAAAAATATTTGGCCAAAACCACTTTTGTAAAATCTTGAGAAATGGGGTGGGTTACCTCCAAAAGGTAACCCACCCCTATTTTTGGCTCGATCTGGTATTTTATTTTAAACTCGGAAATATAGCCCACTCCTAGTAATTGAAATGTTCTGGTCAATGATGACCTTGGCGTAAATGCGTCTAGTTAGCTATGGCGGGATATAAGCTAACATTGCCGATTGGGAAGTACGGCCATCTTTGCTTCATTGTCCCTTGCCGCGATAACAAGTTTGGCAGAGACACATGATCTAAAAGTAGCATCTTTTCAACATTTCTCGGTTGCACACCGAAAGTCGGCACACTCTTTATTTTCACCCAATTTTCTTTTGATTTTAGGTTGGCTATCTCTCGGGATTTTACGGTATTCACCTTGAATTTGGTTCTACCTAAAATTCATTATTTTCACATGCCTAACAAAGAGTTATTGGTTTTTGTGCCAACGGTGCTCACATCCATTGCTTGAATAGGGCGCTACTTGTGATCAGTTAGAGTAGCTATGGGCTCCACTTATCGAAATAAATAGCGCGAAGGTCAAGTACGAACTGACAGAACAAGCGCTACTTAGCTGCTCTAAGAACAGAAGCAGGTTGAATACGAGCGAGGGCAGCGTGAGACACATTCAACACAAAAGTGTCCGTTTGATGTCAAACTCGCGACATTTACTTTGCCGTGGTACAAACACTACAAAGTAACCAAAAACTCACTTTTTACGTCAAAAACATCGTTTTTATGTCAAACACAAACTGAAGACGCCATCGGTACTCTTAATGGATTAATTGAGACATCTGGAAAATTACTGGCGTATGATTGTTCAATAAATAAATAAATATCTGTAGTGGTCAAGTCCCCTGTAAGTATGACACCTTAAGTTTCCCAACATTTCAATAACTCAAGTTTTAAGTTTTTTCCACAGGCTAACTTTTAAAGAGATTGTATAAAAATTTTGTCATGAAAGCTCAATATTGTTCGCTCCAAAAGTGGGAATCTCTGCGCCAAAACCCGTTGTTCCCCGCTACCAGAACTACTCCAAGTCGCTGTTTGTCAGTTCCACCACTGCACTTATTTTGTTTCTCGCGACCACCGCCAGGGTATTATTTCCGGCTTCTGGTTGGCCCAATTCGAATTTGTGAAGACTCCCTGGAACACGCCCAGCCTGCTTTCGGCCAATGGCGTCTTTTTAAATGCCTCGTATACTTCCCAATGAATGGCCAAACTCTCTCCATATATGGCTGTGGTGACGCCTATAACTTAAAGTGTCCCCAGAGCTCTTGAGGTCTAAAAAATATGCCACGATACAGTTGAATTATCTAAATAATGCCATCCTTGTTCAAAGACTGATGCAACCAGTTTAGCCACGTTAGACAAGTGCAACCAGCGTTCCCAGGACTATATTTTTGGCAGCCCACAGCTTGCGATAAAGGTCAAACCTACGCTGAAATTGAAACTAGAGTTCTTCGGCTATCCACGAGATTGTGGAACATCCTTCTCTGCACTAAATTTAATTTCTTGACAGCACTTAGAAACCATCAATCACCAATGATCGATGGCCTATGGGCACGGTCCGGAAAGTGTTAAGTACATTGTAATTAAAGTACTACTTTGATTAGGTTTAGAAAACTTATACTTTACTTGAAGTACATTCTCTTAGTGTGTACTTGTATTTTACTTAAAGCATTTTTTTTCTGGTACTTACCGAGCAAAGTACAACTCCCCAAATTATGGGTAACCTTTTTTCCATGTAGCGGGGTATAAGCCGGTCCCTAGAAAAACAAGGATAGACAAAGGGCACAAAAAAATGCCTTTTGGGCAAGCACTCTGTTATTTTTGACATCCACTGCCCAACCTTATTTCTGTTGGTGTGTGGATTTCTGTCTTGTCACCAACTGGGTACAACCTCCAAGCTGCCACAGGAGCAAGCTTCCACAGCAGTCGTCTCTTTTGTCATTCTCGGAAGGCAATTCATGTGGTGTAAAGTGCCGAGAAAGACATGGGGACGAGTGCATTGATCTGGGCTGTACGTACCTTGCGCTCGGTGAGATCAACTTCTTTCAAGGACCACCCACTCGCGTCCTTGTCTTTCCCAGTACTAGAGTACACAGCTTCTGAGTATAAGTATTCACCAACTACTAACAAACAATTGGCATATCGTCGTCACATTCTATCGTCTTTCGAGATTTCATCCAGTCATTTCTGTGAGTGAAGTAATGGTGACTATAAGACCGAAACAAATAAGTGCGTTATAACTTATAAAGGCTCGTTCACAAACGTGCATCCGAGTACGACCGAGAGAGACAAGACCGGTTTTTAAGCCTCTCACGACGTCTTATGATCAGCTCCGTAGCAGCGCACCCGGTTTAAGACGTCGCAAGAGGCTTAAAACCCGGTCTTGTCTCTCTTGGTCGTACTCGGTTACAAGTGTGTGAACGAGCCTTAAGGCACAAGTCCTAAGTTATAACTTATAAGTTGACTCCGTTAAATAGTTTGTCAGCGAGAGTAAGACATCTGCTCTGTGACCACTTGATATTATCTCGTAGTATTTGCCGCCATTTCCCGAAATAACTGATGCACCCCCGATTGCCCCCAGGGCAATACATACCAGATTAAAAAACACAAAAAAACACTGTATAGGGGAATGAAAGGGCATCGTGAAAGATTGTGTTAAAAGTTAAGTGTTATGTTAGTGTAAAGCAAGAAAGATTGTGTTAAAAGTTAACTGCAGGGAGTTCCCGAGAAAATAGAACCGCGTTTTTCCATCCAGATAAATAAACTATGCATTGCAGAAAGCTTAAACTCCGTGAGAATATGAAGCTAGTGGTTGGGATAGAACACAAAAGTTTGAGATGACGTTGCCTGGATTAAAAGATAATTGAGTAAAACAAAATTCCTCTATGAACCGACACCCACCTAAGCCTAGTATCATCAAAACAAAAAATGATAATGTGAATAGATCGTGGGATTTACCGTATATCAGCGAAAAAAACTCGTCAGCAAGAAAGATAATCTTGTTTTCTTTCTTGCTGACAAGTTTATTTCAGTCAAAAAGATGCCACAGGTACCTACAATGTCATTTTTAGAGCGCAGCTCTTGGGCGCCCGTTTCCGGCTTGAGCGGCGTCGCCGTCGCCGTCGCCGTAACCGCGCGGTGCATTATGGGTAAATTTCCCCGCTAAATTTAGCGGAAAAATTTCTCCGCCCCCCTCCCCCCCCCCCCCTCGAGGTCACGTAACCCTCCCCCCGAGGTCACCTGACTTCCCCCCCCCCCCTCCCCCCCCCCCCCCCCCGTGCCTTCCCCTCCTCCTCAAGAGCTGCGCTCTAATTCGGCGTTACAGGGAGTTGTAAACGGCTTTCATTTTTTGTTTTGACGATACTAGTCTTAGGTGGATGTCGGCACATAGAAAGTTGGTTTTTTGCAATTATGTTTTGATCCCGGTAACATTATGTTTTCAAACTTTCGCATTCGATCCCAACTGCTTGCGTCACGTCCTCACGAAGTTTGAGCATTCTACGATGCATTGTAGTTTATGTACCCAAGCCAAAAAACCCAGTTCTTGTTTCTAGGGAACTCCCTATACTTTACTCTGCAAGTACAGTGTGTCCCCCCGAAAATTTTACGTTTTTTTTTTTTTTCACCGTAAAAATAAACTATACATCGCCGAACGCTCATTCTTTGCCCAAATGTAGTGCTAGAGGTCCGAAGCGGATGCCAAAGTTTTAGCACGAACCGATATCTTATTAAAAAGTTATAAGTGATTTTCTGAAAATTTCAATAGGAAAATGGGTCCCATTTTTACCTGTTTTTGGTTTCTGGCACCATTCGCAACTCCAGCGACCTAAAGGGGGCGCCACTACCAAACAAACATGGCGGCTGGGACAGGTCGCATCGGCTCAGCCGGGCCGCCTGAACGGCTGGCACATTCAGTTTAACAGATTTTCTTTTGTTTAATGCCCTATTTTATAGGTATTCGAACTGCGACGGTTAAGTATAGCCGGTGCACATAAACTTGCAGAGCATAGTTTTGTTTTCCCGGTGCTTTTTCTTCTTTTTATGTCAAACGTTAGCTTCGGAGATTTCGTTCAAAACCGAAACTATGGGTTCCGGAGAGACGGTAATAGACTCTATTGAGTTTTGATCAGCTAAGGAAAGCGGCGATGACTACAGAATTGTTCCACCGAGAGTAATTTTCAGCTAACTCGCATGCCTCGACCATGCGACTTATCTGTCCCCGAAATCGAGCTTTTGTGCGTATCTGCGTTTAAGAAACAGCTCCATTCGTCCGGAGGACCTCTCTAAACCAAGTTTAGAGAAAATGGCGATGAGCCTCCTTTTATTGAATTCGGCCGCCGTGTACGGTTAAGTCAGGTGAGTTAACATTTTTGTAATGAGCCGCCGCAGACTGCCGCCGTGAAGCGGCGGGAGCGCAGCAGGGGGCTTGGGTTAACACACGCACCAGTGATACACGCGCGAGGTAGAAAAGCCTTTTTTAAATAGCGTCCCCTTTTCGATAAACGGCATTTCTCTAAACTGATGCTCTGCTTTCTCTAAACCGTGCTTCGATAAAACGTGCCCGTTCTCTAAAACGTGCTGCGACGAATAGGCATTCGATCAACCGTGGTAAACCCCCAGTCGTCTGCTTGGTCAGCAACACAGGCTGCATGAAAATCACGAAAATTAAGCAAGCGCTTCTTGAGCCAAGGATCATGTTAACCCGCTGGCGCCCCACTAAGCAGCTGATACTCTTATTTCAATTCAGGTTTTAGTAGCAATCGGGGAGTCATATTGACAAATCTGCGGGTTATGTCTTATATTACGTACTATGCCCCACTAAAGTGAAATTAGTATATTCTTTGGGTTGAAATATGAGCTTAGTTGACCAGCTATTAAGTGAACTGCTGAATAAAAGTATATTTGACAGACAGAGAGATGTAAACTCAGCCAAATGGTTCTAGCCAGCAGCACGGAAACGAATGCCTTCGTCGGAGATTCACGCAGAATCTCTCTGCATTGAACTTGACTTCGAATCCTGAACATGGAAAATCAGTATTTCTTGTAGGCCGGACAACCTGAGCAATGAGACGTATATTGCTGCTGGCTTCGACGGGGGTATAATATAAATATTGGAGGTGCGATAAATCATAATGTCGTGACAGCTTCTAACTTTGCGAGAGCGTCCCCCATTTTTTGAAAGCAGACAATTTCCCTCATTAATCGTATGCAGCGAGCAGGTTTTCCGGAATCAAGTAATTGCGAAATCAGCCCAACTCCTTCGGTTTGGCCCAGAGGCTTTTTTGGCAAAAAACAGCCAAGATGAATAGCCAACGCACCGACCGGCGTGGGTGGGTCAATCTTGAAGCTAATCGAACACAACCAAACTCGAGAAAAGCAGCTATCGAACCTTCCCATTCACTTGACTGCAACATTGGTGTTCCCTCCAGTAAAACATTTCGTCTGTTGTCCTCAGTCCACTGTTCTACATCCTTATAAAGAAACCACCTATCAGTTACCAAGTAGTCGTCACTTTAAATATAATTCGAGACAGGCAAGAAATCAAAACATTTTTCCGTGATTCCTCCCCATCCAAGAAATCGAAAGCACGTGACCGTGTGTTGTGGAGTAAACGGGCTTTCAAACACGTGATGGAAGAAAACAATCTACTGAGGCTTCACCACACTAATGAACACTCAGGCAAACTTAAGAAATATTCGGTTCTTCATCAAATTGTTCGCCACTGCGCCGACAACAGGTGTCCGCGAAAGCTGCCAGAGACGCGGAAAGGCGCAAAGCAACCTAGTTCCGGTTGGTTCCCGGTTTTCCCGCTTGGTGCCGTCCGTTTTGCTGGAGTCGCGAATAGAGCTCCACGTACTGGAGAGGCCCATCAGCCGCCATTTTCCTTTTGAAATTTTCAGAAAATCGCGTAACTTTTGAATAAGATAACGGTTAGTACTGAAACTTTGGCATCTGCTTCTGACCTCTGGTGCCACATTCGGGTGGAAAATGAGCGTTCGGCAATGCATAGCTTATTTTTACGATGAAAAAAACCTCGGAAATTTTTTTGGTGGACACCCTGTACATTGTATTTATAGTACTTTACTTCAAGTACATTGCACCCGGTGTACTTACTACCTAAGGTACATAGCCTTTCATTTAGTTTGTACTCTACTTCAAGTTGGTACTTTTTAAACGTACAGTGTCCCGCAATATGAAAGACCCACTGGGAGCGCGTGGCCGGGACGGCGGTGGGTGGGGGCGCTGCACGCGCTTCAATTGATTCCATTCTGCTTCGAGGGGAGGACACTCACTGGGTGTTCAGCCAGGCCTGAACACGCTTAAGTTTCTGGTTTCGGTTTAGCGGAAGAGTGCACTTCATCGGCGAAATGCCCAGAGATATGGTCACGAAGGCTCGAAACAAGCTAGTCATTACTATTTTTTATCGGTTGTTTCTGGCATACAGTGTTGGGACAGGCACTGCCAAATAAACAAATATTAATATCTGAGCGATAAAATTAGTTAAAGAGCGCATTCATTGGAAAAGGATGGCACGGATTTCGCGCTTTAACAGTGTCGGAATAACCATCCTGGCTCAGGTCGGTCTCTTTCGGACAGCAAGTGAGGCATTAGTAGGACATAGTTGTAGGCATCACACTGACAAACTGCTCTCCATCGCGCAACCGAAACTGCTAAGCGCATGTTGCGCTTTAGCTGAGCCCTGTGTGAGTCCTCCCCTCGGTGTAGAATGGAATCGCCCGGAGCGCGCGCAGTGCACCCGTCGGTCACCGTCTCGGCCATGCGCTCCTGGTGGGCCTTTCATATTTCGGGATACTTTACTTAACCGTACATTCTTCGTTTGCCACTTTGTCCAAATTTCGCACGGGGACAGCAAGTAACTTCTGCGGGATAACTGCCATCATTTTCTTTGGCATGATGTGTATTTAGGTGGCTACGATACAATGGTCGATGATGGGCTAAAGGGACCACGAAGCGATTTTTGTGTTGGAATAAATTATTTGAGATTGGAATTTTACTGCATATCGTTTAGTGCAAGAAAAATGAAAACTAGTACCATAGGGTAGAAAACCAAAAGCTTGCTTTTCTGCAGACTAACCTTTCCTTGGAAAGCTCCCTGCCTTTTCACTGTGGTGCACTAACTCAGCTCACGTATCGGATGTCGGCAATCAATCCATCGACGGATATCTGGATTTGCTTTGGTGGCCAATGAGTATTGGCTTGAGGCACACCGGGCGACGGCGATGCCTCAATCTGAGCCCTGGGCCTCGGTTCCTTGGAGCTTTCTACCTGCTTGGAGCCTGATGCTTCGACCCCAGTGAGCAACAGCGCCACCATGCTCCCTAAGGCTCCTTTCTGTCTCATGCCCCGATCGAACGGCGTGCCAGATCCCCATGGCTCGCTGCTGACCCACCTCCACGAAATCTGGACTTGTGCGAATCAGACTGCCATCCTCCGCTATACCAGCAATCCATCTCGTCATCATCTTGCATGTATATCCTCATCGCAATTATCATGTTTATTAGACGCAGCACCGCAGGCCTCCATGGTACAGGCTGCTGCCTGTCTGCTGTGACCTGGCACTAAAAAGCCAAATTAAGATATGATTATTATTATTATTATTATCGGCACTTGTCGTCACTCGTGAATGACAAGTTCCATGGTGTGCTTAAGAAGCACGGTGGAAGGTTGGAGTCCTGAGCGTGTCACGAAAGTTGAAAAATAATTTGGTGGTACGTCCGAACCCCAGAGATGTTTCAGCTGGTGCTTTTCACCAGGCTTTGGCTGTGCATGCGACCCAGTGTTATCAAAGACAGCTTACACTGGAGCTAAGGACTGTAGTGGTTATGCATTTGTGCCTTGGAGCTGCGTTGAATTTATGGTTGCGTTGGATTTATTCACCAGTGGGGGAAGTTAGGGCATTGCTCGAGGAGTACGCCAGAATGAATCGCAAAGTGCCCGACCCTGCATTGCTTAACAGCTGTCGGTGACTAGAGATTGGCAGTCATCTCCTGCTCTTAAAATACGGCTCTCCGACTTGCATTGTTTTGCATTTCTATTCCCATTCTATTCCTATTGGGTTGCTAACGGATGCATTTGTCATTGCGTGCAGGTGAAGCTGGCCGACTACATCGGGAAATTTGTCATTCCCGTCAACTTTCTGAGGACATGGCCCCCGAACCACCTTGCCATACAGTTTGCATCCATACAGTACATCGACTGGAGGAAACCCAACGAGGTCCAGCAAGGTAAGCGGTCACGCCTGTTTCCCCCAAATCCTTCCAAATGCAGTTTTGACCGGTCAATTCTCCGGGAGTTTCTGGCAAACGCAGCGATGGTGGGGCGACTGGTAGTCACCCTAGATATTCTTTTAACCGCGACTGAGTCGCCTGGGGCCTGCGTAGGCTCGTGCCAATTCTCGAGAGAAAGTGTGACCCTCGCCAATCCTTGATAACCATATCTTATGGACCACACCCGGTGATTGTCTGTAGATATTTCACACTGCATAAAAAGTCTACTATGAACCGAGCTTTGTTAAGGTAGACGTCTCTAGCTGCCACGACAAAACCTCCTTCGTTGTCTGAGACCGGCAGATTTAACATGTTTTTTCGGAAATGATCGACAAGATACATTCATCTTCCTTTTGCACTGAAGACCTCGTTTCAGCAGTACGCCCACGCAGTCTGCTACGCATCTCGGTCTATCATTCTCTCGGGCTTTAGTAGCAATGTCGGGGATGTTAGACAACTTATCAAGTTCTCGCTGTTTAGGTTCTGCGCAAAATTTAGGACCTTTTTCTAGCCCCTCGCGTATATCTTCCGGAAGAGGTTCGCCGCCCAACAGGGTGACAGACTCACTCTTCCACTGTGTCTTTATTTTCGTCATTGTTTTTTTTTTGTTTCATTTTCGTTTGTCTCTTTTCACGTATTATATACACTCGGTCGATAGTAAGCACTTGTCCTTTCCGTATCTTTGTTCCATCCTTGTCTTTTGCACTTTTGAATTTAAGATGGTCCTGCCAGTTGTGTACGTTAGACGGCGAGTTTCCGTGCTCTTGATGCGCGGTTGTTTCGTCCAAATTATTGACTGCAAGTTGAGATCTCGTTCACTGTGCATGGATCCAGCATGCACCGTGGACTCGGTCTGAGATGGCGCCAATCCCTCCCAGGTTCCCGCGAGAGCGACGGAGAGGAGGAAGAGAGCCTGAGGGTTTGGGAGAGGAGATCGGTGGAGCGCGTTGCGAGCGACATCTACTCCATTCTGAGGCAGTGCAGGGAGGAATTCCCCTACCCCCACTTCTTTTCGGTGAGTCTCCAACTGGCCCAAAGGGGAAGTCGCTAGCGCCTCCTGGTTGGAGCTGTTCAGCCAAGTCTGTCGAATAAGAACTGAAATTCGGTCGAACGCTTGGCGTCTATGATCGCTACTAGAGCCACTAAATGAGCTGCGCTTAGAGTAGCGGCACTCTGTTCCCCAACATTGTTGTGGGCGCCGACATTTTGGTGCTTGTGCAGAGTAGACGCAACAGCCGATCTTTATGACTGAAAAGTGCGACTTCCTCAGCATTAGATTCGGTGTTAGGAAGCTCATATAATATTGCTTTGCTCTGTCGCGAACTGTTTAAACATTTATGGAGGACGGAAAAGCGTTTCCTGTGATTTCAGATAAATCTTCAGATAACTACCAACCATGATTTTAAGCCACAATATGAACAAGTGTCGTTACTCTGAAGCGTAGCTTATTTAGTGGCACTAATCGCTACTAATATCTCGTTAGGTATGATTTCAGAGTTGACGGGAACACCGCTCGTGATGTTGCCAGCGTCTTCGAGATATGCGATGAGGAAAGGCGACATAGAGCCATTTCTTTTATTAATAGTTTTGTACTTTCGTACACGGTGATTTACATTGGTTTTGGCTGATTTTATGTTGCGCACATTTGGAATGAATACCGACGACGGTGTCGATTTTGTGCTCGAGAAGTAATTGGTGACTATTTGCGCAGGATCGTGCCGGAAATAAATGCAGAAAAGCTCTATTTACATCTCCCATGCACCATGGTGACGACTCTGTGGTTGTAATTTCTTCCACAATGCACACTCTTTTTCTTCTAGGAGAAATCTGTGATTGCACCGGCGGACAGCGGAACACCGATGATTTGTCCGGACGGCCGGCCATTTGTCATCATCAGTGCCCATCCGCAAGATAAGGATTTTGTAAGTTGATGCGTGAAGTGCAACACCTCGACGGAAGTAGTTCGAGGGGATTTTCAAAATGGATAGAATTAACTGCAGCTTAGATTATTGAGAGTTGAAAATTAAGAAACGGTGTCACTACATCCACGGATCGCTTGGAACCTCCAGTAAATCTGCCGCGTCAAAATTAGATTACTTAGCCGATCGCCGAACATTTCTTGACAGCTTAAAACACGAGCGCTGCTCCCCTGTTGTGGTTTTCCCCTATAAACCTCTAGAAATATTTTGGACGGCTACAGCTAAGAAAGTTGGGACACTCGAAAAATGTTGTCTCGTATCTTGAAAATTGAATGACTTTGTGCTCCCTCAATGTGGCAGTGTTGCTGCGTGCTGAGGCTGTACACGGCGCAAGGATGCATGTGCGAGGATGCGTGCACGGGGATTTGGTCAAAAATTAGAACTCACTAGTTGGGGACCCGGGAGTTCCCCCCGAGTACCAGCGCAGTTTGTCGAAGGAGTTCACTTGTCACTGACACGCTGAGAATGGCAGGGCATGTCCGAGATGCCTCCACGACTCGTTTCTTGCGTCGTGTTTTGGCTGTATGCGCCTCTAGGTGCGCAAGAGGCCGAAGCGTCGTCGAAGGTCTCCCACTAAACGGCCAAAGCCCCGCCGTTCTCACCTCGGCAGTCTTTCCTGCCAACTAGCTCCCAAAAAGGGCAAGAAACTATGCATTGTCCAGCGCTCATTCTCCCCCTGATTATAGTGTTAGAGGTTCAGATGCCAACGATCCCCAACTAACCATCATTCAAAAGTTATACTGTCGAGACTGATTATAACGAAGTCAATGGGAATCGGAAATCGCTTCGCTATATCCTCTTCTTCGTTATATATGAACTCGTAGAAATAACATAAAAAAAGAAAGATAATGCGGGTTGTCACGGGCACATGTTTATCGAGCCTGCTGAAAGCGGTCGAGGCTTCCCTGCACGCGTCCTATGCTAGGTCGGAGCTGCTTCTCGCCACCTGCGAGAAGCCCCGATCAAAAATGATCCCGCTACTTACGGACCGTGTCGACAGCTGCGAGGACCCTGCGGAGGCTGCCGGCGGTGGACGGCATTCTTTACGTTTATGCGCACTCCGTCGAGGATGACACACTTTTGATTCAAGGAGATTGCCTTCATCTTCCTCGTCGAGGTGCCAGCAGTTCCGTGAATCTCCATCGTTGAATGGCGATGATTCGCCGAATCGGGGCTTGAGCGAAGTAGACTTTTGCGCAAGAGCGACCTCAATGACGAGACGCCCACGCGGGTCACGAAGCAAACAAAGAAGCGCGCATGGCACCGAGTTTGCGCTCAAGCTTGTCTGTTGTCGGTATAGAGAGTCTAGATATAAAAGACGGGGCAACCGCTCGATCGGGGTCACGCGGTGTGTGGGCCGCGTTTGCAAAACGAGCTGCCACATGCGAGGAGTCAAAACTCAAAAGCGTTCACCTTCTGCGAACGTGTCCGCCTCTCTGCCCAGTTTCCTCGCCACACTGGCCACGAGACAATCAAATGCAGGCGTACTTGCTGCTCTCTCTCTCTCTCAAATCTAGGCTCTCGCCGTCATCTCCGCCGCTTGGTTGTCGCTAGTGCTCCCAACACCCCTGTTGACATGCCACGACGGATTCTCTGCGTGCTATGCGGTAAAGCCGCTTTCCAGATAAGGAGCGGGGAGCAGACGACGTTGCAGAGATTGTCGCCGGCGGTCTTTCCAGCATCTGCAGCCTGTTCTGGGTGGCTTCTTGGCCGCGGCAGCAAAGTGTGGTGGTCCGAGAGTTAATAAACTTTCCGAATTTTATTCTTTTTTTAAATTATCGCAAAATTTCTCTTCGCTATATTCGTGGGAGCCACTCAATTTCTTTCGCTAAAAACAGACACAAATGCATTGAAAAAGGGCAAACGGGAATGGGAAGTTGCGATTGCTTCGCTGTAGCCGCTATTTCGTTATAGCCGTCTTGGTTATAACCGGTCTCGACAGTAGCTGATGTTTTGAAAATTTCAATGGGAAAATTGGGCCCACTTTCGGTACCTGGCACCCTTCAACTTCATGTATTCGAGAGCGCCGATGGCCGCCATTTTCCCATAGAAAGTTTCAGAAAATTGCTTATAACTTTTGAGTAAGATAATGGTTAGTTCTGAAACTTTGGCATGTGGTAAGGACCCCTAGGGCTACATTTGGGCGGAGAATGAGCCCCGAGCGTTCAATTATGCAGTTTATTTTTGCTATAAAAGAGACCCTGTACATTGTTTGGGAGGACTGTGCTATGCTGTGCTGTCAAAGCCGTGGACAGGAGAGAGGAAAGCTGCCTTGTAGGAATTTTGAGTGATGGGCGAGCCTCTGAGGGGCACAAAAGCGACCTCTGAGACAAACCAAAGAGGATAAGAGGGGAGTTGCTCCTTCCCCTCCTCTCATGAGGGCTGTCACATGCTTTGCCTTTGTTGCTCCGATATGCTCCAAACGGTAAAACCTTTCCATCTTAACCAAGCTACGGTGAAACGAAGCACCAAGCATTCGTGAGAGCGCCTCGGTTTTCAACCCGCTTAAATGAAATAGTGAATCGCAGCAAGCTGGAACCTTGGGAGAATGTGACGCTAGCGGTTCGGGTAGAATGCGAAAGTTTGAGCATGTGATGTTACCTGGATCAAAAGATATTCCTTTACGAGGTGATGTCCACTTAAGCCTACTAGTGTCCCAACAACAACCGAGATTGTGAACCCATGTGGGGTCTTTATGTTGGTGAAAAACACTTATCAACAAAAAGGAAGATATTGTTTTCTTTCTTGCTGCCAAGTTTTTTTTTTTTTTTGCTGGAATACAGAGTGCCCGCAATGTCATTCCTTGGTTTGGCAATAGTATTAGGCTTTGCTGAACGTCGGCTCATGGAGAAATTTCGTCTTTGGGTCTTTGGATCCAGGTAACGTCATGTGCTCAAACTTTCGTGTTCCATCGCGACCGCCAGCGTCGCATTCTTGCGCAGAGTTTCGGCGTTCTGCAATGCATTACGCGGGATGAAAAACACGGACTTCTTTTCTCCCGGATGGCCGCTGTATTGGTTGGCCAGAGGAATGAGCAGACGGGTTGCCGCTGGTCGCAGTGTGCCCGCCTGCAGTCCCTCCTGGAGCGCAACTGCTACGAGGCCTGGTGCTCGCTGGACGTGCTGACCTCCTCGTCTCAGAACGCCGGCGCGTCCAGCCCGAGCAGCTCGAGCACGACTCCCACGACACCGATGGCCGGCGTGCCAGTCTTCAGCTCGCAGGAGAGCCA
Source organism: Ixodes persulcatus (assembly GCA_013358835.2). Lineage (NCBI taxonomy): Eukaryota > Metazoa > Arthropoda > Arachnida > Ixodida > Ixodidae > Ixodes > Ixodes persulcatus. Next base: position 57,195 of record JABSTQ010010356.1, on the reverse strand, counting down.
GGGTCCGTTGGACGCATGCTTCAACCAGCCCGCACGGCCGCCCCCGCTCCTCCGAGTCCCGTCCTTCCAATTTTCCTCTAGCATGGACACTGTCGGCAAGTGCCTCTGGCAGATCCGCTCCTCTCTTCCTCCTGCCGGTGCTTGCATCTCAGAAAAAAAAAAAAAAAAAAGAAGCTTGTTTCATTGAGTTGTATTCCAAATAGATGGAGGGAAAAGACAAGCCGCTGATGCACGATCACACTGCACGCTGACCACGATGTCACGTGACCTCGTGGCATCACGCGAAGTCGCGGTGTCGTGTGGCATTTTAGTCCCGTATGATGTCACGGTGTCGCCAACGTTACTGGATTAGCTCAGTTGTGGTACCCCCCTCTCTTTTTCCAGTCCGTCTCTGGTCGTTTGAAGCACCATCTTGAGTTTCGTTTCAAAACTGTATTCCATAAAGTATTCCATAGAGTTCTCTAACCGAGTTGATCTAATAGTGTTGGATGTCGCATCCCGTGACACCGTGATGTTTAGCGGAGAAATGTTTCCTCTAAATTTAGCGGAAAAATTTTCCCGCTGAATTTAGTGGAGAAATGTTACCGCTAAATATAGTGAGAAAATTTCTCCGCTAGGTGTCACGGTGTCACGGGGTGCCGCATGACTGCGTTACATCAGCCACGACGACCCTGCGGGAAATGCACTCTGGGATCTGCTGCGAAACCTCGCCAATGACCGCTGTCGCCATATGAGAGGAGGAAATCCCTCTCGGGTTGTGCTTGCTGCGATGCCAGGGCTGGTTGAAACGTTTGAGTGTAATGGACTGCATTGCAACCGCTTGCGACGGGGGAGCACGCTGGCACACTGATGCCATCTCTCGGCTAAAGATTGTGGAAAACTATCTTATGGCGAATTCTACTGGGCGTTTTGGAGCGCGCCGGGATCAGTTGACCAGATCCGGAATGGAGCACACGATCCGAACGGAGTCGCGCCGCCTACGGATCCCCAGTGGAACATGATCACTGCTCCAGGATCGGCGGATGCCTTCCTGTCATTCACCTGCCCGGGAACCCCCTTTCCGTGGCCGCCGCGGTCGTTTCGAAGACATTTTCCCAATCGCGGCGCTAACACGTGTTCGACGCACGAGCGGCAGGAATGGCTCAGGAGCTTCTAGCAAAGATTGCCGGAATGCCGGAACCGGCTCGAGCAACCTGACGACGAACTCTTGTCAAGCAACAGCAGCAGTAAGGCGGGCGGTACAGGCGGCACCTCCCGAGCGGCCATTGCGAATTCTTCTGAGGCGAGATGCCCCGCGAGAAAGGAAGTCACGTGTGTGCGCCGAGGGCTGGCCCGGCTGGTTTCCGGTTGAATCCGCCGAAATCGTTGGAGCGACTTTTCTCGGATCCAGATCAAGATCTGGAGCGGGAGCTAATCCAAAACGACCTGTGGAACACGTCCGTCTCGATCCCGATCGCCCAGTGAAATATGATCGCTCCAGAAACGTCGATCCCGGCGCTCTCCATAACGGCCAGTGGAATTCACCATTAAAATCCCGTGCGAATGCCCTCCCCCAAGAGATTGTACCGTGACACGCGAATCTGCCGTTTCTGTGATCTGCAGCGTCTCTTCCCATGACGCGAGAGTTTGTAGATCGTTCCCACATTTTTTGTTTACGATCTGCACTCGCAATGTCAGTTCCCGCGATACACGAGTACTATATATGTAGTAGTTTCCCACTTGTTTATCGCACTGTGAAACGCGAGTTTGCCACGTCTGCAATCTGCAGTGCCCATTCTCGTGACGTGCTAGTTCGTGGTGGGTTCCCGCTTTTTCGTCCGCGATTTGCGTGCGCGAGATCAGTTCCCGTGACACTTCAGTTTGTAGCAGGTTCTCGGTAAAGCTCAGTGAATCTTCGATCTGCCGCGTCTGCAGTGCCTGTTTCCGTGACAGGAATTTGTAGCGAACTCTCGCGTGTTTATTGCACCATAAAAGGCAAACTTAATGCGTCCACAACCCGTGATATCGGTTTCCCGTCTCGCGTGGTTTGTAAAGGGGTCCCCGATGTTTATCGCTAATTTTTGTTATAGAATTTGGCCGTCGCATCTTGAAAGGTGGCTTACCCATATTTTTCACCATTTCTCTCTTCATTTGAGGTGGCATTCTTACGTGATTTTACGGTAATAGTTGCTGATAGGTGAGCAACCCGGAAGATGCTCTGCCTCGAGCTTTCTGGCTTTGCAACGCTTGGTTCCCGCGCAGCTAAATCCCAGAGGAGGGCGAGGAGAGCATGCCAGGCACAGACCTGCTACTAGGTGTCAGCGAGTATAGACTGGCGGTTTTGCAGTATTTGCGAGATAAATCTAATCTGAGAAATGGTCACTCGCAACATTATGACAATTATTTGGAGGTGAGAGAAGGATCCGGACAGATGGCAGCAATTTGTTGCGAGCGAAATAGACTGGTCGCGAGGAAACGTCCGAGGCCGCTTTCAGAATTGAAAATGCGAAAAGGTAGTAACTGCGCGCCCGTCTCCCTTGACCTTGCGCAGGCTCTCGAGACACCTTGCACGGAGCACATCTCGGTGTAAATGTCCTATCGTTTGCCCCCATCAACGTAATCCCTGCCTGGGTTTTCTAGGAGAAATTAAATCGAATACAGACGGCCATGACTCGATGGGCGTTGCTTCTAGCGAACCTGCTTTAGAAATTTGTAACAATGAGCACGTTGGTATAGTTCAGCTACAACGAGGGAAGAATAAACGAGGACTGGACGCGCCCTCGTTTGTGTTTTTTCCGCTTATGATAGCAGCCTCGAGAATGTGCGCTCGTTTGCTCTCGCCCTGGCTAACGTCTCTGGTGCACAATGAAAAGCGCACATGGAGTGTGGTTTGTGCTAGTGTCCTGTGCGGAATGTGTCCCGTACGCAGCACAGGCACGCGGCACGGAGTCCGTGCTCCTTGGTCTTTGTCGACATTATCGAGCGAAAGGTCATTTTTTAATCCGTAGATTCTCCTAATTCCAGAAACTAGGAAAGAGAGCTCTTATAAAGCATCGGTCAGTTGCCAGTTTTTTGGACGTGCCTTAAAGTTACCAAACGCATGTTTACACATTCCAATAGACCTTTTGCCAAATTATCTGAGCACAGAGGAGAACGCTGGGAACGTAGGCACGTGCGTTATATGCGCTCTCCTCATCGGCGAAAAAAACTTTCCAGTCAATAATCGCAATAAGGCATTGACGAATGTGCCTTTTGTTTTAGGGTTTTCCTTTGGAACAGTTGCTGCTGCAGATGCCAGTAAGTTCTAAAGCAACCTGTGTAGATGTACGTGCAAAATGTGCGTATTTTTTACCTAGTTACATAGATCCCAAGCTTTATGTCCAGATTTTTTACGAGCATGCTTCAGAAAGTCTTTCTTGTTTTCTGAGAATTAATTTCGTTGCAACACAAAATTTTTGCTCGCAGTATTTTTGGATCTAGAATATGGAACTGAATACTTTCGGGGTAGGATGCGTCATTAATCGGAAAGTGCAACGAGACTTAACATTTCTGGAAACTTTTACGTAGAAGTTTTTGTAAGTGGCAGTAACTTTAATGACTTCCTTCTAATTATCAGTCAATGAATTTTAATATGTGATAACCTTTTCTAAAATGATGCTAAAATTATAAGCATGTTTCTGTTGCACTCTCTACTATTTGTAGAATACTTAGTGCCGATATTGCTGATGAATAGAATACTTAGTGCCACTGCAACTTTGTATTTTGCCACAGCAACTTTGGATTTGTGGAGTACTTAGTGCCACAGCAACTGTGGCCCTAAACATTCTACAAATAGTAGAGAATGCAACAAAAACATGCTTAAAATTTTAGCGTCATTTTAGAAAAGGTTATCACTAGGGTTCTGCGTTTTCAGATAAATCCGATAAAATCTTAAAAACACTCGCTGGTAAAAATATTTCAAATTCAGATTTATTCGAAAAACTCAGAATTCCAAAACTCAGTTGCAAACAAAAGAAACTTCTTCCGGGACCCAAAGACGCTTTCTTCGTCCACTTTTTATTGTTTCCAAGTTGGTTGGTTCCACTTTGCTCTTTCCAAAGGCTTAAAAAGTAGTATGTCCTTGAACCCTCACTAAAAAAGGTGGGCATCCTTCACTCAACAATGGCCGAACCAAGGACGATTCCTAGCCAGTTCAAGTGGGGGCCTTCCTCCCGGATCCCTTTCTTTCTAAGACCTTCAGTCACCCTCCTGGGACCTCCCTTTGTTGCAGACCGAACCTTTGCACACATTCCCCTGTCGTCCTCGTTGACGGCAGAAATTCGAGATTCAGTCAGTTGCAATAATGGGGCTATTTGGGCCAGTTGCTTCATGATCAAAAACAAAAACCAAAGACAGGGAAAAGAAGTTGAATAACCACCTCCATATATTACAAGTTGTAACTAGATTTCAGTTTCATCACATATGATTGCAATATTGGCTGGCCAATGAAAGTGTAAGCCCATATGTGATTTTTTATATTACAAGTTGTAACAAGCATTCGTTTTTGCGACAAATGTTGTAAATATTGACTGAATAAAATTGTATCTGCCGTTACACTGTCCTTTATTGCTGCTCTCAAACATGAGCCTATTTGAAGTTGGATACCCTGAAATACTAAACACCCCTAAAACCTCGGAATTTCGAGTGTCGTAAACGAATGCTCCAAAAAACTCTGAATTTCGGGAAAAAAAATAAACTCCGAAAAACACCCCAGATTTTCCTTAAAAATAAACTTATAAAATGCAGAATCCTAGGTATCGCACATTCAATAGGCATTGTAAACAATGTCGGGCAGAAACATTTGTAATAAAGCCGATATCTTTTTGAGAACTATACTATATAGGGAAGAAACTGCTTTCATATTTGTGCTTGGCACCCAGAATTAGTCTGTATGAGATTTTGATGAGAAATGATGAGGAAATGTTTCCAGTGTCTCCCCCGATGCAAGTTGCGCAGGAAAACCAAATGATGAATTTGTTGTTGCAGACAGCGACAGCATGTCTGCGAAAGACAGCAACAAGAAGAACGAGTTTCGGAGGCAAGCACAGAGGGCGGAGCTGGTGCTGCTTGTCTTGTCGGAGACCTACATGCAGTCCAGGGCGTCCCAGCAGCAGGTCAGTCCCCGATTTGCACGGCCGCCGGGCCTTATTGCTTCACAAACACGCTGTGCCCTTCGACCGAAGCAAAGAATGCATTCAACGCATTCTTTAAACGTAGCTGTCGCGTCTCCTCGGATGTTCTTTAAAATGAAGAGATGTACCTCTAAGAAGCTTATAGCGCTGCCAAATGTAGGTATTGCGTCACTTGCCTGTCTGCCTGCCTGCCTAGGAATGGGGGTTGTATATTAGGGTAAGAACTGTGTTTTAGTGCAATAATGCAATAGGTGCAAAGCGTGTCATGCACGGTCACATTGTATGTGCAGCGTTAGAATTTAGGGGAAAATGATGCAGTGCCCCCAAAGAAGAGGTGCATGAATGGAGAAAAAGTTCTTCTTTTGCCACTTTTGCCATGTAATTCTGATAGAAAGTGCCGTTAGTTAAAAAAAACAACATTTTTATTGCAAAAAATCGTAAGGGTGCAGGCGAGCTGGCTGAATATTAACCATGTTGAATTAACCTGAGACTGGGGTAGAGAAGAAACGTCAAAACGTAGAAGGGACAGAAAATAGACAAGACGACGTCTCAAAAGACGTCGTCTTGTCTATATAGACAGGACGACGTCTTTATAGGACGACGTCTATATAGACAGGACGACGTCTCAAAAGACGTCGTCCTGTCTATTTTTCTATCCCCTCTACGTTTTGATGTTTCTTCTCTACCCCAGTCTCAGGTTAATTCAACATGATTTTTATTGCATTTGAGACAATGTCTAAGCCAGTCCATTTCTGTATTTTGCAGGCGTGCTACTGTTTGCTCCGCAAGAAGGTGGTGGTTGTTTCATGCACGGACAAAGAGGTACCAGTCTCCTTGCAGAAACGGTTGCAGTTTGCATCGCTCGTCGTCAAGGCAAGTGCTGAAATTGCAACAATACTCCTTTAGTGTTGTATAGTGGAGACATTGGTACTTTAAATAAAGTACACACTTAGAGTTAATGTTTTGTCAAGTACAATTAGCATCACAATTGTGCATTACTTGAGCTCCCGAGTCGATAGTTTTTTAATAAAATTTTCGGGAAATATAAAGGTGTTGAACACCTCGTGAAATTTGGCTGATGTGGTTGTGAATTGTGCGAGTCCCCATTATGTTTTCGCGCATGAAACTTTGTTGCGCAGCTGCTTCTGAATGCCTCGAGGCTCGAGAAAAGAGATATCTGCGTGTTTTTAAAGTTTGTAAATTTGACAACCCAAATGAAAGGTTACGCTACAATATTAATTATTCCAGGATATGAAAGCCTGCGGTAACAGCAGAAATTTTCATCATCCAAGTCCCTTCATTGTAAGGGTAAAGTGCGAAAAATCAAACTTGCGAAATTGAATGTGGGCCGTAGCACCGAACCTGCACGTTGTACGGGTTATTTGTGTGTGGTTCCGTAAAACTCGCTTAGATTTTAGCGGGGTGGAAAGTTACACCTCTGTCAGAACACACCTGTCATACCTGCAGGTCTAGACTCGGACAGAAGGAAGTGGATGTAGTTGGGCACTCCAACCGAGACTCTCAAACAAGGTGCATGCCAATTTGTGCAAAGATCGGCAGCTGACTGCGTCGAGGGTTGCAACTACAGTAATCCCTCACTAACTCAAACTCGGCTATCTCAAAATATTAGTTGAGTTGAAAGATTTCCTTGTCATGGAATAGGCACAATATACTCAGCAGTTATCTCGAAAAGATTTTAGGATCGACCTCGGATATCTAAAAATATTAACGACAAATATAAAGAAAAAAAAAGAACAGGGGGCACAGCAAACAATGAACTGGTGGCCTAAACATTGGTTGACGAAAAAACAAACCAAGAACACCCCCCCCCCCCCCCAAAAAAAAAAAAGAAGAAAATTGTGTATTATTGTGGGTGTGCAGCAACGTGCGAAACGTATTTAAAAAAAAAAAAAGTTGCGTATCATGAGCTCAGCAATGCACGGAGCAGCGTGCGCCTCGCGCGCCTCAAGGGCGTTTGTTGTCGTACTTTTTTTCACACCGATACGGCTTGGCGGTTGGCTTGTTTGGATTGGCTTGGTTTGGCAGCGCTACTTAAATACTGAAAGGTAACGCTGTACGGCTTTTTTTTCTCTCTAGCTGCGCGTCATTATCATCATCATTGTTGTTTCCATTTTGCTTTGTTCATTCGCCATTCCAGTCGTGAACTTGCGCCTCTCATCTCGACTCGGTGAATCGTGTTTTTGGACTACGCTGGCTTGGACGTCATTGCCCCATCTGTTCTTCCGCCACCGCGATCTGTTGCTAAGAAGCGCAGAAAGTACTCGACCATAACATTAGAAAAGAAGGCAGCGATTCTCAAGCTAACAGAAAGTTGCCGAACGCAAACGGAGGCGTAACCTAAAACAAGGCACGCAGGCGTAACCTGAAGGAAGGCACTATTTACGGCTTTTTAAAGCCCGCTTAGACATAATAAAGGCGAGTTTTTTAATCTGTTGATTTTTCGGACTGCTGTATTATTCACACGTTTTTTCGGTCCCTGCAAAGTCCGAGAAATGGGATGGCGACTGTATGCGACCCTAGTTTTACATTTTATAACCTTGTTTTTGCACTTAGTTTTACATTCATCCCTCTCTCCTTCTGGGGAATTGATTTTTCTTGCACAGCGTGGGGAACTGTCAAGGTGCCGAAAAAGCAACGGGAATGTCGTAACGTTCTGCAACTCTCTTCAAGTTGTGAGAGATCGCGTGAATGTAAGGAATTACTGCAGGCTTTATTTTCCAGCGTTCACGAGCATTCCTCTTAGTGCTTCTATATTTTTTCTTTAGGCCCTCCGCAGCTTCTACTTAGGGCTTCCACGGAAAACCTGCATTCAACAGCCGATCAAGTTGTCTGAGAAAGCTCCTGCCCATTTCATGGGGGCAGCTTTTTTCAATGCAGCTCCTAGGCACGATGAGGCAATAGCTCGTTTAACCAACTTGGTGTGTGCAGAACTGAAAGGAAGCACACCTCTCTTAGAGCGGGGTTTGTAGCCCCAGCAGACCTTGTCGCCAAGAATTTAAGTTTTAAATCCAAGAACCCAAAGCAGTACACAAACAAGTCTTCTGAGAACAAGTCCTTCAAGTTATCCACCATCTTGTCCGTGACCTCATTATGTGGGCAGACGATGACGAGATAATCGTTGGCTTATCTGAAAATCTTAAAAGCCTCTTCACTCCTGAGCCTCTCAATGATGGTTTTGTCTCAGTGAGCTAAGAAACTTTCCCACGGGACGGGGGCGACACGCGAACCATTGCAGATACCTTGGTTTTGCAAAAAAAAAACTTCACCACCAAAGGAGACAAAAGCATGCTCAGGATAAAAGGACAATAGTTCGTTGAAGCCCCCCACACTCAGCCCGTACAAACTCCGGAAGGCAATTTTCCCATTACTTTTAATACAATTCCTTACTGCGCTAAAAGGGGCTGGGTGGGGGACAGAACAGAAGAGGTCCTTAACGTTGTGGTCGGTTTGCCTTGCTGCATACCCGACCCGGAGGAATAACACGGAGCCAACGGTTTCAACAACAAGAAACTACATTTAATGAGACATAGACAAGACGAATTAACATTGTTACCAACGGCGGCTGAGTGCAGTCAGCGACTCCCTGTGCGCCGCCTCTGATCTGCCTTATCAAGGCGGCGCATCCGATGTGTGCGTGGCTGGCGTGGCGTCGCCGCCACGCGGGAAAAGTTTGGCACCTTTGACCCGCAGTCGGGCAACTGGGCTGGGAAACCGCCAGGGTGCCCACACTTCCCCTCCCTCAAGCTTCGTCCGGCATGGCGATGACGGAGACGTTGTTGTGGGTGTCAGGGGGTGGATGACGCTGCTGGGTGGACTGGCGTTGCAAGTCCGGCCCGCGCCTGCTGAATGAGCGTGATGGCCTGTTGGTTGACGCGCGCTATGCGCTCGGCGTCCGCTCTCTCCCCCGCTCCTTGGCCACATGCTGCTCTTTCTGCAGCGGCTCGGTCAGCTCCAGCTTGTCGCTTGAGCTCCTTGCTCTTGATCAGGGCTCGGCTGGCGGCCACCACGTTGCTCTGGACCGTCTCCAGCAGGTGGCTGCTCTCCATGTGGTCCTCCATAGAAAAACAAGGAAGCAGACGACAAGGGGCTCAGTTGAGTGTTGAGCCTGACGTTATCTTCGCACCCCTTCCAGAAAGTTTGAAATAACGGATCTGAGGTGGGCACACAATCTTCTCCCCCCTCTCTTGAAAAAGGGGCAGATCCGTGGAAGTAGAAAACTACCCCCAAAATGCGAGAAAGACGAAGCTGAGGAGACAAAAAAAAATGACCGCATCTCCACGTGGTGAATGATGTTGCTTGGGGCGAAGCTCTGGTGGTGCTTGTCTGCGTAGACGCCGAGCCGCAGCATGCCGAGCCTTTTCATTCATGTCAGTAGGAGAATGTGTGGTTTCTTCTTTTTCTTTTTTTAAGCAGACAGATGGGATGGCATCTCAGAACCCCCTACTCTTTTTTTTCTTCTTTTTCTTTGAGCCTTTTCATTCATGTCAGTAGGAGAATGTGTGGTTTTCTTCTTTTTCTTTTTTTAAGCAGACAGATGGGATGGCATCTCAGAACCCCCTACTCTTTTTTTTCTTCTTTTTTTTTGAGCCTTTTCATTCATGTCAGTAGGAGAATGTGTGGTTTTCTTCTTTTTCTTTTTTTAAGCAGACAGATGGGATGGCATCTCAGAACCCCCTACTCTTTTTTTTCTTCTTTTTCTTTGAGCCTTTTCATTCATGTCAGTAGGAGAATGTGTGGTTTTCTTCTTTTTCTTTTTTTAAGCAGACAGATGGGATGGCATCTCAGAACCCCCTACTCTTTTTTTTCTTCTTTTTCTTTGAGCCTTTTCATTCATGTCAGTAGGAGAATGTGTGGTTTTCTTCTTTTTCTTTTTTTAAGCAGACAGATGGGATGGCATCTCAGAACCCCCTACTCTTTTTTTTCTTCTTTTTCGTTTTTCATAATTTTTGTCATCTTTTTTTTTCCAATTTTTTTTTTGCCCTACACGAGCACGTAAGCATGTGTTCACGTGCTCGTGAGCACGTGATGTCACGAGCAGAAGCACGAGCACCCGACGCCGGCCTACGGCGGACAGACATACGGACATGGCTAGCCCCTAAGGAGCTTCGCCCCTAAAAAAGGTTCCTCTCTCTTTGGTGTCACCGACGTCGCAGGTTATACCGCCGCCTTGGTGGAGACAAGGGGATTTCCGGAACGGGACTGCCGTCAGTGTCGTTCCGGTCCTGCGAGGAATCTTCGTCTCCTGCTTAAAAAAATTGTTTAAGGTCGGTGACATGAACAGGTCTGGTTTCCTCACTAGACTGACAGTGAACTACGTAGTTTGTAAGTGAGTGATGAGCACTTTTCACGCACGCGAAACGGACCTTCCCACCTGTTGGCGAGGGAGGCCGCGAAGCCTCTTGCGGCGTCACTCAGTGGGTGAGTACGCCGGAGTAGAAAATCTCCCACCTCAAACTGCAAGTCACGTCGCCCCTGGTTGTACTGATCTGCCTACTGCACTCGGGCGACGTCAAGATTTTCTCGGGCCTCTCGTAGGTTATCAGAGAAGCGCTTTCGCAGGTCCTCTGCGAACTTCACGTAGGGGCGAAGCCTTCCCCCAGACTCTGTAGAAAGGAGACCGTTAAAAAGCGGGAACGCAAGCTCCTTGCCGAAATTCAATTGGGCAGGAGTGAGGCCCGTTGACCGATTAGTGATCGTACGGGTTGCGAATGCCAGCTCAGGCAGTTTCGCGTCCCAGTCCTTGTGGCGCTCTGTGTAGGCCACTAACATCATCTGAAGGTTCCGATTTACCCTTTCCGTAATGTTTGCTTGTGGGTGGTACAGGGAAGTTCTTTTGTGCTTAATTCCCAGCACCGCGCAAGCGTCCACGAACACCTTACTCGTTAGGTAGGAGGCATTATCGCTTACAAGCTTTGCAGGAAAGCCAAACCTAGCGAATGTTTCAAGCAGACACTCCCAGGTTCCTCTAGATCCTCTCGAAAAGGCGTCGCACCTCTCTCTACACCCTTCTTTTAAATATCCAATCGCTTCCTCTGAGTTGCGAACCAAAAAGTTATCTTGCAGTTTCAGATTAGATAGGTGGGTTTTGAGGAAGTTGGAGACCTGTACCTGCCACGTATCCCTTTCCGTCACAATTGCCCCAAAACGAAACGTCTGCTTTGTGCTTTTTTGCCGGAAAGATCATGTCCAGGGATAGTTTTTTTTTTTTTCCTAGATAGCCCCTTTTTCTCTAAAACAGGAAGGGCTAGATCGCCACACAGTTCCTTCGTCCCCACATTCACCTTGTTCAGGGAGCTTGGCTTTGCAGGCTTGAGTGTTGAGAACGGCTTGCTTGGCTTTTTTCTCGTACACGTCCTGTGGAAGGACGACGAAGCCGCCTTTCCCGTCGAATGGGAGTGGCTCGAAATTGTTGGTTTTAAAGTGATCAGCGATTGCTGAAATCTTTGGGCACTTCGCATGTTGGCCAGCGGTGCGGCAAAGCACATCCACTCCATGAGCGATGCGCCGTTCCTTGTATTGGAATGATACCTCATCAGCCAACCTTCTGACCAGTGAAAGTTTCTCCAATGGCGGTAGTCTCGGTTCCACAGCGAACTTCGGCCCTCCGTCCAGCGTAGCCTTCAAGATGTCCGGCACAGACGCTCGACCAAAGACGGTGACTCCCCCCTGCTTCCTTCTGGTTGGTCGTTTTCTGGGCAGCCGGGCCAGCTGTTGGCTACCGCAGGAACTCAGTCGCATCCTTGGCACACTACACAGCTGCTCGTTCTTGACACTCCCTGATGCGCAACACCTTGACGCGATCCCTGAACATTTCCACTTGTTTCCATGTTTCGGACCTGATGAGCTTGCACATACAGTAATCTCTCGTAACGAAATCACTTTTTTCGAATTATCGCCTTTATCGAAGTTCAACATGGTCCCGACCGAAATGCACACATTTCAGCTGAATTATTGAAAGTGTATCGGCGAACGACCACGTTTATTACGAAGGCTGCGGTGCCGAAAGCACGCAAGCCTACACGGAGGCGCACGGAGACCTTTGCATTTTCACCCCCTTCTCCAGCGAGGCAAACTGGGAAAAGGGAGTAAACGTTTGATGAAGGGCAGAGTACACAGATCTGGCAGAGCCCCGCTTCCGATGCCGATGCTCCGACGCAGCCAGGGAGCAGCGTGAACGTTCCGACGCCACTCACGGCGCCCGCGCTGCCGGCTCCTGTCGGAATGGGGTCAAGGGAGCTATGGAGCTTCGCGCACCCGTGCGTTGATGGGAGATTGGGAGTGCCTACCGAATGTCGCTTAGATCTGCGAGGTTGAGAAAAGTGGCCGGACCAAGTCCGAAATCGCCAAGGAATTCGACATTCCAGCATCGGCTGTTCGACACTTTCCACCATTTTGCAGAACAAGCGAGGCATATTGGATGGGTTCAAGAAGTTTCTCATGCAGGAGAAAGCGTGCCAGCGACCCCAACATGAAAGATCGCCGACTGCTTCGCGCATGTCAGATTTTCTCTCGCGAGCATGCTTGCCGAGCCGGCGCACGATTTCCATAGCTGCAAGGATCTCTACAGGAGTTTATGAAAACATGTCGGCAAAGCCACCGAGGATAACCTTGATTCGTTGGCGCTTGTCGATACGGACGTGTTTCCGTTGTTGCTCCTGCCACGGATGCTGCGATCGTAGACCTTGCCTGCGGCCAGGGTAAACACCAAGCAACGTCGGAGGGGCACCTCAGGAAACGCCGACGACTGCTTTGAAACAAAGTGGAGTGCAGCGGCGGTGACAGTGTTCTCACGATACCTGGAGCAGTTCGAGGAGAACTGATACCCGGATAAAATTATCGGCAAACTCCGCCTAATTATTTTTTTACTCGATAAACCTGCCGCGAGATGTTCATAACCAAGGTTTGTTTCATTAAATATACGGTCAGAGTGTTCTGCAGTGTCCAGCTTCAAGGCTGCTGGCACTGTTTTTTTGGCTGTATCGCTTTTATCGAATTACCGCTTCAATAAAACTTTTTTGCCATCCCGTTGACTTTGTTATAACGAAGTCAGCGGGACGGCAAAAACATTTGGTATAGTCAGTAATTTGATAAAAGCGATAGAGCCAAAAAAACAGTGGCAGCAGGCCCTCTAGGTAAACGGGAACACTACGGAACGCTGTTAATTTTTGAAGCTTCTTTTTTCTTCTCGTTGAAAATAAATCAGTCGGGATTCAGTGCTCTTTCATTCTACCCATCTTTTCTCTTCCTCCGTGTTTTGTGCGCTGTTTTAACATGTGGAAAGGGTGGGAGGAGCTTCCACTTTACTCTTAACCGTGAGCGACTACAGCTTATCTATCTTTGTTTTAGTAAAGGGATCCCGTACAATGTTTCCGTAATCAAGTTAGGTCTACATGTCTATGCAAAGACAAGGTAGGGAACTTGACCAAGGTTGTACTTCTGTTCTGCTTGCAGTACGAGTCGGACAGCTGGGAAAGTCGGCTGCTGGAACAGATGAAGAAAGTGCTGAAGCAGCCCGAGAAGCGGGTCTTCGAGACCCTGACGGAGGACACCACGTTTCTGGTGCGCTTTGACTGGGCTTTGATCGACTGGGGCCACTAGACGAGCTACACATCCAGTATCGGCCCCCCGGCTTTCTTGCGGGCGCCACCATTCTGCTGCTTAGTGCAGGCCGGGCGCAGTTGGCTACCCTGGCGATGCGAAAATGCCACTTCTCGAGCTTTAGATACCGAGTGGGGAAGCTCGGGCGATGTCGTTTTGCTACGTCGCAGACTGCTCTAACATTTCTGAAATTGCGGGATAAGCCTTTCCTGCAATTTCAGGTAAAGCTTGGGATGACTGGAAACAATGGTTTGAATGCACCAAGATCACCTTCATGGCCTGTTGATAGTTACAGAAATGTATTGGATCGAGCAGGAGGAATCAGTTTTTTTCCGTTGTTTTTAGGCTAGGTGGTGCAAGCTACCGCCGGTTACAAAGGGTACAGCCATTATTATCCATCTGTACGGTGGCTGAGGTGTCGTTGCTTTTAGCGTAGCTTACTTAGTGGCTCTAGGATCAACTGTGCTCTTTAGAAGTCTCTTTTTCTAGAAACTGCGGGTGTCCGGCCTAGGAAGTTTTTCTGCCGCAGGTGTCACTGTGTGACCAACTTTAACCATGTTAGATTTATTTATTTGAGATACTCCGGCTTTTCTCAAGCCTTGGCAGGTTACACATTAAAAAAAAAAAAATAGACTGACTGAAATTCAAGACTCTAAAAATTAAAAAAAAAAAATACAGCGCCGCACGCAGAAACAAAAAAAAATTGACAGCATCTCCACGTGTTGAATGATGTTGATTGGGGCGAAGCTCTGGTGGTGCTTGTCTGCGTAGACACTGAGCCGCAGCATGCCGAGCCTTTCGTTCGTTTTCATTCATGTCAGAAAGAGAATGTGTGGTATGGAACATGGTTATATACGCATTTGAGCATTTGACCGCAGCGCCCTCTCGTCTATAAACGTTGAGCCAATGCATGCAAAGTTTTATTATATACGCATTTGACCGCAGCGCCCTCTCCTGTATAGACGTTGAGCGGCTACATGCAACGTTTCATCCATGACATCCCCAGCTCTTGAGTTATTACCACATCTCGGAGCCCCCTACTCGTCCCGCAGTTGTGGCCGAGTGGTTAAGGCGATGGACTAGAAATCCATTGGGGTCTCCCCGCACAGGTTCGAATCCTGTCGACTGCGCAAACTTTTTTTTCTTTTTTTAAGAAGACAGATGGGATGGCAATCGATCTGAGCACGGATGGACGGACGGACAGACAGACGGACAAGGCTAGACCCTAAGGAGCTTCGCCCCTAAAACAATCTGCGGCTGTATGAGCTTTTTACGAAGCGGAAGTATGGAATGA
This sequence comes from Ixodes persulcatus, assembly GCA_013358835.2. NCBI lineage: Eukaryota > Metazoa > Arthropoda > Arachnida > Ixodida > Ixodidae > Ixodes > Ixodes persulcatus. The sequence goes on along the minus strand of JABSTQ010010356.1, from coordinate 42,132 downwards.
CAGGATGCAGCAAATATAGGAGCAAAAAAGGGGGATCGGTAGCCGACCCCTTTGATGCACCGCAGCTGGGAGGGCTTAGAGCGAAAGCCAGCACTGCAGAACCCACAGACCCCTCTGCCCGTTTGGATCCGGATGAGCGTCATACTGGTGTGCATATCGCTACTGCATGGTGTACATTCGAGCCCCCAGGCTAGCAGTGGTACCGGCTTGATCCCCCCGAAACAAACGACCGTGCCGCCCTCGAAACACGCCCGCACCAGAATTATTATTGTTGAAAGCGGAAAACACGTAGCGACATAGTGTAGAAATTGCAGGTACCGCCGGGCACGAACGAAATGTGAGTGGTGGGACGTTCTATACGTGCCGTGCTCCCTAGAGAGCCCCGGGAACTGGTGAAACTAGGAGAGGGGGGCTGCGAGGGTGAGCGCCTACTGGGACATGCAATCCCTCGCAGCCGCCTTCCCCAGTCTACAATTTTATAAGTCCCTGGGGAGCTCCGGGTGGTACGGCGGGCATTGGAGCTCGCATGCTCCGCCATTAGCATTGCGTTTCGAGCCCGACAGTACACTCTATTGTCGCGTTTATTGCGGTGAGGTTTGCATTACACACGTTCGTTTTGGGCGAAATAGTCGTTTGGCTTTCAGGAGGCAAGGCTGAGAACGCAGCTTCCGGGGGCAGACTTCAAGGTGTACGTGACCGGGAGCACTCGGGTCACGAGCAAGCGCTCCGAGAGCATCTGCTGGTTAGTGTCTTCCTGGGACAGCACTCTCTTCGCACAAAAATAAATACTGGAACATTCATTAAAGCACCCCTGAAAAGAAAAAAAGAAAGTTTTTTGAAACAGTCTGGGGTAGGACACGCGTGTCAAAAAAGTAATCTTGCGCGAAAAAATGTATTTTTTAGAGTAATATTGACGGTGCAAGACGCGATTTTGACGGTAGTCACCTCCTTCCCACTTGTTTCTCTCTCTTGGCATTTCGGACACATGGAGGAGAGGTGGATCGGCTTCGCCTTCAGGTTGAGGACGAAAGAGCGAATGACCGTTTCGTGACGTCATGGACTTTGTGCCCAGAATTTCAAATAAAGCTCTCACTGTCAGTATTGCTCTAAAGAAAATTTTGTTTTTTTGCGTAAAATTTATTTTTTTGACACACGTGTCCCAACCATGATTGTCTAACAAAAAACTTTTTTTTCTTTTCAGGGGCCCTTTAAAGGGACACTGACAGGGTATTTATGCTCGCCGAGGTTTTTAGTTGTACGTGACATGAGAGCCCAGCTACCCAGAGCAGAATTTGCGGCTCGAATTTCGGTTTCTTTCCGCCTGAAAACCGCGGATCGAGAACTGGCCGGTTTGAGTTGCACTCACTCTCTTCTCCGTGGCTACGTGCCGTTTTCTATGGTTTCGACGCGACCACCAAATTTAATCAAAGTCGTGGGTCATTGAAGGCACACAGTCGATATTAAAAATAGAAAAAAATATGAAACCCATTTTTTGTGGCTTCCAAAAAGCTGCAAATACGTTGATTAAAAAGAAAAAGGTAGCACAGACAACCGGAAGCATTTTGTGCGTTCACTGCATAATTCTCAGCATGGCGTCGTTTCGCGTATCGTGGGACTAGCGGATGGCAGCAGACGACGGGCGTGGGACCTCTACTTCAGAACTGTCGTTCACGGTACCAGGCAAATTCTGTCTTCCTTCGAAAGAGAAACTTTGGACCGATCAAAAGAACTGATATTCATCCCGTACGACACGCCCGACCAGCAAGCCGATTGCACGAAGACGTCGCCGAGCCGTCGTCCCTTCTCGTCGCTGAAGACATCGCTCGCTCAAATGTGAAGCACGAAGTGCGTACTTCGAGTTGAATACGCACGCGTACGGTTTCTTTACGAGGTGCGAATGTGGCCTGTGCGTGGTGCTGCCCGACTTCAAGCCGGGAGTGCATGTAATGAAGGGAAATCGGCAGCAAACTTCCGACATACAGTCTACCCGTTGCATTACTACGCATGATAGAGTTTCTTCCATAGCTCAGTGGAAAGACGTCCGCTTCACACGCAGAGGGCACGGGTTCGATCCCTGGTATGGCTGTACCTTTTTTTTTGTTTTTGTCAAGCATTTTGCGATGTTTACATTTCTTTTTTTACAATTATCACTGAAAAAAAACAATTGTTGCGGACGATACGTCACCGAACTGAATGGTATGCGATTCCATTTTTGACACCTGCGAACTCAATGTAGTCACTTTCCACAAAATGCAAGGAGCATATGAATCGGGTAGCGTCCGCTTTCCGAGCTTCGCGTAACTGTTCTACAGGAATTGCAGCCAGCCATTGATCCCGACCCGTTGATCTTTCGGAAACTTGTGCACTCTGCCGCACAATGCCACTTTCAGATGCAGGACATGTGAGGCAACTCTTCACGCAAGATCTTGGGAGTATTCTTTTCGGAGCCGATGACGGGAATCCACCACGGGCACTCACTGCTAATTGCCAACACTTAAATGTACAAAACAACTCATCTTGAAGTACAGAACAGCGAGCGGAACAAGCATAACTGCAAAGGAATCGCACTGCGAACAAACACATTTCGTCTGCTACGTGCGGAGAGAAAACAAACAAAAAAAAACCTGCACGGTTGGGTGTAGCCATGTGACTTCCGCCACTCATTCTATCCTCTCCACTTCTCTGTGCGGTGCGGGAGTTTCGGTTTCGAGCAGTTGCGTTTTTTGGCTTTATTAAAAAATATGTGACTCTGTAGCAAAATATTAATTGGGTAGTATTCCGACGCCATCATGAATCGCCTGACGAAAAAGGAAAAAAAACCTTTTGGGGGGTGTCAGTGTCCCTTTAAGGGCCCTCGGAGGCATCTGCGGTCCACAAAGCACTGGACCGCTGGTCAAGCCGAGCCATAAACATTTTTTTTATTGATTCTAGGCTGTTTTACGAAGCTAAATAGACCAAACCATGTGCGCCGAGTGATCAGGGTTGATTATTTTTTGTTTTAGAGCTTCCAAGTTCGTTTGCACGCATTTGGTTTTTTCCCCATTTACCCTTTCGTCATTGTAGCCGTGCCCCCATCACTTCCGCCGATCGAGAAGGGTCCCCAAACACCATTGTCCTTTCTGGCAGAGGGTATTTAATGCCCTTTCCGTCCGAGGTTTGCCGTAAGCTCTGGCGGTTGTCGGGAGCCGATGGGAACGTCGAGTGGTGTGGATACCCCCGTGTGACAAGGTGCGACGTGATTTGCAGCGCCATAGGCCAGGAGCTGGCACTGCTCAAGTTTGTGAGCCTGTGCACCTGCGGCTTCTATGGCGTCGAAGAGCTGGTGGCCAGGAGCTTCAGCGAGGAGCGCTCTCTCACGGAGAAGCCCTGCCCGCGCGTCTTTCACGTCGTGCCCGAGAGGGATAAGAAGGTAGGCTCTTGCTCTTTCTATCCATAAATGTATTTATATTTGACTTTCTATATTCAGATAGAGGTATATGGAACTCACTACAGTTGAACCCGGATATATCGAATTCAAAGGGGATCGTAAAATAGTTCGATAGAGCGATAATTTAATATACAAAACTATGTTAACTTAAGCTCCAGTTGAAATTTCCGCGCGTCTCTGCTAATACCGAAGGCCGCGACAAACGGGACCTTACCAAATAGAGCCTTTAAGAGCCGATAAATACAGTAGAGTTTAGTTGGTGAAGATCACAAACACCGCCGCGTTTACACGACCGACGGTGTTTGCGATCGTTTGCGCCTAGCCACGACCTCGACACAGCGCCGGCAACAAAACAAGAAAATAATTAAAAAAAAAAAAACAAGCAAGCTGCAAAAAAAAAAGCTTGATTCATAAAATAAAGTTAAGCAAGCAAAAAAAAAAAAGAAACCTCACTAAATTCAGGCAGCAAAAAAGGCAAAAATTAAAAAAAAAAAAACAGGCAAAGTAAAAACGGGGAAAGAAAAAGGTAAACTAAGATAAGGGGTTCAAAGTGTGATTGCTCAACCATTGTTGTCAACACACTCAACTTGACACAATTTTTTTTGACTCATTTTATTTTGGGGTTAAGGAGTCGCGCAGCTACAGCTGTGTTCTGTTCGGGGAAAGAGCGCACGCCACCGTTCCCACAGCGACCACTCCCTGCCCTCCCTACGCGCAGCGCGCGCCCTTCCCCTTGCTCTTGCCACCCTCCACTTTTTTTCTTTTGTTTACAACTTATCTTTCGCTACGTATTCCCGTGCGATTCCTGTGCGCGTATGCTGGCTTGGTGGTCTGCCAGCCCCGCAACGCGAAATATGTGCTTGCCGCCTGTGCAATCCGACTGCGGGAGAAGCCACGGGCGGCCATTTTAGTTCGCTATATTGATTGTTCCCACCATGGGAGTTTGATACAGAAAAACAATGCTCCTATACTATTACTTGTGATTTCCAAGAAGATGTTTGCACTGTTCGATATAAACAATAATTTGAAGTAATATCCAAACTTTCTGCTCTAAACCTGGATTCCCTCACACTCTCTTGGTTACGTAACTTTTTAACCCTTAGACAGCAATTTACTGTGGTTGGCAACTTTCACTCTACGACTACCGATGTAACCTCTGGTGTCCCACAGGGCACAGTCCTTGGGCCCCTTCTTTTTCTGATTTACATCAACGATCTTCCAAACACCTTGTCATCTACAATCCGGCTTTCCGCTGACGATTGTGTGTTGTATAGAAAAATTAACAACCAAACTGACCATGACATCCTACAAAGTGATATTAACAAGGTCCTCGACTGGTGTGTAAAATGGGAAATGCAACTAAACGTAAATAAATGTAATCTGGTTTCATTCACTAGGAAACGCTCAGTCTCATCTTTCTGTTATGCCCTAAATAACGCTTCTCTACCTGCTGTCTCATCTTACAAGTACCTCGGCGTGCATCTGACCTCGAATCTGTCTTGGGTCACCCACATTAACATTACAACTGCTGAATCGTCACGTACCGTATTTACTCGCATAATGAACGCACTTTTTTTCCCGAAAAATCAATGCAAAGTTAGGGGGGGCGTTCATTACGCGAAAAAAAAATTTTTGCGTCCGTATTTACTCGGATAATGAACGGACCTTTTATCGGAAAGATCGATGTAACTTCTTACCTCTTTGAGCGCGGCGTGCGACTCCAAAACCAAACTGCGATGCGCAAAAGAAAAAAAAAGAATGCTCCTTTCCATGTTTTTTTTTTCTTGCTTCCGTGTTTTCTTTTTTTTCCGCGTTTCGCAAGTTGCAGTGATGGAAGTGCTGCGCCAATTGCGCCAAATTGCGCCAAGGACGCAATCCTGCTACATGTAGCGCCAAATCGTCATTTTACCGAAGAATTGCGCCATGCCTGCGCCGAGATGAGATGTAGCAATAAAAAATAAAAATTTAAGTCTTATCAGAGCGCGTGGCGGTACCGCGGTATTTTCCGCGCCGCAAACCGAAACTGCGAGGGCGCATTATCATCATCATAATAAAGGAACAACGTTAGCAACATCTGAGACCAAAGCCGCAGAGGCTAAGCGAAGAACCATCCCACTGAGCAGCCTATTAAAAAAAAAAAAAATAGGCCGAGCTTGTGGATGTTTTCAATCTTGGCCCGCCCTGTTCCCTTGCGCTAGCTACCAGAGAAGTCAAAGCTAGCGCGAGCCCAATGCTCTGTGCATTCCTGACTCGCGCGTGGGCTCGTGCAGTGTGGGCACCGTTACGGGCTCCATGCGCGCGCTTGTAGCTTCGGCTGCGCTGGCACCGAAGCTGAAACGAAGTATTAGCGGCGAGATGTTTTGGTGGCGCCCTCCTATGGTTCCCCCTTGTGACGTCATTACCTTGCAAACAACAAGTTCGATGGTGTTTGTGAATAGCATGGTGGAAGCTTGAAATCATTGCGCTCTCAAAGGAACACTGCCAACACCGTCAAAATTAAAGTTCTTTCATTCCTCTTATTTCCGTCGATGATAAACCCTTTCCTGACGTCATAGTCAGCGCTCGGCCAATCGTGGAGGGCCGACCACAGCGACGCTTTCGGTCGCGCACGTCGCCAATAGTTGAGTTGCACTAAACTCTGAATGTAGTGCTGGTAAAGCCTCACCGTCCTTTTCGGAGCACAAAGCACTGCGCGACTGCGGTGTCTGTTCCGCGGGTGTCGCTTCTCTGCAGCGCGTCGGTGCATGCCAAGGAGCGCACTCAACGGGTTAACTCGCCGTTATCCGATCGTGACTTCGCCAGCACATCGAAAATGAATCGGAATTTTTGAAGCGAATATCAGATACCGCAATATTTGAAGCTGCTGCCTGAAAGACAACTCTAATCTGATTCCACAATAGTGAGGGTCGTTAGATGCTGCTGCAGATACCTTAAAAGAAGTGCAGGCTGATAAAACTAAATATCCTGTACCATCAGAACTCAGTGTGACATATTTAATTGTATTTTTTTATCTGACGAGCAGATAAACTTTGTTTTAAAAAAAATTGTTTTTTTTTGTGTTTACTTTGTTGAATTTTATATATTCTGTCTTAAAAAGGCGACAGGCGCTGTGTTCCAATAATAGAGATGGGCTTTATATAGCAATGCAGCATTATTTCATTATCAAGTAATATGCCAACATATGCCGGACCCTGCTCCAAAAGGGCCACCTGCTCCAAAACAACATTTTGCCTGCTACAAGGCCTGCTCCAAAAGGTAAAATGGCACTTCCATCACTGAAGTTGTTTTGTTTGCCTATGCATTCGCGACCTCGTTGCACTAGGATAGAAAAGTGCGTTCATTTCGAGGGCTTCTCGCTTTCCAAAGTGCGAGGAGAAGGCGAGGGCAGGAGGCCTTCATTATGTGCGCTTTGCTTAGGCCAGGGCTTCTCCACTTTTCTTTCTAATCTCCTTGCGCGCGGCGCGCGACGCGCGACCCCGGAACCAAACTGCGTTGTGCAAAAAAAGAAAAAGAAAAAGCTTTTCTTTGTTTTTTTTTCCTCTTGGTTCCGTGGATTGTTTTTCTTTTTTTTTTTGCCACCCTTTCCCAAGTTGTTTTCTTTCGCTTTGCTTAGGCGAGGGCTTCTCCGCTTCTCTTTCTTATCTCCTTGCGCGCGACGTGCGACCCAAAGTCCAGACCGCGCTGTGCAAAGAAAAAGAAAAAAAAAACTTTTGTTTTTTTTTCTCTTGCTTCCGTGGATTTTTTTTTTCCGCCTTTCGCAAGCTGTTTCGTTTTGCTTTGCTTAGGCGAGGGCTGCTCCGCCTCTCTTTCTTATCTCCTTGCGCGCGGCGCGCGACCCAAAGTCCAGACTGCGCTGTGCAAGAAAAAGAAAGGAAAAGAAAGCTCCTCTTTGTTGTTTTTTTCTTTTCTCTTGGTTCCGTGGATTGCAAATAAAAAAAAAGCTCCTCTCCATGGTTTTTTTTTTCTTGGTTCCATTGGATCTTTTATTTTTTAACTCCTTTTAAGGCGTTTTGTTCGCCCACCCTGCCCATGCATTCGCGACCTCGCTGTACCAGGATAGAAAAGTGTGTTTATTTCGCGCGCGTGGGGGAGGAGGTCAAAATTTTGACGTCCGAGTTGGGGGTGCGTTTAATACGCGAGTGAAAAAAAAGTCGAAATTTTGAGAGCCGACTTGGGGGGTGCGTTCATTACGCGAGTGCGTTCATTGTGCGAGTAAATACGGTACTCTCGGGTACCTAAAGCGAAACCTAAAAGCCGCACCCGCGCATCTACGCCATCTAGCCTATAATACCTACGTACGCCCAAAACTAGAATATGCTTCACCTATCTGGAATCCTCATCAGAAGTACTTAATTAACCAGTTAGAATCTGTCCAAAACCGTGCCGCCCGATTCATATCATCATCTTATTTCCGATTTGCCAGCGTCTCCCTTCTTAAGCAAAATAACTCTATTCATCCCCTCGAGACTCGTCGACTAATCGCACTTCTTTGCTTACTTCATCGGTTGCATTATAACCCCGGTCTTTCCAGCTCATCACTTTTAGAACCACCGAATAGAGTGTCACATAGTCAAAATAACAGCAAAAGCTTTAAACGCCTTTTTGGTTCAACGGTAGCATTTAATAACTCAGCATTTCCTCAAGCCATCAAACACTGGAACGGTCTTCCCGACGACATTGTCACCATATCTGATGTAAAAATGTTTCGCAGCGCACTTACTAACTTCTTTCTCATCCCAGGCTAGTATGCAAGCTGACATTCTTCGGTGCTCCGTTATTATTAGCATTGTATTATGTTATTTTGTCCCAAAGTGTTTCCCATGACTGATTTAACTACGTTTAGTTATTGTCCTGTGCTTATTGTCGTCGTTTGTCGCACACCAATATGTTCTAATTTCAGTTATTCTTTTGTTTCAATGTTTTTGCGTTGTACTATATGCCTTTGTTTGAAAATAACCCCCCCTCATGTAATGCCCACCGGGCCTTCGAGGTATTTTGAATAAATAAATAAATAAAATAAATAAATAAGTACCCGGGTCTGATATAACCGGGCTCGACTGTACCACCTTACTTCAAGCCATAAAGTTATAATGTAAGCTAGAGGTTTCACTGGCACTAGTGTCTATATGACTTCTGGGATGCAAATTGAAGCAGACAGCAACCAGTCTACTTTTGCGGTGCTCCTGCGCATCCCTATGGGAAAATGCACGTGCATTTTGTCTCTTCGCCGAAAAATAACGTGGAGCACTTTTGTCAATTGGGTCGTATTGAGTATGTAGTATGTACCTTTATTAACATCGTAAAAGTGTGACTGGCTTAGTTAGTGCATTTTCTTCATCAGTGAACAATGTTTACCTTCGCTATATTTCAGGCCTAAACCTGTGTGCCACAGCACGGGTGTAAAAACGAGCGACGATTCTAACCAAAATAACAATCGAAAGGAATATAAAGTGTGTCCAAGGTTTGCCAGCATTCCGGTGACGCTTATTTATTGCTAATATGCCAGTCCTATCACTATATGAAAATGACCCCTGTCTAGCATCTTTACGAGCAGTTAAAAACATTCAAAACGTCAAGAGTGAAGTATGCAGGCTATGAAAGGTGTCTAATTCTACAGCAAAAGCGTTAACTGTCTCATGGAACGAGCCGACGTCATCAGCTTTGAAACCATGCAAGACGGCACCTTAATGAGACTATGCGCAAAGCTAGCCAACGGCACCTTTTCACTTCGGTCCCATTGCCTGGCGCGCGTCGATGAGGCTCCCATTGGCCGCTGCGCGTCGGTTTGTGTGGTGTCATCTTGACTGTGTTATCACAGTGTTGCGTTATCAGTAGGGGTGTGCGAATATTCGAAACTTCGAATACTTCGCGAATAATGCTTGCTCTTCGATTCGATTCGCTTCGCACTTTCGCTGTTCGAAGTATTCGAGTTGTTCGAATACTTCGAAAACTATGAATAACGCGGAACTCGCCGATTAGTGTCAACTCGCAGTCGAGCTCCCCGTTTTGTTTTTGGACAAACCCAAAGAGCCAACCTAACTTCTTTTTTTTTTTTTATATGATGCACTGGAAAGTTATTTGTGGTAGCGCAATCTGTCCTCTGCTTGCCATGATGTCTGGATTCTGGAGTTGGCGAAGTGGTCGTGACGCAAACGCTGCGACAGATTTGATGAAGTTTGCAACGGCACGTGCATCGTTGTGAGCACATTGCACAAACACGACGGACTCCATGGAGAATAGAAGGGTAGGAGAGGGCATGACGTCAGCCGCGTAGACTCCACAAGCCATGCTCCTCTGACGCCTCGCCTCTTTCTCAATTTCCTCCTTACTCTCCCCACTTATCACGCCAACGTGACCACATCACGTGACCGTAGCTAGCCTTCGTCTAGCTATGGTGTACTAGAATACACCACAGTCTAGCCTTCGATCTGATAAAACCTACCGGACGGAGCGCGCGCAAGCCTGCAAGGAATCCTTCTACAATCAACCATCCATCTCGCACGTGACATGTCACGCGCACCAATCGCCAGAAAGATCCGCGGTCACGCTGGGCACAAATGGTGCGCATCCACAATTGGCCCTCTCTTCCCCCCCCCCCCTTTTATTCTCTTCCAACATAACAACGCAATCTCTCTCTCTCTCTCTCTCTCTCTCTCTCTCGTTTAAACTTTTTATGACTAGGCTTCACTCTCACTACTATGGATTCGGATATGGATTTACGGCTGACCTCGGCTATCGGCGATATGGCAATATCTTTCTCGTGTTATTTTCCGCTTGATTTTCCGGGTTATCGGTTTGCCGGTATTCCTTTTTGTTATTTATTTCTACCTGTTTTCACTAATAAAAGTGAGACTTGCTCCCGTCGAAACAAAAAAAAAAAGATGTATTTTTAATTTATTGCTTTTTTGCGTCGCCCTTTATCGGCAGAACTATTGCACACGGAAAGAGATAGCACAAAGTCAGGGCGGCTGCGCGGCGCAATCGCACGTTCAGCACGATTTCCAGAAACAAATTAGGTTGTGTGTATGTTTATTGAGCGTAGAACTTGATCTGCCTCCAGGGGCGACGAGTCTCTCAGCTGTAGATGAGCAATTTATCCAGTGCAGTACAACCGCTAGCCTGGGGTCTTTAACGTACACCACGCAGTAGTGATATACGACCGCACGCCGGTACGAGGCTCATCCAGATCGAAGCGGGCAGGGGTGGGGATTGAACCTAGGATCCTGGGTTTCGCAGCGCGAGCTTTCGCTCCACGTGCAGGGGTGCGCTAGCCCCACCGATCCCCCTAGCACGATCTCCAATTCTGCTGTTATGTCATGTGTATGTCATGTGTCATGTGTATACAAGTCATGTCATGTGTATGTCATATGTCATGTGTATACAAGAAAAAAAATCAAGTCTAGATATGTGCAAGTGGAGATATATGCCACCTTGAAATAATACTTAAAAAAAAAAAAAACATCCACTGACCCATTTTACTTCATTTCCAAGACAATATTTCAAGATAAGAGACTTATTTAATGAGACTCGTTCAGGACAAGACGATAAGTGCCTGCCAATCTTCAAAAACCACAATTAAAAAAAAAAGTTTTCTTAGTATATTTTTGCCTCAAAGAGCAGTGTCTCCCCTTAATTCACATCAAATAGAAAATATTTGTTTTAAAAAATGTTCTTATTCGAAACTACTATTCGTATTAGAAAAATATTCGATTCGATTCGATTCGTAACCTTTATTATTCGATTCGATTCGCTTCGAAAGATTTTGATATTCGTACACCTCTAGTTATCAGTGATCACCGCGTTCGCTCGGCTCTTATCAGTTGAACCGCGCGTGGCGATATATACGGCGCGTGGAATAAACCAAGAGGTTCGTTCTGCTGGGAACTACGTTGCTGTCTATTCCATCCTCGCACCACAAGGCACACGACAGTTTGAATGATCGCTCACCCGATGGCGCTGCGTGTCCGCGAGGCAGCGGCTCCACCGTTCCACGCCCAAGATCAGGGAGCAAAGAGCGGCGTGCATACTTTCCCATTCACAACTCACAAGAAGTGCTTAGGTGTACCTCAAACGTTTTTCTGTAAATGTCGCTTTCTGGTAAATTCGAGAACCCTGTTGCTCGTTCGAGAACCTAGTTTTTCACGCGCCGAACCTTCTATGCTGATTGTTCCAGATGCCCATGAGCGAACATCAGGGGCTCCGCGTGGCGAGCAGGAGTTGGTCTCTCTCTTGCGCTCGAGCCTGCTGCTCGCCAACTTCGACACCCGCGACGCTCCTTTGTTATCTTCTGTTTTCATTTTGCTTGGGCGCAAGTTTGCCGCATTAAACGTTTAGTTTCTGTCATTATTTACCGCTTCATGGATTGCCGTACGTGACAATATGGCCTCGACTAGTGCGTTGGTTGATTGTAATGGTCAGGCTTAACGCGCCGCTTTTTGTCATAAAGCCCGACTTACAACATACAGTCAAACCCACTTATAACGATCCCACATATAACGACCTATCGGTTATAACGACCAACTTTCAGAAAATTACAAATTCAAGGCCCTAACCATTAAAATTGGTCCAGATAAAACAACCATTCTTCAAAGCATCCTACCGTTACAACGAACACAAAGTCCGCTTTCGAAAGAAAAAAAAAATTCTGGCGCAAAAAGCAAAAAAAAACCCAAAAAAGCAACAAAAAAAAAAGCGAAGATTAAAAGACCTACATCCCGGGAGTGGCGGTTCGCGAGACGCTCAAGGTCTTTTCCACGGCATTGCTGCAGGGGAGAAAACAAAACTACAAAAGCAAAAACACCTCCCAGGTCGCGAAGTCTGCTAATTGTGCATGCGCGGGAAGGAAAAGAGGAGGAGGAAGTCAACTCTCATGCCGTGCTGCGTTTGTTCGCTCCATGTTTGCAAACTCTGTATTCAACTCAAAAAGAGCTCAATGCTCGGTACAAGTTGGCTAGCCCCATCGCCATCATGACCGTTTGTTTACGTTGATTTTCGGCAGCAGCGGACGTGTTTTCGAAAGCTCCCGAAGCTAAGTACTTTTTTTGTTTTTTTTTTTCCTATTTAGCTGTGCATGGAATTGGGACGGTAGTTTTTGGTAGCAGTAGGGACAGTGGGATAGGATAGTTTATAGTTTAGTTTAGATTCTTGTAGGCACGGGAGTATTATCAACGGTGCCACGTGACTGGGCCACGTGGCTTTGTTTGAATGGTTGGGTTCCAGAGCTGCGAAGCTAAGGATAGGCTTGCTTGTTGGATCTTCTTCGTTGGTGGTGTTGCGCGCTAAAGGCAAGAGGCACACCGCATTGGGGTTGATCCTCCAGGTTTACAGCCCTACTGTAAAGCATTTTTTGATTATATTAGTGGTTTTATAAGTAGGAAAAAAAAAAAAAAAAAGCAGTGTTTAAAGTAGCGATAGGATAGTCGGGGTTCAGCAGGCTTTTTAGGTAGGGTCACGAGACCGAACCACCTGCACGTTTGAAATTTTTGGCGGGCTAGTTGGTTGTGAGGGCAGAGGCGTACACAGGCTTTCTTGGTTTGAGTTTGGTGGGATATTTGTCGTGGGGTCGCGCTGTGTGTCGGTAGACAATGGTGAATACGCGAAAGAAGAAGGATGCGCAGCCTAAAGTAAAAGAAGGACCCGATGTGGAGTGTGAGGAGTGTGGCCGTTGGTGCTGCATGATGGAGACGGAGTTCAAAACTGTAGCAGAAGCCGAGGAGAGCAGTTTTACCTTTTACCTGCCGGAGTTGCGAGAAGGTAGAACTTGGTTTTGGGAGAATAGGGAGGGAATGGGCGGATACGGTTCAGGAGTTGAAGCGGGAGATAGGGGTAGAGCGGGAGAAGTGGGTACAGCTCGAGGCGCAGGTGGGAGATTTGATTAAGAGGGCCGAAGCGGATGTGGAGGAGATGACCAGGGAATGGGAAAGTAAGGTAGATAGCGTGGCGGGAGAGCTGAGGCGAGAACGGGAACAGCGAGCCGAACTTGAGCGACAGGTGGAGGAGTGGAAGGTGGAGTTGGAGGAGCACAAGAAGAAGTGTGAGGAGATGGTGCAGCAACTGACAGGAGTAGTTAATAAGAAAAAGGGGGAGGTGGCGGCAGACAGGTGTGACGGGGTGTTTGACTGTGTAGGAAAGGAGCCTGCACAGCTGTATAGTGCTGCAGTACAGCAGGGTTCGAGGAAGGCAGCAGAAGTTGAGGCAGAGAAAGCACAGATAGCTGGAGGGGATGAAGACAGGCAGTCGGGGGTTAAGAGGGTGCTGGTGGTAGGAGACTCAAACATAACAAGGGTTAGGGAGGGGCTGCTGGACAGGGTGAAAGGGGATGGGAGGGTAAATGTAGTGGCTCAGTCAGGAAAGTGCATGGTAGACGCTATGGCCAAAGCGAAGGATGAGGTGTGGGAAAACAGGGAGGGAGAGAACCTAGTTGTAATACACGCAGGACTAAATGATGTGTTAAAGGGACGGAGCCAGAACCTCGCCAGGCAGATAGAGTTGGGGTTACGTAAGCTGAGGGAGGTCTCTGAGACTGTGCATGTGGAAATATGCACCGTCCCAGAGGTCTGGGGACAGTCTTTGCAGATAGAGAAGCAGGTGGTGGAAGCAAACCGGGTGATAAGGGGGTTGAGCCGACGATTTGGGTACGGAGTGATGGAAGTCAACAGGGTGGTGTACGAGGCTCGCTCCGACCCTTTTACATGGGGCATCCACTACAGTGGAATCACTGGGAGCACGGTAGGCGATAGGATTGGACGTCACATCGTACATTTTTTGGGGGGTCCCGGAGCCCTGAGGGTGCCGGTGTGAATGAGGGCCAAAATGTAGGTACACAGGGGAGGATTTCGGAGGGTGAGAGGAAGCCTCGCAGGACTAGGAAAAAGAAACAGCTTAACATAGGGTTCATAAACATGCAGGGGGGCAGGAACAGAATAAAGTGGGAGGAGATTGAGGAGCAATTAGAGAGCGAAAACTTTGCAGTGTATGGATTAGCAGAAACACATCTGAGGGATATGGAAGAACCACCATACATACCGGGATATCATTGGATGGGATGCAACCGGGCCAATGGGGAACGCAAGGGAGGGGGATTAGGGGTGTTAGTTAAGGGTCAGGAATGGGAAAGGGAACAAGAGGACTGCAGGGAACACATGTGGGTCAAAGGCAATATTGGGGGTTTGGACACCATCTTGGGTTTTGTTTATCTAAAAACGGGGAGTGATGCAGGAGAGGAAAATGCAGAACACTTGACATGTATATCAGGAGACGTTAGGGAAATCGGCACTAACAAGGAAATAATTATCTTGGGGGACATGAATGCACATTTGGAAGACTTTGATGGACATACAGATACAACAGGGAGGATGTTAGAGGAGTTCTGCGAAGCTCTTGATCTGGTATTGGTTAATGCTCAGGTAAAATGTGATGGAAAAATAACATGGGAAAGAAAGAACTCTCACTCGACTATTGACTACTGTTTAATGTCGCGTAAGATATACAACAGATTAGGAGGCATGGAAATAGATGAGGAAGGCACAAAAAGTCTGGGGAGCGACCATAAGAGAATCAAGATCAGATTCGGCACAGTAAAATCAGAAACGCAAAATCAAAAACGAGAAGGTAGGAATAACTTAAATGATAAACAACTACAGGAGGTATCTAAGCAAATCGAGAACATAGTATCCAAGCAACCGGTAAGAGAATGGACATATGAAGACTTAATTAGTGTTTTCAAAAGAGAGTTAGAGAAATATTGAATCAAACAAGGAGGAAGAAAACTAAAACGTAAGCTCAAAAGCTGGTGGGATAAAGAGGTTAAGGCAGCAATATCGAGACGCCAGGCGGCATCTAAAGAACACAGATGGGCAAAGAAAAAGGGGGCCACACTAGACGAAGTAGCATCAAAATGGGAGGAATTTCAGGAAAGAAAGCGGGAGGCATCAGCATTAATACAGGCCAAAATTGGGAGGGCAGGGGTCCAGTGGATGATGGAGATAAACCAGAAGGATAGGAATGCGGCAAAAAGGTTCTGGGAACACATCAGTGCGCAGGGAAAAAAGACCTGAGGGGTACCAGCAGACACTAACCACACAGGAAGGGACAAAGGTAGAGGGGGAAGAGGCAAGAGAATACATTAGACATACAATCGAAGCAGCATTTTCAGAGTTAGAATCAGATCAGGCCGTAGGGAATGGTAGTAGCTGCACAACACAAGAGGAGGATCATAGCGAAGAAGAGGAAATGACCACTGGGGAGTGGGAAAAAGCAGAAGGAAGGGTTCCGGCTGGAACTGCGACAGGTCCAGACGGCATACCAATGAGATTGATAAAAGTTCTAGGCAAAACAAGCAAATTGAAACTAAGGCAGGTGATTGACCAGATACTTATGGGAGGGGAGGTACCCAGTGACTGGAAATTGAGCAGGATGAGATTATTATATAAGGGCAAGGGAGACAAAGACAGTATCAAATCATACCGACCAATCACAGTAACTTCAGTAATATACAGACTAGCTATGCAAATTGTAAAAAGAAGAATGGAAGAATGGGCAGAGAGAAAGCAGATTCTAGGGGAGCTTCAAAACGGTTTCAGGAAAGATAGACGACTAGATGATAATTTATTCGTAATCACTCAGTGCATAGAGATAGCAATGACAAGTCAAAGGCCATTATGGGTAGCATTTTTAGACATCAAAGGGGCATATGACAATGTGAATCAGGAAAAACTCTGGAACCAACTGAAGGGATATGGACTAGAGGGAACCATGGTTAAGTTTCTAGAACGGGTTTATACGGAGAATAGGGTGGTTATAACATGGGAAGCCGAAACTACAAGACCAGCAGCAATAAAAAGAGGTCTTAGACAGGGTTGCCCATTGTCTCCCCTGCTCTTTATGATATACCTCAGTGAGATGGAAAAAAGGTTAGAACAGTGCAACCTAGGTTTTGACCTGACTTACATGGAGGAAGGACATAAAGTAAATCAAGTATTGCCAGGGTTAATGTATGCAGACGACATTGTACTCGTATCAGAAAGTCGTGAGACAATACAGGAACTGATTAGGATTTGCAGCAGGGAAGGGGACAATTTAGGACTAAAATTTAGTAGGGACAAGTCTGGTATAATAGTTTTCAACGACGAGAAGGGGGAACCCCTGGAGATACAGGACACATTGATAGAACACGTAGAAAAGTACAAATATCTGGGAGTATGGTTAAGTGAAGGAAGACGGTATCTAAAAGACCATTAAGATATTGTAATAAAGAAGGGGAAACGAGATTCGGCTATCATGAAACACAGGGCACTATGGAACTATAATAGATATGAAGTCGTTAGGGGTGTATGGAAGGGAGTCATGGTGCCAGGACTGTCATTTGGGAATGCGGTATTGTGTATGAGGTCAGAACTCCAGGCAGGTTTAGAGATACAGCAAAGGAGTGTGGGTAGGTTGGCATTGGGGGCACATGGGAATACACCAAATGAGGGAGTACAGGGGGATATGGGTTGGGCATCTTTCGAGAGTAGAGAAGCGATCAGTAAAGTAAAATTTGAACAAAGACTAGCTGAAATTGAGGATACACGGTGGGCAGCGAAAGTGTACAAGTATCTATATATGAAAAGTCTAAACACTAAGTGGACAAACCGAACCCGCAAGCTGAGATTTAAATACATTCAACGAGATGGAGCCGATCAGAGCATATCAGTAGAAAAGGGAGTAAAGGAAACAGAGAGGAAATTGTGGGAAGAGAGAATGCAGGGGAAATCAGCTTTAGCAATATACAGGGCACAAAAACAAGAAATAAAGAAGGAACAGCTGTATGATAATTCAGTGGGGAGCTCTTTGTTGTTTGAAGCTAGAACGGGGGTGCTGCGAACGAAAACGTATAGGGCTAAATTTCAGGAAGTAGACACTCTGTGCGACGTATGCAACCGCGAAAGGGAAACTATAGAACATGTAATTTTAAGGTGCACGGGGCTTCGTCCCACCCTCTTGGGGGGGATGACTACGGATTTGGAGGGGGCACTGGGTTTTCCGGACATGGATGGACGAATGGATAGGGAAAGAATTGCGGTAACTAAGAGGAGATTGGAAGATTGGTGGAAGAGATCTAGGGAAGGATAAAAAAAAATACATATAAAAATAGGCAATAAATTCAATTTAAAAGAGAGGGGGTCTGTTATAACAAAATTCATACAAATTAAAAAAAAAAAAAAAGAGAAGGGAGGACGAAATGTTAGGCTAGGTGGCGCAAGCTGCCGCCCGTTGCAAAGGGTATAGCCATTACCATCCATCCATCCATCCATCGCCATTCTAATATCATGCACATTTTCTCGCGTCTACGGACTCGTGTCTGTCGTTTTAAGATGGGGAAAAAAAATCCACTAGGAGGCTTTATTTAAACGAAAGGGCATCATGCTGGCGGAAAAAGATGACAACGGAGCGGCACTGCATGGCCTCTCAATCCCAGCCACCCGACGAGCTCGCAAAGTGTTGTTTGAAAGACGACCATGCCAGAGGCGACAGCCGCGCACTCGTACATGCGCAGGAAGCGCGGCAATTTAAATGCTTTAGACCAAAGCAAGTATTAATTACCTCTGTGGACAGCGAAGAACTATCGTCGGACTAGTGCACGGCATTTATTTTTGTGGTGGCGTGCGTTTCATAAAATCTGTTCTACGAGGTATGGGGTCAATCTTCATTATTTTACTTGCACGGTAGAATCGGCAGCAGTTTACTTTTTATTTATCTGAAAGCTAAATCTGCAATCTCGTTAGAATTGGGGGCTCGTTAGAATTGTGCAAACAGTTTCTTTAAATAAAGAGCTGGCAGAGTGAAACTACAAATACCAGCTTCATTATCCTTATTTATAATGTTTTAAAGGGAAGTCCAGATATAACGAACTACTGATAAAACGACCACTTTTCGCGGAACTATCACGTTCGTTATAAGTGGGTTTGACTGTATTTTGTGTTAAAACTATATGGGGGATATGTTCTTAATTGTTCTTAATAACCTCAGGACTGGAGTAAAAAAGCCTACCAGAGACCAGATGGAACCTTTGGTGGCATCCCGCACGGCCAGGTGAAGATTGTGGGCAGCTCAATGGCCGAGCGTGACTCCGTGATTGCGCGGGTGTTTCAGGTCTGCATACTGGTCGAAGGTGAGCTTCATTGCCTCAGATTACTCCGGAATGGTTACGCATACCTGCCTCTTGTATTACCTGGGAGACTCCCGAACTTTGACCATTTCGTACAGTTGACAGAAAAATCTCCCAAAAAACACAAATTAAGACCCCCCCCCCCCCGGCACAGTTGTACAAAAAGTATTTGTCGTCGCAACAGACGGCAGCAATGATAGCGAGGCCCGGCTGTATCTCGCTAGCATGAGCAGTGAAATACAAATATAATGAAGTTGTCTTCATATAAATTCATTGTCTGAACAAAAGAGTTCAGAACAAAATGGTCAACTGTCTATTTTTTTAAATAATATAAAATGTTCATATAAAACACATTTGAGACGAACGTCTGATCTTTCATATTTCAGATAAAAGATTGGTCGTTTCATCCCAAATGTGTTTTTTTCTTTCAGCGCCAGTTTTTTTTTTTTTTGTACGCTATTTTGTTGAGTGCTGTTTCATTTTTGTGCTTTTGTGACTCCGTGCTGTTTTGACGCTGTTTTGACCGTCCCACTTTGACATACACTGTTTTGACGCATGCTGTTTTGATATTGTTCTGACTGTCCTGTTTTGATTGTGCTTTTCTGATGTGTGCTGTTTTGTTTTGTGCTGGTCCGTGGTGGTGCATGCAGCTGCAACGTGTTGTCTGCCTTTTTTTTCAGCCGAGTCGGTTGCAGCTGCTTGCTTGCTTGCAGGAGACGAGTGCACCGCGAGACGTGTGGGCGAGTTTGTATGGAACGACAAGCCAGTCATTCCCGTCTTCTGCACGGGAAAGGCTGCAGCGGGGGAGCACAACTCCTCCACTGGCGTCGACTCGACCACTCTACGCTCCATCTGCGAGGTACGCGTGCACTGAAAGTGCAGAAGGACGACGCAACACACTCGCGGCTGAAATTCTTAAACCGAACCCCCAATCTCAAAATTTGGTCCTCCGTTCTTTTCCTGCTAACTTTAGCGGGGAAACTGAATTGCTGTTCAGGTCACGTGACGTCAGTTGATATCATGTGACCTAACTTCACGAGATCTATACATTGGTTTAGTTTCCCCGCCCAATGTATAGGGAACTTGATGAGAAAAAACTGTGGCTCCAATCCACGCTGTGAAGGTGGTTGGACAGCGAGGCTGTAAACGACACCCACAACAATTACCCATTGCGACGTCACTTGAAAAGCGTGGTGACGTCACTACATGATTTCTATGCTGTTGGGTACTTTTCCACCCGGAGTAGCTTACGCAACCGTAATCTTTACCGGGAAACGCACGCGGGGAGAAGGAACGTGCTTCGCATTGTTCGCAGGCGCTGTTATCATCCATTATGTGATTTGCACTTCACACGAGGGCTTCGAATGACATCAACCCCTTTCGAAGCAGCTGCAAACCTAATCTTTACCGGGACGCGTGGGAGAGTGTTCCTATTGTTCACACGCGCCTTATCATCCATCATGTGGTTTCGATGCTTGCTTTGTGGTTTTCTTTATTGAAACGGATGCTGAGCTTTATGCTGTATGCCTGATTTCACAGGAGATACCGTATTTACTCGCACAATGAACGCACTCGCGTAATGAACGCACTCCCCAAGTCGGCTCTCAAAATTTCGACTTTTTTTTTTTCACTCTCGTATTAAACGCACCCCAACTCGGACATCAAAATTTTGACCCCCTCCCCCCAAGCGCGCGAAGTGAACGCACTTTTTTATCCTGGTGCAGCGAGGTCGCAAATGCATGGGCAGCGTGGGCAAACAAAACAATGTGTGAAAGGCGGGGAAAAAAACAAACAAAAAAACCATGGAAGCAAGAAAAAAAACAAAAAAACATGAAGAGGAGCTTTTTTTTTTTTGCGCATCTCAGTTTGGTTTTGGAGTCGTGCGCCGCGCGCAAAAAGATAAGAAGTTACGTCGATTTTTCGGTATAAAAGGTCCGTTCATTATGCGAGTAAATACGGACGCAAAAATTTTACTTCGCATAATGAACGCCCGCCCCCAACTTTGCATCGATTTTTCGGAAAAAAAAGTGTGTTCATTCTGCGAGTAAATACGGTATGCTGTTCTGCCTTCAATTGTTCGCCGGGAGTTTTTTTTCTTACAACGCCAACGACACGAAAATTTCCTTGGCTGGTAGAGGTATGTCAAGCCCACTTATAACAAACGTGATAGTTCTGTGAAAAGTGGTCGTTTTATCAGTAGTTTGTTATATCTGGACTTCCCTTTAAAACATTATAAATAAGGATAATGAAGCTGGTATTGGTAGTTTCACTCTGCCAGCTCTTTATTTAAAGAAACTGTTTGCACAATTCTAGTGGGCCCCCAATTCTAACGAGATTGCAGATTTAGCTTTCAGATAATTAAAAAGTAAACTGCTGCCGATTCTACTGCGCAAGTAAAATAATGAAGATTGACCACATACCTCATAGAACAGATTTTATGAAACGCACGTCACCACAAAAATAAATGCCGTGCACTAGTCCGACGATGGTTCTTCGCTGTCCACAGAGGTAATTAATACTTGCTTTGGTCTAAAGCGTTTAAAGTGCCGCGCTTCCTGCGCATGTACGAGTGCGCGGCCGTCGCCTCTGGCAGTGTCGTCTTTCAAACAACACTTTGCGAGCTCGTCGGGTGGCTGGGATTGAGTGGCCATGCAGTGCCGCTCTGTTGTTATCTTTTTCCGCCAGTGTGATGCCCTTTTGTTCAAATAAAGCCTCCTAGTGGATTTGTTTTCCCCATCTTAAAACGACAGACACGAGTCCGTAGACGCGAGAGAATGTGCATGATATTAGAATGGCGAACGTAAACAAACGGTCACGATGGTGATGGGGGTAGCCAACTTGTACCGAGCATTGAGCTCTTTTTGAGTTGAATACAGAGTTTGCAAACATAGAGCGAACTAGAGCACTATATAGCTCCTACGGAGCAGAGTAGCGCAATTATTTGATCCGCGTGTTTCGCCGACAACATGGCCGACAGAGCAGCGCGGCGCGAGTCACGTGGTACTCAGGGTTCCAGAAGGCGGCCCACCCTATGGGAGAATACATGGAGATCGACTCAACACGGCAGATTAAAAAATAAACGCCAACTTCACACTTTTCGAAACTAGTCTGTCATGAAGTTGGTAAAGCACTAAACACTTTATCAAAGTTTTCATCATATCGGATGCCTGTGAAAAGTTTGAAAAGGCCATTTCCAAGGCAATGGCGTTTGAAGCAGACGATTTTTGTACGCAGCGGAGATGGACTTTCTGGGTTGGCCGGAGCGGGTCACGTGGACGGTGCGACGTCGCAGTGACGTCGCCGCGTCATCTGCTGCATGATTCCGCTCAGGCAATTTTTTAAAAACAATTACGTCCTTACATGGCACGCAACTTAGCGCAAATTATTCTAAAATGTTCCTTTATTATGTCAAAAACGATTGACGTTCCGTACATCTCCACAATATTGAAGAAACAACGATTTTCTCACGTTCCCCATGCATTTCTGATCGGAGTTGGAACCCCCGGGTGTTCGCCACTAGTCGTCGAGAGATGGCGTTCTAGATTGCGCTACTCTGCTCCGAAGGAGCTATATAGTGCTCTAGAGCGAACGAACGCAGCACGGCATGAGAGTTGACTTCCTCCTTCCCCTCCTCTTTACCGCGCACGCACAATGAGCAGACTACGCGACTTGGGAGGGCGTTTTTGCTTTTGTAGTTTTGTTTTCTCCCCTGCGGCAATGCCGTGAAAATGACCTTGAGCGCCTCACGGAGCGCCGCGCCCAAAATGTAACTCTTTTAATCTTTTTTTTGCTTTTTGCACGCGGGAGTTTTTTTTTCTTTTTTTCGAAAGCGGACCTTCTGTTCATTGTAACAGTATGATGCTTTGAAAAACGGTTGTTTTATCTGGACCAATTTTAATGGGTAGGGCCTTGAATTCGTATATTTTCTGCAAGCTGGTCGTTATATGTGGGATCCTTATAAGTGGGTTTGACTGCATACAGCTTCGCTGCTATACTGGTTCTCGAATCCCCGAAATGATGGTCTTTTAAATAATTTTAAACTATCGCACCTTAAAGGAAAACTGAAGTGGTTTTGTAAATGAGGAAAAGCACCTAAATGGTCTTCATTTGGCCTCCAGGATCATGAATATCAGGAATATATTTCTGGTTGTTGAGCCAAGTAGTGGCATGGGCGCTTCAAAAATAGCGTCGAAGCCTCTCCTTCCCGGTGTGTTCGATGGAAGGAGGGAATTGCGACGTATTTTACGGAGATCTCAACATTTTCGTGCCTTCCATGAGCCTTACCTGTGCAGTCAGAAACGCCGCGTGCGTTTCCCCCCAAGCGGCACGCGCGAGGCAGTTGACACCTCTTGGTACGACGTCACGCCTGGTGGTTGTTTTTAATGCGAAGCATTCTTTGGCTCGCCACGGGCGGTCGCCAAATTTAGTGAAGCCCAAAAAATTGACCGCGGAGCTCGACGCCGACTGGCAGGTCGAAAGATCACGCACAGAGTCAGTTACGGAAATGAGAAATGAAGTGCGGCTTGACTCTTAAGAGAAAAGAATGAAAGTGTGTAGATTAAAGGAATTGTATGCTGTGGCTAATGGCTTGACAAAGATTAATCCTGAAATGTACATTTTACCTTCCACATCACGCTCCAAAGGACGAGCAATACTAAAGCATTTGCACCCTACCAGTACAGAAATGATGTCTTTAAATACTGTTTCTTTTGTCGAACGAGCCTTTTTACTTCATACAGTGTTATTGGTAATAACATTATTGCATTTGATACGCAACCAACCAACGTTTGCAAAATGCATACCGTATTTACTCGAATCTAACGCGGCCTCGATTGTAATACGCGCTCATTTTTCGAGGTCCGAAAAAAAACACAAAAAAAACGCGATGACCCCGATTGTTACGCGCACCAGATTTTGTAGGTTGGATACAGAAGTGAAACTTTTTCTCACTTGGAACAACGAAGGTTTATTCCAAATGCGTCAATTTTGCGATGAAATGAACGGCGCTGTCTCTCGCCAGCAAGGTCGTCATCACGACGCCGGTCCGGGGCAGCGCCCGTGGGGCGGTATGCATCACTCGTCATTGCTGTCGGACGACTCCTTATCGCTGTCAACAGCCCAAAGCATTTCATCTTCGGTGCCGTCCATAGCGTTAGA
Source organism: Ixodes persulcatus (assembly GCA_013358835.2). NCBI lineage: Eukaryota > Metazoa > Arthropoda > Arachnida > Ixodida > Ixodidae > Ixodes > Ixodes persulcatus. The sequence continues at coordinate 18,400 of JABSTQ010010356.1, read as the reverse complement.
AATTCCGCACTTCTTGAAGGCCTTGATAACCATGGCAGACGGGATCGTGCACCACGCATCTTTCGCCTATCCGGCAAAGTCCTGCAGCCACGCAAGTTTCTGGAACACTAAACGCACGTGATGCGGCCCGATTTCCGTCGCTCTCCGCTCAAAATATCACTTTTCTTTTCAATCCAGCATCACGGTGAACGTGGTGCGTCTTTGCCAGGGGGATGGCATGACGTCACGAGCCTAGCCTCCGCAAGGCAACTTCTTCTGAAGCCGCCTCTCCCCCTACCCTGCTCACATTTTTTCCGGAAACGGTATGCATCTCGGGAAGAGTCGGCCCTGCCACGTGACTTTTTCTGGTAGGTTCTAGTAGAGGCGCTATTATGGTGAGCTGTAGTATGTTCAATTTACGGAGTAGGCACTGGCAGCGAGCGCGGAGGCGGTGGGTGTCGGATTTGTAGCGTCTGCTTGCCTTCCTCTTGCCTTGTATTTACGGAATAGGCAGCGAGCGCGAAGGCGGTGGGTGTCGGACCTGTAGCGTCTCCTTGCCGTTCCTTTGCCTTATATTTACGGAGTAGGCAGTGAGCGCGGAGGCGGTGGGTGTCAGATTTGTAGCGTCTGCTCGTCGTTCTTTTGCCTCGTATTTACGGAGTAGGCAGTGAGCACGGAGGCGCGGGGTGTCGGATTTGTAGAGTCTGCTTGTTGTTCGTTTGCCGTGTATTTCTCGACCGCTACGAATAGAGCATGAACTGTGGAATTTCAGAACTAAAGCACTTCTTCTAGGTGCACCTATGTCGTTGGTAAATCTCTAGGTGGCTTCGTAATGTAAGTCGAGCGGCTCGCTCGAAGCAGCGTTTTAGCAGAGGCTGTCTCAAGAAAGCGCTGTCAAAGGTAGCGCTCAATCTTAAATCGCGTCTCACACGCTCGCGCCCTCCAACCTTGACAGTGTTTTTTTAAGTCCGTCTCAGCTGAGACGCTGCATTCGAGCAAGCCGGTCCTGGGCAGCGGTCCTTCCGTACGCTTTAGCTTTCTCTTCCAAACTGCTAATATATATATATATATATATATATATATTATTTTTTTTTTTTTTTTTGCAAAAACGCACAAGAGCAGACGTTGTTATCGCGATGCCTTCGGCAACGAGAAATTATTTAGCGATGCGAGGCGTCCACCCGAAAATTCGGAAGATCCAACACAGGAATGAAAACGTGCTGTGCTCGTGGGATATTAACTTACCTTGCTGCGGCAGCTTCATTTTGTCACCGCGAGCCTAGCTCCACTTGTCTCGAAGTGTCTTAATTCACGTATTTCATTTACATTAGAATCACTTCGAAAATTAAAACAATATATACAACACTCATTTACCGCATAGCAATAGATTTGCAACAGAACATTGACTTATAAAATAGTTACGGTACCCCTTTCAGACGGACAAAATAATTACAAGGTTGACAGAAGACATGGCAATCTGTTTAGGCCTTTGAACTGTGCGAGTTCGGTGTGCCTTCGCCTTACTTTCTGTTGGTGTGCTTCATCTGTGGACACCGTGCTTATGCTTTGCTGTCTGATGTCCAGGTACTTCTGTCCAATGAAGCGTTTCATCAGCAAAGGGTGAACGCACTCACCGATGAAACGAAACACCAGTGGGCGACTTCTTCGACCGCTCGGACCGATTACTGCAATTTCGTACACTACACAATCCCATCAAGGTTAGGGAACACCAGCACGATTCGTCCACACAATCAAGCGCGACCGCCGCGATCGCAAACACTTTGCAAGGTGCCTCTTCGATAGAGACTACACCTTTGATGTCGCTCTCCGTCGTCAGAACTGTTGCTCAAGCGGTGCTCTGCATTATCACGCGGATTTCACGCTTCGATGGTTCGCAGACTCCGCATCTCGACGATCTCGGGCATCGCCGCGCGTCGCTCCTCTGTCAGCTCCGTCCGTCATGCTTAAAGTTAAACAACAGGGATACGAGAATTTATGCAGACAGGACCAACTAGCCTTTCTCGCCGTCTTAATTCCACCCGTCAGTTTCGACGGCTCCGTAACTCGTAAATCCTACCGAACGAGGTAGAATTTTATAGTACACCGCCAACCGGCGCACTTCCGGGCCGACTTTTTTTTATGACTAGGCTTCAAAAAAATCACGTGATGCCATCCCCCTGGTCTTTGCAGTGGAAACTTCCATGCTGATACGGCCATTTTGAAATGCCGGTGGCAATATGGTGGCGGAGTTTTGGGTCGCACTCGATTCTAGCGCGCATGCGATTTTTGTACCTATTTCCCCGGAAAAAAGGCGCGCGTTAGATTCGAGTAAATACGGTATTCTATAAATTTGATAGTTCCTGCCCGCTTATGTTTTTCCCATCAACAGTCACACTTTGGGTTCCTGGAATACAGATTTTTCTATCGGTAATTGCGTTTACAGTTTCCCATATCCTTCGTGGGTCATTGTATATTCCTGAAAATAGGTTCTGATAATACTTAGATTTCGCTTTTTTAAGATTGGAGGTGAATTTATTTGTAAATTTCTTAAATTTGGCGAGTTGGTTTTGGTCTTGACACTTAAGAAAATCTTGGTACACCTTATTGTGGGAAATAAGCGCCAAAGGAACACGGACAAAGAGTAGAATAACAACGACACAGGGCGCACTCTCAACTGAATTTATTAGGAAAAAACACACACTTATATACAAACGGGGGCACACCATCAAACACCACACGTCACGTTAGTCCCCGCCCAGACCACGTTTCAAATATTCAAACTCATCCGTAGACAGAGCCAGAGAAGTATCGCTAATGCATTTGTCACCCCTACTTCTAATCTCAAATGCCTCGTGAAGCTCGCGTGACACTTTGTTTTTGTATTTCGCCAAAATTTTAGTGCTGTCAAATGATGGGGCGCAAGAGCATCTGTTGCAATGTACAGCCAAATGCCCTGACAGTACTGTACATTGGCTGTACATTGCAACAGATGCTCTTGCGCCCCATCATTTGACAGCACTAAAATTTTGGCGAAATACAAAAACAAAGTGTCACGCGAGCTTCACGAGGCATTTGAGATTAGAAGTAGGGGTGACAAATGCATTAGCGATACTTCTCTGGCTCTGTCTACGGATGAGTTTGAATATTTGAAACGTGGTCTGGGCGGGGACTAACGTGACGTGTGGTGTTTGATGGTGTGCCCCCGTTTTGTTTTTTTTCCTAATAAATTCAGTTGAGAGTGCGCCCTGTGTCGTTGTTATTCTACTCTTTGTCCGTGTTCCTTTGGCGCTTATTTCCCATGATGTACCAACTGGCCCATCTAAGCATTTTATTACATCTTATTGTTTCTTTTAATTTGTCAGTATAATTGATTGGTGATCCACGGCTTTTATACTTTAGTTTTATGTCTACTTACTTGTATGGGCAGGAAAGCACCGTCATAATATAGCTTAAATTTGTGTAAAAAGCGTCGCAAGGTTGGGGTCACGTTGCAACGGGATGCTTTCCCGGTCAGTTTGGTCAACCATAACACTAAAAAGTGATTTGTCATTTATTTTGCGATAAGCGTAGGTGTATTTTGTTCTGCTGTGTGTTTATCTCGCATTAACAATGTTAGACAAAAAAATTGGCATGTGGTCGCTGAAATCTACTCTAAATACACCAGATGTGACTTTGCTAGCATTAAGATTGATACATACATTGATTGAACTAGAATTTTCTAAGGTCACCCGGGTGGGCAATGTCACAGTATTATAACGACCACTGGCAGATAAGAGGCTTTTTAACTTGAGTGCATAAGTACTGTGCGTAAGTAAATCGATGTTAGGGTCACCCATAATCAAAAGTGGTTTAAAGGTTGAACCCAGAAAATTCGACAGATCTTCCAAAAAGGAGAGGAAGTCTCTCTTACTACCGGCAGGGGTCTATAAATAACAACGAGAAAAACATTTCTAGCATGCAACACGAGGCACTCAACATCAGCTGTGATCACCCAATGATCATCAGCAACATACATCGAAATATCATTTTTCGGATAGATGGCAATGCCCCCTGCTCTCTTATTAGATATATACCTGGGCTAGCGCATTTTGAGGAATTCGAGTCTCCGAAAAAAGTAATGCGTCAAAGCGCGTGACTAATGATTCAAAAAATATTTCCGAGTCGTCTCGCTCGTTTCCGATGCTCCTGGTGTTGAGATGTATTGCAGAAAAAATACTATCAAAGCTATGAAAAGTAAGATGAAATGATGAATTGTCAAAGTACCTACACTCTACCGGACATGTTTCATTCCCAGAAAAAAACAACCTCTACTTGAAGAGGGCGCATCGAATAACCAAGATTATCGGGTCATTTCTTTTACGTCCTCGAGGACTGATCCTGATTACAGCTGAAGTTTCATTTTGCCACGCATATGCGCTGACTGGACAAATTTCCATCCTATTTCACGCTTTCGGGCAATCGCTGCTCCGAGGTTTTGTTTGTTTTGTCGAGTCAAATGTTCCTTTACATACACAGGAGATACTGTTCCAGTGGTGCCAAGATCTGAAGTCGTCGTGCTCTTCTTTCGCCACTTTCCATCGACGCGTTTCTCTCGCTGCGTCGAACAAAATGCGCAATTATGTTTCTTGCCATCGATTTTTTGCGTGGGTACCCTGTGACATGTGTCAACGTCCGTGTCGTTAATGAGCTCACCTACAACTTCGCCAATCCACTTTGAAATGGCAGTGGGATCACCTTCGCCAGGCATCCAGCGTAGATTTCAATGTTATTTGCTCTGTGATACTGTTCTACATCTTCCAGCCTGCTGATTAGTTTGCGGTTCTCATTTTTGAACTTTTTGTTGCATTTTGTCAGCTTCCGTATTCCTTTCTGAGGTTACTTGATGTCGGTGGCGACATCTTTGACGTCATCGCAGGTTTGGCTGCAGTAGTTCACGCTTTCCTTTAGTCCCCAAGCTCGATTCTTATTTCACGTCGAAAATCTTTAAGAGCTTTGGCAAGTTCTTTTGCATCTTTACATATCTCACGTGGTAGAGTCACTGAGTTAAGCGGTGAAAATAATCAATACGGTGTAGTACTACTTCAGTTCACAAAAGCACCAGGGAAAATAAATTAACCGGAGAAATTCATAAAGCACATGGAATCAAAACAAGAGGTGCTCGTGAGTGTGTCTGCGAGCCTTCCTTGGCCTCGATTGATAAGGAACTTTTATTATTAGAGCGAAAGTGGGTATTATGGAAGTGACATGTTTGTTTTTGTGAATGGTATTTAAGCCTGTGTTTATCTAATGAAATTTCAGCCGCGAGTGCGTCATATGTCGTCGTCACCTTTACTCTGTCTCTGATTTTGGTGCTTTTAGTGCGTAATGATCAACACTTACCATTTTGTTGGTACGGCCACCGTGTGGAGTGGGGAGTAGAGCGCCTTTCACTATCTGCAACAACTACCGCGTAGACACTGAGCTGGCAGTTACCGTATTTTCCGGTCTGCACCCAGTTTATAGGTATTTGCAGGCATGGCATCTGGGCGCTGCCATCTTGCCACTGCTGCATGTACAAAGTTTAAAAAGAAAATTTACATTTTTTTTTTAAAGAACTATGGATTGCCGAACGGTCATTCTCCGCCGAAATGTAACCTTAATGGTTTAGAACCAGGTGCCAAAGTTTCAGGGCTAACCATTATCTTATTCAAAAGTTGCGTGATTTAGGAAATCTTCAATAGAAAAATGGCAACTGACGGAGCTCTTAAATACATGAAGCTGAATGGTGCCAATTTTCAGATAATCACTTATAACTTTTGAATGAGATAACGGTTAGTTCTCAAGCTTTGGCATTCGGTTGGGACTGGTAGCTCTACATTTGGGCGGAGAATGAGCGTTTGGCGATGTGCAGTTTATTTTTGCGGGGAAGGAAAGGCCGTATATTTTATTTTGGGACACGCTGTAGATTGTTTGATAGTCGAACCTTCCTAAGGTGTGCCCACGGTTGCCAGATGGGCACCCAAACAAAGCATTTATCATCCATAATGGCCAGACTAGTTTTTAAGCATGACTGTTTGCAGATGTCTAGGCTAGTGTAAGCTAGAGTCACCGTATAGGTTCCCAGAGTAACGAAACTCTGAAGGTTCGTGCTAGAACCGTGGCGCGGTGCTAAAACCGAAACCATGGCGCCGCCATCTTGGGTCCACGCGTCGACGGGGGTATGAAGGCAATAGTGACATGCATTGGAGCGTGTTGAACGAGCTGGTTCATTCCGCGATACGCGGAATGAACCAGCTGTAATCGGCACTCACCTCACAAAGCTTGCTTGTTGCAGTAGGCCCGAAATCTTTCCGTTTTACTTTTACTATGGCCAGCCAAGCCTCCTTCCTCCATCTCACAGTTGCGTCCTTTCCAAACGGGATCCGGAAGAGTCTCTTTCCATCCTCCGACCTGCTCCTACACCCAAAAGCGCAACAAGCAGGCATTGTGCCACTAAGTACACAACCTCCTTGTTTTCGGCGTCGGTAACCGCGTGGAAAAGACAGCGCGTAAATGCGCGTTCGATGAGCAGTTGTTTGCTGGACCCAAGATGGTGGCAATTAGAGCCGCTTGAAGCGCTGAAGGAGGTGAGTCTAGCGGTGCTTGGTGTCGTGTGATTGCTACCGTCCAATGATGCTCACCAAGCCAAAACATGATCGCCTAGAGTGAGTGCGTTGTCGGCAAAACGCAAAAAGAAAAGGAATGCGTTACTCTGGGAACCCATACAGTGACTCTAGTGTAAGCTATAGGGGCATATTTTGGCAGAAAGAAAAGGTTTTCCTTAGACAATCCGCACTTGGTGCTGTTGCACAAGGTTTGAAAACCAGACGGCATGCTTTTGAACATTAAAAACAAAAGGTCTTAGCAAAGATGGACAGCTCGTTCGATGATTCGTCAGTTTGTACAAAGTCGTATTATGCCCCATTTTAAGGGTTAATGTCTTTGCAAAAAATGAATTGTACACCGTAGAGACGTAGTAGTGCCTCTGTCGAGTGACTACAAGGTTTATGCAGCTTGACAAATGTGTCAGAAGTTTAGGAAGCAACATTACCTGCTCTTTTGCATTTCCTCCTCGCAGAACCCGCCACCCGGAGTGGACTGTAATACGTGGTTCCTCCTCAAGAACAGCTCCTCGAGCCCCGAAGACATTGGCAAGGCCGTCAGGAAAATCGTCACAAACGTCTACCGGCAGACAAAGAAACGCCCCACCGAGCTCCCCGAAGTTTTGAAGAAAGTTAGCAGACCAGGCTGACGTTGTACGTTGGAATTGACGCAAGATGCACACAATTGGTTTAAGTTACTGCAAGTAATGGTCGAAGCTGCGCGGCAATGCCTGGAAAGCATCCCTGGCCATGCTTTCCATTCCATACTCTCGGCACCAGATTGGCGCGGCAAGAAAGGATGTGCTGCAGGCTCGGTGGTTGGTTGTGGAGGCGCTGAAAAAGCAGACGGCGTCGCAGCCCATAACTTCCGGAATTGCCGTCGACCGACCAGTTATAGACAGAGCTGTGTTGCCGTGCCGCCGCTAGGATTATTGTGATCGACGGCTTTCCTCAGTTGCGACGAGAAAGGAAAAAAGAAATAGAATTTTGAGACGTGTTCCAGGGGTTGTGCGTCGACTTGAAACATTGACAAGGAGTTACCACCTGGAAAGGTGCGCACGTTCCTGGCGAGGAGGTGTCTACGCGGAGCTTCGGTCTGTTTTCGGGTACATGCAGAGTTTATTTTACGTTTCTAGGCCCGATGATTTATGGCATCGACTTTGTTAACTATGCACAGGCACGTATCGATCAATCTCGGGGCTGCACCAGATACAGTTAGTTTCACCTCTTCCATTTTTTATGCATTTTGAGGATTACTCAAATTATTAATGCCCTTTTGCACATGTTGAAAGTGATGTACCCATTCCCTTTTATATTGCATACATGCTTCGTGGTATTTTGCTCATCCTTTTATTGTTGTTGATGTTTTCATATCGTGCGTTTACAGCATCCAAAGTATTTTGTTTTTATTTAATTCGTACGAGCGTAAGGGCTTGTTCATTTATCGTACGATTGATTTTAATGATTGTTTGCTCTGCCAGCAGTCAGTGACAGTGGCCATGTCATTTTGTCGTGGGCACTCTTGCGCAGATGCGTTAAAACACTTCAAAAATTGTGTGGCACATTGTATTTAGTGTTTAGACGATGCATTTCACTTCCGCCGATTACCGTTGCACCCTGCTGTTAGGGTCTGGAAGTTACGGTCAGGCTAATAAAATATGCAATACCAATTTGTTTCGTTTGAGAAAAGAGAAATACAGCCTGAGAATGTTACTGGGTGGGGATGGTACTCGCATTGGCGAGTGATGTTTTTTGCCCAGAACTTTGGTGTTTTAGCGAAAGGCAGTGTTCATTTTAGCATTTAGTGTTTACGCACAATGAGTGAGATAACTTGAAAAGCAAGAGAACCACCAGTATAGGGAGATCTGTACTCTATAAGCATAATATTTCATTTTTGGTCGCGATTATATTTATAGTTTTTACGTGCCTTCTACATTTCTGCAAAGTGCAGGCCATTTACTGAAAGGATGGCCCTTTGCTGTCACTTGGTGGAACAATCTTCACTGTAGTCAAGATGATGCAGAGCCGTATATTGGGAGGGTTTGGCCAGTGAGTGTGGCGACGAAAACGCTCGAGAGGAGAAAAGTGGAGGAAAGGGAGGAGGACGCCGAAGGAGCGAGAGAGGAAAGAGGGAGCAAAGAGGAGACAACCGCCATTTTGACGCAACACGTTTTCCGTACAGAGCACTGTTGAAGCCACGCGTGGTCTGCTACGAGCAGACTTCTTTTTCGCCCGAATAAAAGTTTGCGGTCAGACGTTGAGAAAACTTCATTCGGTAGCTTTTTAACCGACCAAGGAATAACCGTATATCATTTCCTTGCCAGAGCCAGTAATATAGAAGGAAATAATCGAAATTTAGATGCCGATCCCAGGCATTCCACTGTGCGAATGAATGAAAATTGCGGCCCTCCTCGCTCAGCTGGGAGCAGCCGGGAGTTCACGCGCTCACGCTTCTCACTCTGCGCCGCGGGCTGATTGGCTCACTGGGGAGGGGGGCATTACGTCGGCGAGATCATAAACTGGCCAAACTCTCCCGATATACGTCTCTGAGATGATGTAGACTCGCCACTGCTTGAGATTTTGCGTTGTCTTATCCATTATTTTATTTCTCCGTGTGGTCAGGTGTAGATTATTTGGTCTCCTAACCTGCGTGCTTTTGCTTTTTTTCCTTTTTTTCCTCCTGTTCTGTAAACATCTGCCGGGGAGGCTATGAAGATGGGGGGAGCGTGGGCTAGATCATCTTGGGTTTCGACCCTGTCCCTACCACTGCTGGGGGTCGTCAGAGTATGACAGTTTTACTCCTGCGATGCTTTTTGTGTCTTTTGTCTAGACAAGGCTTCTTTTATCATGATTGGATGACGTCGGCATTTGAAAAACGGGCTTTTGCACGGCCCACTATGTGGCTCACATGTGGTGTCGTCTCACCATGCTAATACTAGTCCTTCATACGTGTTCTTGATGAGATTAAGAAGGTGCGAAACGAATGCTGCAGGAAGTATGCACTCGGCAGCAAAACCACCGCAGCACCTCTACATAAGCTATGCGACTGCACTTGGCGTATCGGTAGCGCCGATTGTCTCGTGGCCACCGCCATCTTGGTGCTTTCATGCAGAGTGGGTGCAATGCAGAGTGCAATTTCGTCGGCTTCTTGCACGGGGGTTGCGATGATGTCAAGCTCTTGTTGGCCGATCGAAAAAGATAGTGGGTAGACCTCGAGGCATCTAACATCGAGGTCTACCCACTATCCTTTCAATCAAAGCCAAATGGAGCTCGGCACTGTTCCGGCGTCACTGCAACTCCTGCGCAAGAAGCAGACAACTTGCTCTCCGTATAGACCATTTTAGAAATTCAGTAGGCTCAACCGATTTACCCGCACTGGTACAGGAAACTATAGGGCAGTGTACTTCCAGTATGTGTGTTGAGATACAGCTGGAAGTATACCACCCTACCAGTGGCGGATCCAAGGGGGGGGCGACAGGGGGCAGCCGCCCCCCCAAACGAAGTCGACCTCCCCCCTCCCCTTTTCTCGGAGGGCAATTTTACATGGGTGGACCCCCCCGATTCACACGAAACAATGGAAGAATAGTATCCTTACAAATTTTCCGCCCCCCCCCCCCCCCAAAACGGAGTTCTGGATTTGCCCCTGCACCCTACACTTTTCTGCACCGACGCGGGAGGTAAATAGAAGGAGCCTAGTGCCACCTATTGTCTAACTGTTGGTTTGCTAATGGCGGTTTATACGTTCAATGGCAGACGTACAAATGTGGCGGTGCTTTTCGCTGTACAGTTTTTTCTTCATTCGTTTCAGCCTCGATGGTTACAAGAAAATACCCCTCTGTGCGAGGGACTTGCCTAAGTAAAACTTGATCAAATTTACCACATCAAGGAGTCCGAAAGGAACCCTGACGTGGCATGTTACGAATTGTCTTATGCATATCGAATACGGGCATGTCAAAGGTTCACATGACAACCTCATATTTGTAGTGTACGTAGGCTTACAAGTTTCCTCATGCTGCCATAAAACAGCGAACTAGCATCTCGACTGCCCAGGCTCTATCCAGGCTCAACCCAGTCTTCGAGTTAAGGCTGGTTCACAAATGCAGTTCAGCACTGAATTGACCCTGGAAAATGGCGCTGATGCAGCTCTCACTTGCACCTGACTTGTCGCCCATATGGTTGCAGAGTGGTGCACGTGACTTATCGCCAACATGCTCTTCCGCAGTGGTGTGTGGCGATACAGCACAGACGCAAAACCAATAACTCGGCGCAGCATCAGCGCCGATGTGGTGCTGTGCTGTACGAATGAACAGGCCTTTATCCACATTGCGGCCCGTCTTTAACGTTTTCCTTCATGAGCCAGCAAGAGGCTGCCATTTTCATGGACTGATACCGAGTTCACTACGGTTGATTGAACGCCATTTCATCACAACACGTTTTAGACGATGGACACGTTTTATCAAAGCTCGGTTGGTGTAAGTGGAGCCTCAGTTTAGTGAAACGCAGTTTATCGAAAAAGGGTAGCCGCCTCGGTGGCTCCTAGGCAAAGTGCCTGCCTACAGATCCCCAGGTGGCGGAACCGAATCCCAGTCGAAGTGCCTGCAACCTGACTGAGGCTTATTGCGGATATGGCACCGTGTAACCGAGCTTTTGGTTGCGCGTCAAAAGATCCCCAGGTGGTCGAAATTGATCCTCAGTCCTCCGCTGGGGCGTGCCAGGTGCTCGTCGTTGGTTTGGCACGTAAAACCCCCAAATTTGATTTTAATCGAAAAGGGGATGCTGTTTAAAAAAAATGCTCCCCTACTTTGCGCGTGTTAACCCACCCAGCCCCCCAGCCACAGACTGTTTGTAGCGGCTCATTACAAAAATGTTAACCCACCTGGCCCACCCGTACACGCCGCTTCGTGGCGGCCGAATTCGCTAAAAGGAGGCTCGTCGCCATTTTCTCGAAAGTGGGTGTCTCTTTAAGGTGCAACCCCACCCTTGGTTAGTGTGATTCTGAACCAACAGATGGCGGTGGGATCGCCTTCCAGGCCTGTACATCAATGCGAGAAATCGTGTGTGGTGGCGCTTCGATACAGTGTGGTCTAGAGTTCCTGTATAGGCTCCCTACGGGAGCCAGAGTTGCGCGTTTGATTCCACATGCCGCGTGCCGCCCTCGCCGCTATTCGCCGAGATCCGATCACGTGAGGAGCCGTATCAAGTGTCGTGCAGCAAAGTAGACGTTGCACGCGCCCCGGCGTACGTTCCCAGGCTTTTGAGCCCTCCGCGCGCCTCGAACGCGCGGCGCTGCTATTCGCCGAATTCAGTCACGTGAGGAGCTGGATCCACATGCCATGCGTGAACGCGCAACTCTGGCTCCCATAGGGAGCCTATACAGGAACTCTATACTTCGTCTCACCTTAGCATGGACTCACTGCGAAGGCTGTGCAAGCGCGAGCGGCTAGCCTTGACTGCCTTGACTGGAGCACTCGCTGCACGAACGCTCGTGGAGCCGCCGAGGCTTCATCCAAAGCATTTTGCTCGCGCTTCTAGCATGCGCGGCTAACAATAGTCCATACTAAGGTGAGACGAAGTATAGTGTGGTCTAGAGTTCCTGTATAGGTTCCCTACGGGAGCCAAAGTTGCGCGTTCACGCATGGCATGTGGATTCAGCTCCTCACGTGACTGAATTCGGCGAATAGCAGCGCCGCGCGTTCGAGGCGCGCGGCGGGCTCAAAAGCCTGGGAACGTACGCCGGGGCGCGTGCAACGTCTACTTTGCTGCACGACACTTGATACGGCTCCTCACGTGATCGGATCTCGGCGAATAGCGGCGAGGGCGGCACGCGGCATGTGGAATCAAACGCGCAACTCTGGCTCCCGTAGGTAGCTTATACAGGAACTCTAGTGTGGTCTTTTTCTAGATCCTGAATTTGACATCCCTGGTCCTTTGCTTGTTTATCTCTGCACGAGCTTTCTTTGGAACGCGCACGGCTACGCCAGGTTCTCGTGCAAGGGGGCCAGTTGCCTACGCTCCGAGCTCACGTCTCCAGCAAATGTGGGCATGACAAAACGCGAAAATCGTCCTTAGCCAAATGGCGAGACACATGTACAACAAAACCACCGACGCGTTGAAAAATATAAAATTGCCTGTGCGCCGTTATCGGAGATTTCAGAGGCCAATTACACATATTTCAATGTGATCAGATTTATATTGACACGAATGAAGGTAACGAGAGGACGAACAGTGAACTGAAAAATAAAGGTTTAATTGGCGAACTTGTGCCAAACAAAAAAAGTCAAGAAAGAGCCTCGAGGCAGCAGAGAAGCAGGCAGCGATTCGGCAACGTAACAGAGAGCAAGAGCGAGACTGACTCGACAAGGTCGCTGTTGCCGAAATTTTGGCAAAGAAGGTTCGAGCGTCGCGCGCTTCGGGCGAGGATGAACTGGCACTTTCGAGAACAACAAAACAGGGCGAAAGTTACGTCCGGTGCAAGAATGAACGCGAATCTTCGAGAAGTCCGTGACCGAGCGTTGCTTTCTCGGCTCTGCGGGCGGCAATATGACGGGCCGGCTCTTTTGTCGTGCACGTGTTTGGCTCTTTCTGGATGTCCAGGAAAACGTGATGACGTGATAGACTTGGGTTTCCGAAATTCTAGCTTGTGGAATTAACTACACTATTAGAAAAAAGGGGACCAAAAGGAGGTAACAGATCCCCTTTACCACCCTCCTCCCGCCCAGGGGTAAAGCGCTCCGCTTGTTACCTCCTCAAGCGCAGCAAACACGAAGAATGCGGTGCTACCAGGTAAAGTTCGCCGCGAAGGGGCACCCAGGAGTCAAGCATTACCTCCCAGAGGGTGCACCTGTTTTGCACTGCCAAAGCCTGGGCGCTGCGATTGGCTGAGGAAAGGCGCAAACGAGTTCGCTAATTGGTCTCCTCGTATGACACGTGATTCTTCGCGCATGCGTGGGAGAGCGCCTGCCCGGTCGACCGGGAGCGTCGGTGGCGTCGTCGCCTTCGGTCTTTCTTCTCGAACATTCGACGGAGGCGTCCCAGCGCAGGAACGTTCTTTATTGTTCTGTTCGGCTCAGTCTCTTCTTACGAGGTCACTGAGAGCGCTGCATTGACTTCAGTCGAAGATCCAAGTCGTGTGCACCGTATGCAGGTAAGGAAATGTTCTGCGCGGGCGGCAGCTGGCGTTAATTATGACCGCCCGGGAAGACGACCCCCGTCTTCCTTAGACAAAGGGTTGGCGGACATGTTGGCGCGTCTGAAGGCGTCGAGCGTTCGATAAAATTAGTGTGTGGCGCGAACGCAAACACTGTTTAGACCATCGAAGTTCATAAAGAGCAAGAACAGGAATGACTGTCGCTTGCACTAGCGCATATTTAGAAGGTTGACATACTCTAACCAGTGGCGTAGCCAGCAGCTTTTCCCGGTGTATGCGTGTGCGGGTGGAGGAAGGGGGAGAGCGGCGGTTCGGCGAGCCGAGCGGCCGGGCGACAAGACGCCTTTTGAATTGGGGGTCGCCTACGTTTAAGGCGTGAGGGGTATGAGGTTTTCTCTTTTTGGGGCCGTTGGTGTGTCGCGTTCGGACGTTAAATTGAGCATTTGATCAAATATTTGAAAATCTCGAAAGATTTTTTTTTTTTCGCAGAGCAGTAGTTGATCAGGCATTCATTGGCGGCACCGGCCAACCGGCGCGATTAATTCTGAACGTCGTTGATATTTGTAAAAGTCAGTGTTAAACACTAATTTTTATTATCAACGTTTTTTTTTTTTTTTTTTTAATTTAGCGATGTTTAATAAATAGTTTGGTAAAATCTCACGTTACCTTGAAATACTGAATATAAATGTCTGAGCTAATTATTCGTGCGCTTCGCAAACATTAATAGTAGTATATTATGGAATAAGGTCATGAAGTTGTTACAGGCAGTGAGGCTAGCAGTTATATTGTCTTGGCATTTTATTTGCCTGTGATCAGGCGTTTCTAAAACTCTGCTCATTCAGTAGGCGAGTTAGATATAACTCAAGTTTGCATTATTTGAAGTTGATTGAATATACTTCTTTCGTCCTGCGGCAACGTTGTAGGGTGATTTCGTCGAGGGTACTGGATGGCTGCTACCTTGGACTCATCTCGTGACAGTCCTTAACACTGTTTACTGCAGGTAAGCGGAGTCCGATATTTTATTTTGATTTTCTTGTTCCCATTTGTGCACTTGAAATGGGGCTCTTGATTTTTATGTTGATTTTGTGTGTCTGCTGTTCGTTCATTTCCGAGAGAAAATTGAGTGTATACTTCGAGTAAATCAATTAGAGTAAGACACACATGGCGCTTGAGTGTGTCTTTTTCGGTGTTATTTTTTGTGTTTTCATGCTTGTGTGCTGTTATTCTCGTGTCTAAATAAAACATAGATTCAATTTTAAATTTTATTTTGGCAAATTACTTCGGCAAATAAGTTTAAATATTTGCTGAAGTTCGACATTCGGCAGTTAGAAATAATTTGTGCGCTTCGCAAATATTAATAGTAGTATATTACTGAATAAGGTCATTAAGTTATTGCCGGCAGAGAGACTAACAAGTATATTGTCTTGGCTTTTTTTTTTTTTTGCGTGCGATCAGGCATTTTTTAAAGCTGATCATGCAATAGGCGAGTCAGATGGCTAAGTTTGCATTATTTGAAGTTGATTGAATATATTTCTTTCTTACTGCGTCAACGTTGTAGGGTGATTTCGTCGAGGGTACTGGATGCCTGCTACCTTGGACGCAACTGCAGGTAAGCGTAGTCAGATATTTTATTTTGATGTTCTTGTTCGCATTTGGGCACTTGAAATGAGGTTCTTGATTTTTTAATTTTATTTGTGTGTGGTGTTCGTTCATTTTCCAGAGGAAATTGAGGGTACAGTTCGAGTAAATAAATTAGAGTAAGACACACACGGCGCTTGAGTGTGTCTTTTTCGGTGTATTCTTTTTCTGTGTTTTTGTCCTTGTGTGCTGTTCTTCTCATGTCTAAATAAAACGTAAATTAAATTTTAATCTGGCAGAGCACTTCGGCAAAAATATTTGCATATTTGCCAAAGTTCGGCAGTTAGGTTTGGCGGTCATAGGGATCTGCTGTGGTGCTGAGTAGCTAATGTGGTGTAGCGCTCTGTGGTGTATGTTCTTCCTCTGCCCTTGTCTTAAAGCGCAGTCATGTTTTTTCACGTACAATACCAACTCGCTCAACAATCAGCACTTGTATATACTAACCTGCTACAGTAGTTGTACCCCTTTGACTAAGATTTGTTATAAGAACTTGAGATTGCGCGAGTTGGTTATTCATGTTTTTCGACGTAGCGCACCCGAGAAAGTGTCACTCAAGCATTCACACACCCAAAGAACACACCGTGTGTGTGTTCTTTCGGTGTGTGAATGCTTGAGTGATAGTTTCTCGAGTGCCTACGTCGACAAGTAAAAATAAGATTTGTTAGTCACCTAAGTAAATCGGGGTGACAAATTGAAACATGACCGGTGAATACAAAGTGCTTACTAATCTACGATTACCACCCGCCATGTGATAGTTTTAGTCGGTGGTAATTAGTCAACAGTTAAACTGGTCACGTCTGAAAAATGTGGTCGATGCTTTATAATGCTGGAATCAGTGGCCGATCAAATGCTCCAAATGCGTCTTAGAAAAATCTAATATTTCTTCACAGTTTCTTCAAATTGGGGATGATATGTTTCAACTTCATATCACATGATTTCCCCATTTTTTTGGTTCCAGGCAGGGAGTGCAATCTACCCGGTGGCTGTCAGCTCAAGCCTAATTAATCCTGAGGCGCCAAGCTATGTGGCAGTGGAGGGAGACCTCGAAGCCGCGTCGCCTGCTGAGGCAGTCCTGGTTGCATTCTGCCTCTAGATCATCTTTAGCTACGACTAGAGCCCCGAAAGTGTTGAAGTGCCGAAAGTGTTGAACGGAAAACGGCGGCCGAAAGTTTTGAATAAGGTGTCCATTCGGGATGAAACTTTGGCATCTGGTTGTGACCTAACGCTACCTTTGGGTGGAGAATGAGCGTCAGGCGATGCGTAGTTTATTTTTGCGGTAACAAAACCCTGTACATTTTTTTTTTGTGACATCCTGTACCCGTCTTAATTTGGTGATTTATGCGCGCCAGTAGTGGTGTACAAAAATGAAAAAGATGCAAACGGGTAGAGTTTGACGTTGTATAAAATATAGTGTAAGCACGCACATGGTACGCTGATTAAGAATGAAACAGCCCTACATTTTACACTAGCGTTGAGCGTATCGAAAGTTAAGGGTGCATCAAAAGCTAAAGCTTGTACACATATACTGCTCAGGCCGTTATGTTTGAATGCTCATAGTACTTTATTACCCTCAGATTTGATGTAAGTTGTCTCCTGATTGCTTACAACAGAAAGAAGGAAACATTCTAACTCTGGGTTGATAGGAAAACTCCACCTGCTGACAGCTACCAATCATCTCGGCGCCGATTATAAGTATTCACTGCATGCCAACGGTCGCGTGCTTAGAACTAGTTTTTCCCACGTGATTTCATACAAATGCACTGTTTCTTGGAAAACAACAATGTTTACTCAGGCAAGCGGTCACATGTGAAGCTTAGAATATTTTGTATTGATTGTGGCACACGTGGCAAGTTGCATAGGTTTTTTTTTTACAATCCGCGAAATAGAATGCTCCTGGGTTGCCTTGGTCTCTAATGCATGTGGCACACAAAAGAGCACGAACTGAATCGCAGTGGGAAACGAAAACAAAAATGACAAACAAGCGTGTAATCACTCGAAAACTGAGGGCATTGCACATATACAGAAGGTAAGCTTTGTTTTACTAAATACATTAGCAGTAAAGTATTTGGTTTTATTCTGCGAGCGAAGCGGAACATACAATTAAGGGCGAGCATACTGCCCTGAACTACACTTCCAGTGAACAAGTGCACCACCCAAAGCATCGAGCTCAGTTTTATAGCTTTTGGTGCGCTCAAACCTTTGAAAACACGATTATAATCAAGTCTACTATTTCAATTTTTTTTATTAAAAGCGCCTATGTGTGTGTGTGTGTGTGTGTGTGTGTGTGTGTTTTTGTCTTTTGCATTCATGTGCCATTTTCTTAGTTATATAATATTTTTTCCAGAAGTCCGAGAACTATAGTCTGTTTCATCATAAGTATGAGCCGCATAATCAAAAATGTAGACAAAAAAAAAAGAACACAAACACGCGAACACACATTAAAAATGCAATATAACAGCTCATTCAAAATTATTCGTTAGTTTTTTAGAGAGCAGCAGTTTCGTAGGGCGAAATTGTTACCCGTTGAAGGTTATAGAAAGTGCAGTACAACTGTTAGCTCAGGGTCGTTAACGATGTGGTACACGATCGCATGACGGTAGGATGGAGATGGGAGGCACTCACTTGATCGAATGATATTTTAGCGAACGCCCACGTTTCACCAAATGACACTTTAGCGAATAGTCAGACGCCGCGAAGCAGCGTTTTCGGGTGGGCCAAATGGGTTCACATGTTTGTAATGAGCCGCCGCAGACTGTCGCCGCGAAGCGGCGTAATGGTACGTTTACACTTGCGGATCCGCTAGCGAATCCGCCCAGCTTTTGCCGCTGGGGCGAAACGCTGGGCGGAAAACGCGGCGGGGAGCCGTTTAGGTCCAGGACCTATTTCTGCCGCCGAACGAGGCGTTTTGCTGACCGGAAGTGACATTCTTGCGCAGCGCGACGCTGCCTACGTCATGAGCACGCGTAGTTCCGGGAGCAGCAACGCCCGGGGGAGAGAGCCGAGGCGGGAACTCTCG